>VWZK01018789.1:403706-855186 GCA_013396935.1 Baryphthengus martii | reverse complement strand
GCCCTTCTTGTTTTTCTTTACATCTCTTGACAGTTGTGCCTTGGCCTTCCTGACCTCATCCCTACACAACCGGGCAACATCACTATACTCATCCCAGGATGCTTGTCCCCTCTTCCACTGCCAGTGTAGCCCCATCTTGCCTTTTAGTTTGATCAGCAGGTCTTGACTCAGCCATGCAGGTCTCTTGCCTTCCTTGCCCAGTTTCTTAGACCAGGGTTTTGAGAGCTCTTGTGCTTTATGGAAAGCATCCTTAAAGATCTGCCAGCTCTATTCCGCTCCCTTGTCTCTGAGGGTCGTTTCCTACAAGGTCCTATTTATTAACTCCTTGAAGAGCTAGAAGTTTGCTCTCCTAAAATTTAGAGTCCTGATTATGCTTCTTGTTGGCCTCATACCCCTTAGTGACAGTGAACTGCACTAGTGCATGATCACTGCAGCCCACGCTGCCTTCAACTTTGACATCGCTGATGATTTCACTTGTATTTGTGACCATTAGGTTCAATACTGCATCCCCTCAGCTAGGGCTGTTAATTTATTGTCTTAAGAAGTTGTCATCAAGACACTCCAGAAGTCTCCTGGATTGCTGACAGCTTGCCATGCTAATTTTCCAACAGATGTTGAGGTCGTTAAAATCCCCCAGCAGGATGAGATCCTGTGATCGCGAAGTCTCCTCGAGCTAGAGTAAGAAGGCTTCATTGATAGGCTCCACCTGATCAGGCGGCCTGTAGTAGACTCTAACCACAAGGTTCCCTTTGCTGTTCCAATGTCCAATTCCTACCCATAAGCTTTCAGCCTGTTCATGGCTGTTCTTTAGGGACAATTCTTCACACTCTATCCACTTCTTTACATAGAGGGCAACTTCTCCACCCCTTCTTCCTCTCCTGTCCTTTCTGAACAGCTTGTAGCCATCGATAGTCACACTGCAGTCATGGGATTCATCCCACCAAGTTTCAATAATAGCCACTATGTCGTAGCTTTCCTGTAGCACGGTACCTTCCAACTACTCCTGTTTGTTGCCCAGACTACGTGTGTTGGTATACATGCACTTTAAGTGGCCAGTCTTTTTATTCTCATCTAAGGAGACAGTCGAGGCACATTCTACACTACCCTGATTGGCCTGTCCTACTCCCCAGTTGGCTGCAGTGGTGATGGTGTGGGCATTACCATTTTGAATCTCTCCCCCCAAATCTTTCAGTTACAAGCCTGCCTCAGCAAGTTGGCCAGCCTGCTGCCAAAGATTGCCCTGCCTCTTCTAGACAGGTGGATCCCATCCCTTTCCAGCAGGCCGCAGTCCTCATAGAGTGTCCCATTATCAAAAAATCCAAAATTGTGCTGGTGATACCAGCCCCGTAGCCATGAGTTGATATATTCTATCCTTCTGTTCCTTTCAATGTCACTGCTTTGAACGAGAAGGAGGGATGAGAAAATAACCCGCGCCCCACATTCTCTCACTAACCATCCCAAAGCCCTAATGTCTTTCCTAACCATTCTTGGACTATAGACTGCTGTGTCCTCTCCATCCACATGGAAAATTAATAGTGGGTGGTAGTCTGACGACATCACTAAGCTAGGGAGTTTCCTAGTGATGCCCCTTATCCAGGCTCCAGGGAGACAGCAGGTGTTCCTGTGAGAAGGGTCCACACAACATATTGGACCCTCTGTACCCCTCAGAGCAGAGTCTCCTACAACTAAAACCCTTCTCTTCTTCCTTTTGTGTGTGGTGGTGATTCAGTCTATAGGCCTGTCTGATTGTGCACGCCTGCATGATTGTGTAGACCTGCCCGATTGTGTAGGCTGCTCTAGTGTAGCTTCCCTGTCATCCCCATCCTCATTTGGTTGTTCTTCCTCAACCAGGGCCTTTTATCTGTTTCTCAGAGGCACTTGGCGGGGTGAGGTGGGTAGGAAAGGATTTCCCAGTACACCAGATGAGATCTCACAAGAGTGGAATAGAGGGGGAGCACCACCTCCCTCAACCTGCTGGTCACACTTCTGATGCAGTCTAGGATATAGTTGGCCTTCTGGGCAGTGAGAGCATATTGACATGTCCTGCTTTTCATCCACCAATACCATCAAGTCCTTCTCTGCAGGGCTGCCCTCAGTGAATTCATCCCCTAACCTGTATTTATACCTGGGGTTGCCCTAACTCAGGTGCAGTACTTTGCACTTGGCCTTGTTGAATTTCAGTGTTCACTTTCCCCAGTCGAAGAGAGGGGTATCCCACTCACATGAAAGTGGGAGGCTTCCAATCCAGAATATTATGTTCACACGGCCCTCAGAAATCTGCAGAAAATGGTAGTTCAAAACTTCTTAGCAGAAGTCGAGTTTATGAATGTTCTCCAGCATCTTTGCAGCTGACCTTTATCAAACAGGGGCATCTCCTACCACCTTCATAGTACAATGACATAGGAATAAAAGCATTTTGTTATTATAGTACGAAACATAGTGGGAAAAGGTCTCCCTGAGTTTGCATGCCGCTGCACATTGTCGCAGCAACAAAAATCATGCCCCACGCTTAAAACAATAACTTAGAGAAAATTGTTTCAGCAGACCCCACACAGAGTACAGATACAAGTGTCTGTTTTGGAGGTATTTACCACAGAAGACCTCAAATTAGCCTAGGCTGAAGAGCCTTGCTGAAGCCAGCAAAGCCATCTGATTTACACAGCTTGAGTGTCTGCTGCACTAGTTTCATCACACTACCAACACTTGTGATTATACCTGCGTGTTCTTTTGATTTATAATGCTTTTTGGCATAGCTAACCTCCTGCAGTTAAATAGTTATATACCCTGCCCCCGATGCTCTCAATACGATAAGTGACATTTGCAAGGTTTTTAAGAGCAGATGCCAAGCAAATGTACTTTTAATACCACAAGAAAGTGAGTTCCTATGGCCTCTTGGCTGGAGGTGTGTGCGGGGGCCCTGTGTGGTGGCACTGCAGTCTGCAAATCCTGGCATCATTTGATTTTGCATGTGCCTAGGAATGCCTGCACTTCCTCTGCATTCAATTTTCCTGTCTCCAACTTTATTTAGTCAGATGTTTCTCTTGTGCATCCAGTAAAACTCAACCACAAAAATGAGTAGTTGCTGTTTATAAAATCAGCACATTGTTATGCAATCCAGATGACAGGCAAAGTGTGAAATGCTGTTAAAGACTTGGTTATAACCACAGTTCAGTTAGATGTAGACAGTTAAAGCGTAGTGGCGTCTAGGTTTCCTGAAGAGCTGACTCTAGAAGTAGGAGGCCTACTTTACTTTCAGGGTGTAGGAAACAGAACAGCTTTCACTGAAGTCTACACACTTATTCTGACTTTTCACTGGTCTTAAAGAAGAATTAAGTCTACTGGTGTAATAAAAAATTATTAGATGCATTCATAACTACAGCCTCTTGAGAATGGTAGTTTCATCTCAGAGAAAAAAGTGAATGAAAAATCCATTGGGAAAATAGTAAAAAATACAGGTTTTGGAACAAATTAGTCTGCAAATTGAGAAAGTAGCATGATAACATAAAAGGGATCTCAAATACAAGAACAACAACATTATTGTTCTTAGCCAGTTCTCAAGCACAACATTATTCCAGAATTTTCTCTTAAAATAGTGAACTTCTGGGACATTCCAGAACATTTCTGTTCGCTGAGAGAATGACAACACTGATAATACAGCAGTTTTGTTAACCAAAATATGTTTGACTAAAATTCTTTCACCTCCTTACTCAAACAGGAACAAAATAAGAACTGAGGTGTTGCAGCCACTGGGTTTCAGGGCTGGCGTTCTGACCCAGAATAGCAGTTGCTAAATGTATATATGTTTTCTTGTTCATAATTGATTTTTTATTCAGTGCTACTAGTATGAATGGGAGGAAATTTTGTTCTTTCTTGACAAATATGATTTCTTTACCTTATCATGCCTTATAAACTAGCCACTATATTTGATTCTGCTAGATAGTAAGATGGTCAAGTCTGAAAAAGAACCAGAACTGCTGAAGCGAGAAACCTCCCTGCACCTACTCTGGTGCTTGCCCTCAGACCCCACCAACATGCATGGGGAGGAGT
This sequence comes from Baryphthengus martii, assembly GCA_013396935.1. Lineage (NCBI taxonomy): Eukaryota > Metazoa > Chordata > Aves > Coraciiformes > Momotidae > Baryphthengus > Baryphthengus martii. The sequence continues at coordinate 851,139 of VWZK01018789.1, read as the reverse complement.
AGGGAGAAAGCTGAGTAGCAACCTTCATGTCATCTCGCATTGTTTTACCATACTACCTGGTGGAAAGTGGAATCTGCTATAACCCTCTATTGATAACAACCACCTTATTAAATTTGCCAGCATTTACACTTATTGCAGTGTGTTCATATGAAGAAGATGGGACAGCTTCTATTAATTAGTTTCACACCTAGACATATTTTCTTCTCTGTCAATGTAGTATCCAAAGCAAGAAGAGCTGAATTTAAAACACATTTCTTTGTAAAACAAAGAAGAACTGTTAGTTTGAGCTTCACCTAGTAACATAAGGAAAAGAAATACCTTTCCCAAGTTCTCTTCAGCAGTACTATTTAGCCATAAGCACAGGAATTATATATAAAACAAGTAAATACTTTATAAACAAGGACCCTGAGATTTCAGAAAAAAACAACCAATGTGGTACTCAGACATTATTAATTTCCCTGTCCGAGGGTGCAGATTTCCTAGAAGCAAAACCCACTTGCTTCCTTTTTGTGTCTGACACATTTATCTCATGGTTTTGGATAAGCTCTCAGCATGTCCAAGTATTCAGGGTCTGTCTTCAGACTCTGAAAGTGTTGCTTGGATCATCATCAGAGACAGTTGAACTGACTTCAGTTTTACTGTTACTCAATGAATTCTTACCTGGATTTAGTCAGTTTTGTTGCAGTCATCTGTAATGAGAATCAGAAACATCTTTGATGCTACCTCCTGCTGCCCAGACATCTTTAGAAAATACCATTACTAAACTCTCAGAAGTGATGTTTCAAAAGCATAATTTGTCACAGAGTTGGTTCCTACAACAAGGTAGGAGTCCTTGCCCTGCTTAGTCCTGCTACTTTCCCTGCTATTAGTTTCTATCAGTTTTGAGGGATTCTCAGGTTATTGGTCAAGGTAAAAAGAAGAAAACTTCATCTCTTTAGCTGCAATATCTGCTCTTCCCATGCAGAGCAAAAAATAACTCATTTCAGCGTGCAACTCCTGTCTATTGTTCTCTTCAGAGGCTAGTAGCAAACTCACCGTTTTATTCATCACAGGGACACAGAGCTTAGGTATAGAGAAAATCCATTTAAAAGATAATATTTCCAAGATCATCAAGAAGAGGAATTACAATTTCTATCTGTCCACAGCAGCTATTTTCTATGGAAGAGCTACATGTTAAAATCTATATTGAAGAAGTGCTGGACTTTTTTACTTAAAAAGTGATCAAACATTATCTGCTCAGGTATAACAGTGAAGAAACAGCTAGATACCAGTGCCCATGAATGATTAGGTAGGAGAGCAACAGGTGCATGTGTAAGAGCCACTCATTTCCTCTTGCTTTCTCCAACTCTCATGCAGGGAAAGTTGTTTCCTATATATATGGCAGTGTCTTCTTTCCTTCTGACATTGGAACCCAGTCCATTTCAAAGAAGATTGTCTCTGATACACCTAAATATTTAGCAAAGTAGGATGTTTCATACAACAGTAAGCAAGGACTGCAGGCTTCTGAAACTGGTTGGGATCTGTTTTAATAATTTACCAGCAGCTTCTGCAGATTTTATTCAATCTGTTTGCTATGATTCATGATTCTTCTTCCACTTGTGCTCACACGAAACTCATCTTCCTTTTCCTCTCCCCTATGCTGATTGCTTCAGTGAGACAGAGCAACAAGACAGCTCAAAGAGGTCTAGCCATAGGCAAATGCCATATACCAGTGCAGGCAGGCACCCTAAGTCCTGCTCTGGGCTGTGAGGTAAAGCTAATCCCCATGGGTCACCTGCATATCTGATTTTTTGGGGGCTGATTTCCACCCTCTGGCCCTGCAGCACACCCTCTGCTCACTCCTTTTTCCAGGAAGTCCTTTTAGAAATAGAGAGGATCAAATGTTATCTCAAATCTAATTTTTGGATAAGTGTATTATCAGGCTGTGAACAGGGATTATTTTCATTTTAATGTTTAAAAAAAAAAAAAAAAAGCACACATTTTATAGAAGAATGTTCCAGTGTACAATTCTCCTAGCAAATTCTGACAATATTTTGAGTAAATGAGTAGATCATGTTTATGAAAAAGACCTTTTAAAGTTAGGAAATTAGGGACCTGCATAAATTTGTGTCACAGGCACCATTTTACAAGCTACATTTTATCATTCACTGTACAAAATGAAAATAGAGAGCTCTGTTTCATCAGTTACTCATATCCAGCTGCTATGAAAATAATATGTTTGATATAATTCATTTGACATTTGATGGGTTTAAGGTTCCTCTGACAAGATATAATCAACTCATTACAGAGAAACAGAAGCCTTCCTTGTTACAAATAAATTATTCCTAGTCATGATTGAATTACTGGGTATTCAATGAAATTGGGATGGTGGGACTTCCAGTAGAAGTGGATATTTTATCATCAGACCTGTGTGATAAAAGCCAACTCAAGTCACTTTGTTTTCTCTCTTCAGTGCTCTGATTAATGATTGGCATTACTTTTCTAAACCAACAAATTAGGTCTTTCCTCTCTGTCTTTTTCACATTAAAGCTGTTAGATCAAAGTATAAACTCTTCATCTTTCCTTTTTAATGCACAAAGATTGGATCAACAGCTTGAACAGAGTGTTGGTTTACTTTTGTTAGTTTATTTTTTAAAATTTCACACAGTCTTCGTGAAGTAAGACTAGCTTTAAGGGTGGGGTGTGAGTTGTCTGTTTTAAATCAAAACCTGTGATTAATTTAATTTTGGTGTTAACATCAAATCTGTTGCATGCTCTGTTCTGCATCATTATTCCGGGGGATCAGGAGACAGTTATATAATTTTGCTGGCATCAAAGAATAAAAAATGCATCTCCACAGGGAGCTGAGGCAATACAGCCATCCAGGACTACAGAGCAAGGCCAAACATGCTCAGGACTGAGGGTACAGCACAGTATACACAGTCCTGCGAGCTCAGCTTCCATGATTTCAAAGGAATTTGCACATGCAAAACCTTTTACAGCTTTTACAGCCTGTAAAATAGATCAAAATAATGTTACATGGTGGAGACATAAAAACAGCAATAAAAATAAGTCTGGGATGACAAGTTTGGGGAGCAGACTAACACATGAGCTCGAACCCTGCAAATACCACTAAAAGACCAGGTTGCCTCCTTCAAAGGCTTCTAATTATAACAGTGCTTCTTAGACATTAGAAGAAAAAACACTTGGGCCATTTTGAAGCAAGGGTGCATAAATTAGCCAGTAGCTAACGATTGTTTCTCTAGATTTCCAAAAATATTACCTCTCATAGGAGCCACTTATTATTTCTGCATATCTAAAACATTAAAAAAAGGTTTCACATACAGCTCAGAGGAAGAAGAGCACACCTGAGGGCTATGCACCATTTCCTTTGTTCTTCCTTGTTCATCTTTAGGAGGAAGGTGACTATTTCTTTGTTCCTTACCATTATTATAGAATAAAATGTGTCACGTATGTGTGGCATCCAAGCTCATAAAAAAAATATCCTATACCGTGCTTAGTTAATATAACCACACAGGGTCACCCAAGGTCCAAACTGATCAAGGCAAACTGAAAATGAACTACTGACACCTCTAATACTGAAGAAAGCTAGAATGATGCAATACACATAAAGTCACTCTAAGTCTCACTAATTCCACACATGCCAGTCCTGACTCTGCTCTGTATATTATCTTATTGCCAGTTACAAGCAGTGCAATTCACCATGACACAGAGGGATTTAAAAATTAGCCTCCAGCTATTCCACTAAGTACCATTCACTAAAACGTGATGATCACTCACGGGAAAGTTTGCAAGATCTTGCAAACTGCCTGTTGAGACCGAATGGTAAAGTAATAGAGTCTCATGAGTCCCTGCTGCTTTTCAAAGTACAGCTCTGTAACCCTTGGCAAAAGTCAGATAATCTCATATTGCCATACTTTTAACTCTCTTAGGTGGCTTTGAAAACCCCAGCATCCAATGTCTCCATCATGCTGACAGGTTTTAGTCTGCAGTGTCTTCTTGAGGGCTGGCATTCTTTGTAATTTCTCAGCTCTATTACTCAGGATAACTTTGGCATCTTTTATTTGGTCTTTGTTTCCTTCTACATTTTTCTCCCTTGTTTCCTGGAGCTGAGTCACATTTCTCACCTATTTATAGATGCATTTAAGGGCTTCTTTTGCTATGGGTCAGCTAATGACACCTGCTTTACGGAGTGGGATGTGAAATCAGATGATGTAAGAGATCGATATACATAATTAGTATAAAGATTACTTATAACATTGTTTTCTCCATTTAAAGATGATTAGATAACCGTCATTGAGTGAAAAATACATGACTGCAACCTATGGAGAGCATAGACTTTAATATATATGTAGGTTCAGTTCACACTTGTTTCTGCTGTAATTTGTAACCACATCATGACAACTGTGTCTCTCTCTCACTGAACTAATTAGATCTGATAAACAATATCTGGAATTCAAGTTACCTCTGAAGCACAAGTTTTTTCAAAATCTACATTTCCTAGTTCAACAGAGCTCATTCTTGGCTACCATGTAGATGTACTGTTCACAAAAATACATAACTTTTCTATACCTTGCTAGTAGGCAGAAGATACAAACCTTGTACAGGCGATCAAAGGTATTTAACTGAAACTAAGATGTACATTTTTAGAGTGGTAGTTCCTGGCTTCTACACTGACTACCTTTTAGCCATAATTTAGTTATCAACCATAGCCTTTGTCAGTTAAATTAAAGAAATTTCTGCCTGGCTGGGAGAGGATTCGAGAATAAGACTTCCATGGGTAGTCTCTTTCCTTTGTGTGGAAGGATACCCAGGTCAGTGGAGGAAGAGAGTAAGAGTTAGGGAAGAAAAACTCATAGGAGGGCTAGAATTCATCTGCTGCTGATGGCATAGAAGTTAGTAGAAAAAGCTTTGGGTAAAACTAGGCAGAACTGAAGACTCTCTTCCCACCATCCTCTCTCCACAGTGACCTGCCATCACAGCCAAAATAATTGAATCTTCTAGAAAAGAAGACATTATCTTGGCAGTGAATGCTAAAAATACAGAAAATTTAAAACACAAGGAGATTAAACCTGCTACATTGCACCAGTCTGCCTCTGGTTTAACTGTAATGACAAGCACTGCCCTAGGTAACTCCTTTTGTTACCATGGGAATAGAAACAACTGATTTAGCAGCAGAGGAATGAGTCAGATTGGGTTGAGCTGTGTGTATTTCACAAGATATTTTCTCAGCTCCATGATCTGAGTTGTCATAAACATTAATCTGCTTATTTGGCAGTATTCAACAACAACAACAAAAATCACTCACCTTAGAATTATTTAATATCAGATTTAGAACAATAATTTTGCAGAGGCTGAACCTGAAAACATATTTTTTTAAAGAAAAGAGAAAATAGAAACAAAGCAAAGCAAGGATAGTAGATTGATATAGATTTTTAACTGCTTTTTGCTGAAATCCATTGCATAGACAAACTGATGCCAATAGTAAAGCTATTTCCTCTGATCAGCAATAAAAAAATGATTAGGGATTGGCAAATGGATCCAATAAGATAATTTAAACAATCATTACTTTATAAATGATGTTTTAACTGTCCTCAATAACTGTAGAATATGATTAGCTTAGTGCCCTTCAATCAAGGCTTACTCTGCTTTCCCCACTTGAGACGAGCTGATTTTTTCTCAAATCAGAAATTACTTTACCTTATTACAGAGATTCACATTCCTATTTCCTGAATTAAGATTCCACTGTGGAACAAGTTAGTATTGAAATGGTAGGTATATTTAAAGTTCTTTAAATATCACTTTGAGAAAAACAAAACAAAACACAACAAAACCCAGCCAAAAAACCCAGCTCAAATTCATAGATTTGGATTGTATATAGTGGATTTGCTTTTGGCATCAGGCTGTCTAAGAAACAGCTTTAAACAAGGGCAGTTAACTTAGGAGCTACAGAAACAAATGTTGAGGTTGTGCAAGACAAAATCCTTTTTATTACTTTATACAGAGAATATAGGTCAATTGTTTAATGTTTTTTTTTAATGATATTCCAGATGAATCATCTGGATAATAAACCTAGATGACAAACTGGACTCGAGATGGCAAACTCATGAATTGGTTAAAAATTCAACTACAATTTCATAGAAGAAAAGTCACCCAAGGGATATGAAATGCAAAGGTACAATTTCTGATTTGGGAAGTCTTTAAGCCACAGACTTCAGAAGAGTAGTTCCTAGGAGAAATATTACATTGTTTATAATTTGATATATAATTTGCTATTAGCTTAACAAAATGCTTAGCAAAGAAGTTAAGCATTTGTTGCTGGATCCTCTCCTGAGTGTAAACAAACACTGTTGGTCTTCTGGCTGATATTACTCAATCACAAAGGATTAACCAAACATCTCCTCCAGCTTCCCATGTAACATTTTAGCATTTTACTGACTTATCTTCAGATACATATTTGGGTACGGTGCTTTCATCTCCAATGTCAGAAAGCCTTGTTCTGCAGACCTTGGGGAGAAGAGTCCAAAAATTCCCTTAATAGTCTGTCCAAGTGGAGCATCTCACTGGCTGATAAACACTTGTTACCTGCATTACACCTTGTCTGGCTTTAAGTCTCACGCCTTAGGTAAACATGCTTATGACTTCTGTGAAGACAAAAGACATAAACTGGTGTTTATAATTTACATTTACTTCTGAATTAGGTGTTTTGCTACCCTGTTACAGTCAAGTTTAAGTGCTGCTTTTTCTGTTTGGTAGTGTTAAAATAAGTTTCTAGATAAGTGGCACAGATCATAATATACACCAAATGTTAAACTCAGGTCTTCTGCTGGGTGGTGGCAGCAAAGACTGCAGTTCTTGAGGAGCTTGTGAAGGGGCTAGGTTTGGAGTCAAACACCCTGCTCATTACCAGAAATGAGTTTAGGAGTGGGATTTAGCAGTATTTTACATCTATCTCATAACTCTACATAATTTCCCCAGTTCGAGGAAGAGCACAACAGCATTTAGATGTCTGAGCTATACTGTACATCTTATACCAGAGGCACTGCCACGGTTTGTTTTTGTCTCCTAATAGCAGTGGAGCTGAAATCTTGTCTTACATTGAATCACAGAATCATAGAATTTTTGAGGCTGGAATAGACCTCTGAGATCATCAAGTCCAGCCTATGACCTAACACCACAACATCAACTAGACCTGAAGAACAGGTTTTGTTGAAATGGATACCTTTTTTTTTTTTTTTTTCTTTTTTCCCCCAAATAATTTCAATCTCAGTGAGAAGTCCGTTGGGAAAACTTGTAAATTAAACTCAACCCCCAAAAAACTTTCACGATTCGTTTACATTTGGGAAAAGTCTTCAGTTGTTTTTTTCCACAATTTTAGTTTCAGCTTGGAACTTTTTTTCATTCTATTTTATGTTATTTAATTACAGCCTCTTATTGTAATGACAGGTTATATTATTTTAACTTTATTTCAGAATCATTAGGGAATTGCTGCTTATATTTTAATACTTATCCTTCTAGATCAAACTACCTCCTTTTTATTAAATTGTAGGAAACTACACACAGAGAGCATAAACAAAAGGCACATGGGAACAAATTTTGTTTCCACTTTGGACAATCATCATTAAATAGAAATTTCCTGTAGTGGTGTTATAATAAATGAATATTAATAACATTGAACTTGAATAAAATGCTAAATTTAAAATATAATGCAATTAAAACTTTCTTATTGTCTGTCACCAAAATATTTTTAAGTTGGATGAAAACTCATCTCATTATGAAATAATTTTTTCAGAAAACTGGAAATACCTATTTTTCACCATTTTTTTTCCCGCAAGCTCTTACCCAGCATCAGTTACACATCTAAATCTCTTAGCTGACATGGAACTTATTTAAAACATAACTCTGAGGGATAGGCTTATGAGACACACATCTCATCTCTGAGATGGGCCAGGTGGGACTGCAATTAAGGAGTCCTCTTCTAACCCTGTTCAATAATAGCAAATAAAGTCTTGAAAATCAACTAAAAAGTTACTTGAACATTGTTCATTATTAAATAAAGTTGTTGATTACGTTTTGCTCCGGCCTCTCAGGCATTCCACGGAGCCCTGACACAATGTTTGGAGCATCACTTTTATTAACTCTTTCCTCAGGCAGAAGGCTGTAAATTTTTCTGCATTGTGGGAAGTATATTGTGAAGAACTTCAGCGAAAAAAATAATTACTGGGATATTTCAAATCGTGCCCTTTACTCATTTTTGTTATTGTTGCTGTTTGGTGATAGAAATGGAGTCTTACTAAGTCCTGTGAATGCCCTCAAGTTCCATAAGTAATTTTCCAAGGGAATTCATGTTGCTTCCATCAATAGCAATATCCAAAGACCATCCAGGACTGCAGTTAAAGCAGCCTGGAGACTTCTTTGGCTGATTGATGTTGGGTCATCTAGATCTGTAGGGACAATTCCTGTGCTTAGATCATTTTGCCTTCCACCACATCCATTTTCTCCCTCTAATTCTGACTCTTTAGGCATTCACTCCCTCACCAAGAACAGCTAGGGGAAATCCCAAGAGTACAAGTGTGTTGGTTTTACATCCCCTCTGTATCGCTGCCAGGGTGCAGTGTAGAGCTGGGCATAAGTGTGTACACTGTGGTATCCTGCTGTAGGAGCAGGCACAGCTGCAAAGCTGCTTTCCAACCACTTGGGTTTGGTATTTATTTGTTTCTTGTCTGGCCCCTGAAGGAGGAGGGCATAGTTCTATGGACTGTTCAGAATTTGTTCATGGGAAGGAAAAAAAATAACATATTACCACCAAGGGAAATAGGCAAACAAAAGATTTCACTATTTTTGTCCTTATGTTCCTTCTCAACTGCAGTGACCGTTGAGAGACACAAAGAAATGCTTTGTTTACTTAACTTGGTGTGTCAGAGAAATAATTTTTTTCCCAATTAGTTTTTCACAGTATTTTTTTCGTTTGTTTTGCAGAAAGAAAATAGTAAAACATTGAAAAACATTTCACCACTTTGGAAAGCTCCTATTAAGAAGACTTTACCAATAAAATCAGTGAATTTTCCATGCTAGCTAAAAGAATAACATTGAACTTTTGGAAAGAATAATAACAATGCCAGTTCCATTCATAATTTTCAAAAATATAAGAAAACTAGCACAATTTAGCTCTCTAGGATTTCTAATGTAGAATTGTATCACTTTGTTTAATGAAACTTGTAGTAAGACTGATTAAGTACAACAAGAGGAAAATCTGGACTTCTAAGGAGAATTGTTCCAGCATCTTTGGAGTTAATAATCTGCATTTCCTAAAGGCTGTTCTCAAAACGTTATACCCGTTTGACGTGACCAGCCAAAGAGCTGCTTATTGATCCAGAAGCCTCATTACAACTTGTACAATGTGAACTTAGCATCACCGGTCATGCCATTAGTGCAATTATCTTATTTCATTAGTGATAATGCCATTTTGCATTACAGTATATTGGCTCACTTAAAAAGTAATAAAGATTTGCAATCAGGGGATGTATTTGTTAACTTCAGAGCATGCCTCTGAACGTGTCCTTGGTCATGCTAAGTGCCAGGATCTGCCCTGTGCAGTAGTACTGAAGTCTGCATGGTTCTGGGGGTGGCAGCCTGAAATATATGATGATGTAACGCTATCAAAATAAATGTAAGGCACTGATAGCCACACCTGACTTCCTGGAGAGACAGCTGCACCTCTGGGTTTTGGATCCTAAAAACTGGTTTATTTCTCATTAATATGCAACTAACTATAGGCCAGAATCCACTGAGGAAGAAATTTTGCTCTCAACATGATGGTTTCATATGAGGATCCGAGCTTTCACAGAGCAAATGGCTCCATTTCAATGTAAACAAATGGCTGTTGAACGGGATGCAAACACTCATGGGTGTAACACCAAAAAGGTAATATATGTGAGAGCATCTTCCACAAGGATTTTTCTCTTCTCCTTCCTTTCACACATTGACTTCGAGTTGAACAAAATGGAAATTCCTGTGGAGACTAGCTATGGTGGTCATCTGCTTAGGTGCAGAAACTATAACTTGAGGCTATGCCTGAGGCGCCTCATTTCAGAGCAGTACAACTGGTGGCTGGATCCTGAATATTTTTTAATCTTAGTAGGTAACCCCCATTCTCAGTCAAGTGAAGGCTGGCAGGTATTTTCTACTCCTCCTTAGCCTCCTTTGGCCTCCAATCAGTGAGTTCATCAAGGAAACAAGCTCTGGGAAGGCTCCGTCTCTCATACTTTTGCTCTCCGAGCATTTAGTCAATGAGCAGAACATCCTCTTACAAAAGATGCTTTTGCAGTGACACATCATCATCATTAGAGACCTGCAGCACTTGGACTTCCAATAACAGATCATAAAGCTCACTCAGGTTTGGCAATGGGATTGTTAAATATGTGAAGAGATCAAATACATTTTTTATGCATTTGATTCACCCTTATGCATTTTAACACTGGACAAGTTCATTAGTGTTTTTCAGCAAGTAAAAAGCTGAAGTGTTTTAAGATCAAACTGAAAAACTCTCCACAAGAAAAGCAGAAATCTAGGATGACAACTGAAAATGTATGCTGTCACTCTCTTATCTTTGCTTTCAGTTGTGAAAACTGAGATAAGAATCAAGTTTCCTTTGCCTCAGAAGAAGCCTTTCAGAGTGGACAAAACCTGAGCTCTCTCACAGTTACACACAAGAGTAATTCACATTTTAAAGCAGTCTCTGTCGTCTCTATTTTTATTTCTTCTAACTAACTACTATTAATGGAATCTGCTGCCTTAGCTCTTTTGATTTGTTCTTAATCCTTATGGCAACATGAATAAAATAACATTTTAGATTACTTATTTCTGACCAACCCTTGGAAATACATTGACACCAGTGTGTTGTTTTCTTTCACTGGGCTTTTGTCCTTTGAGGATTGCCATTAAAACCACAGTTAGTGGACTGGTGTATCTCAGTTTGCTAGTTTGGTTGGTCTCAGGCATTTGGCATGGCATATAAGGGATGCAAAAATTGCCATCTCCAGTGTCAGTACTGAATTCTGTCTTGTCCAGTGTCCAAGAGTGCTAAAACTAGGTCTTTTAAAACCAACTATAAGTAGATTCATCATATATAATTAGCAAATAATAAGCAATTATGAAGCCAGTCTGAGGCTGGAACAGTATTTAGTAGTTAAATAATATTTGAAAGACGTGTTTCATCTTAGTAGAACTATGAATCATTTCTATGACTATAGTCACAGAAATATTGAATTCTACTCTTTGCCCTTAAAATTCTTGCCACTATGATAGACAAGTACAAATCTTGTGCATAAAAAAGAAATTGAAAGGCTCAGCAGTGGAAAAGAGTTTATTAAAATTAATATGAAATAAATGTTTTAATATGCTAATAACTTGAACAAGGGTAATTTGGAACTTACCTCTTGTAACAGTGTTCAAGAAGAATCTTTGGCCATTTCATGGTAACTCGAATTTTCAAAATCAATGGGCATCATTATCCTACAGTAAGACCATAGATGCCAGTGATGAATCTCCTCCAGTAGCTGGTAGTACAGGCCCTTAATGTAAACAGATGCTGTTCTTTCCTGGCAGATGGATGCAGTAAACTCACATTCTAACTCCTTGACTCCAGGACATAAGCCAAGAAGCATGCAAAGTATTTGCAGTGAAACACAAAATAAGAAACCTGAACATCCAAGTCTTTTTGCTTATCCAAAATTGTTGCTTTATCATGTTCTTGTCATACAATGAGATTGTCTTCACTGTGAAAATATGTAGGATAAACACCAGAAATCATCATGTTTTTGACACATACAAACACATTCACGAAGTGTTCTCAGTTCTGCACAGGCGATCATTTCATTCTTTAAAACTAGACAGTACCAGAGCACTACCAAACAGGCTGTCAGAAACAATCTCACATAGTCAAAGTGATGGATTAGCAAATTCCATCACTCTTTTCTAACTCTGTGAATTTATGAATTGTGCATTGTGGTTTTTTTATTTGATGTTATGAAAGATGGACTTGATAAATTCCTTGTACGCGTGTATTTATTTTTTCACTATAGTTCTAGCAGGAACACGTCTGATGATTTCTTTAGAGTACATATGAAGATAGCACTGTTGAGGGTAACTAAGTATGATATATATGCAGAGTGTCTAATTCTCAGGGGGAAACAGCTGCTCATTTCAAGATCAATCTCAGGTATCAAGAGTGTGAATTACTACTTTCTAATCTCCTCAGTCATGCCCCTAGACAGTAAAACCAAAGGCTTTATTGCAGAATTACTCCTAGAGAACCATCTAATAATTATCTGAAATGGATACAAACTCACCATATCCTTGGGAGCAGCAGGTAAAGGTCACAGACTGAAATTGCTTGCTGGTACACACAATCAGATATGATGGCTATGGCTAGCTTATAATGACTACTCAAATCTTACTGAACCATCTAAACTGTGTAAAATATTAGGGTTAGAATCTGGTCAGGAACTTGTTGCAAGTAACCCTGACGAAATTAATGGTAGATATTACAACAGTATGATACTATTCTGTAAGTACATTCCTAAGGAAATTTACTGCATCTTCAACTGTAGGATTGCACTGTACTCAAAAGAGAGAGTCAAGTTCCCACAGAAAATGATTTAAAGCAAGAACCTTCCTTTGGTACTTGGAATATCCCTCTGAGGAGCTCTTCCCTCTGGGGAATATTTCACTAAGTGTCTTGCAAATGTGTTGTACTCTGTGCTGAAAACATCCACATCAAAGCGGAGCTAGTGCTTTGTAAATCCATACCATCTCTCCAGTGCAAACTTCTCTCCAGAGCTGGCATAAAGCTTCTCAGTGAAGGCAAAGTACATTTTGCTGTTGTAGGGCTGATGGTTCAGACCTGTCTGGAGGAGCCAGGCTTGCTTTTCCCATTGCCCCTACAAGAACATAGCATGGCTGAGGGAACTGAGACTGAAAGATGCCATTCCAAATTTCACACATCATGTAGATACTACTGCTTCAGGCACTCTAACATATGTATTCTCAGCCTGGCTTCTCTGCCACCTGACATGTGGTGAGGACAGGGGGATCGTGCTGATTGGCTTTGACAGTCCTGTTTCCCAGAATGCTTTCCTTTACAGATTTTCCATTGGTTAGGAAGAGGATATTTCTGTGAGGAGAAGATTCACCTGACTAAAGGCTCATGATATCAGTTTTTGTTCACTAAGTCTTTCCTCTGAGATCTGATTAACAGAAACTAGAGACATCCACTAAGAGGGAAAAAAAAAAAAAAAAAAAAAAGAGATATTGTAAGAGATAAAACAATAATCCAAAGCACACGCAGGAAGCATGTCAGAAGACTTTGATGTCCTGCTGCAGGGAAGCAGGCTCTGGACAGACAGTGCACGAGGGAGTGTTCGAAGTTTGCTTCTGAGTATCACTGTTTTGTAGGAGAATTATCTAAAATCTGTGTAAATAGTGAAGGGAGGAGGCATGGTGGAAAGGGCAAAGTAGGGCAAGACAACTAAAACAAAGGGGCAGATGAGAAAGTAATCATTAGCTCACACTAGGAGGAGATCTGTGGGAGTGCTCTGACCATGAACAGAAAGCAGACTGCAAGTCTCTTTTTATTGTCCGAGGTTTCCAAAGGTTTTCTGAGCAAATAACCATGGGTAGTTTGACATTCTAATTATAGCCTGCTCACCATCCATTTCTGAAGTGTTGCTGAGTTCCCTGGCACAACAGCTGTTTGAGCGTACTTCCCAGAAATCTTGGGCTCCCTGCCACAGTAACGCACTTGATTTATGTCAGACTTTTACCCAGGGATCTAGAGGAGCCTTGATTGTGCAGCTGATGATGATTTTTTCCTTCAGACCTGGGAGCTGAGAGCAGCCCTTGTCTTGTTTGTGCTCGTAGGTTTCCAAGCAAAGGCCCTGGAGTCAGCTGCTCCTTTGAGTGCTCTCTGGGGAAGACAAATCTGCCTCCATGTGAGAGGAAGAGTTTTTTTCTTCTTCTTGCTAGCTCACTTGACAAAGTGCTAGACTTGTTAAAAAGGACTTCTTTTTTACTAGATTATTGGAAGGTTTAATGCTGCTAAGCACAAATCATGTTTCTTAAATTATTTTTTTTAAAGAAAGAAGTAGAAACATGGGGCCAAAACACCTCACAGCTTCCCAGGGAGCAAGCCCCTGGCCTCAGTCCATGAAGTGAATGAGACCAAGTCCCTCCACACTGGCAGCAGTGGGATTAAGAACAGTGAGTTTTGGCCCTATGTACAGTGAAGCCCCTATGTTTTCTAAATGCTACAAAGCCAGCCTATTGAAAAGGTTTACAGCTCAGATGAAGCTGGCTAAGGGAGGCTTTCTCAGTTTTGTATATGGAGTATCCCTTATGTTTCCACTGCATCAAGATTATTTGTTTCTAGGAGGCATGGAAACATGTTCGACAAATAGTGCAGACAAATCACACTGCCTGAAACTTTCTTGGCTGGAAGCTCTAGAGTGAGACTGTGAATGATTATAGTTTCTTTTATAATCTGAGAAGGCTCAACAATCCTTAATCCAGCTTCATAAATAAGAGCTGATCATTGCTTGCCAGTAAATAAAATTGATTTTAAAATTGTGACTATCAGGATTCCAGTGACCGTGTCTTATTCATGAACACAACGCGGGCTAAACGCTTCACTGCAAAGGATGTGCATAGAACACAACGCGGGCTAAACGCTTCACTGCAAAGGATGTGCATAGAATAAGTATCTAAAATGTGAATGAACTGTGACTGAAAAGTGCCATCATCCTCAAGGCTAAGTGCTCTTCTGAGTTAAGCTTCGTTCAGTTGTTTCCTTCAGCACTCCGCAAGTGGAGGTGGAAACTGCAATGATGATGTAAGAACAAGAAAACAGACAAAACCTCTTGGTAGTCATTGTGTAGTTGAGCTCAAAAGTAACAGCTGGTTGAGACAGGCAGTCAAAAGCCAAGAGGTAAGGAGGTTCAAAGTCATGTTTTTCTCTCTCAGAAATACACACCGGTAGTATCTGCAGCAGAAAGCATGGGATATGAGGATCGGTGGCCAGATTTTTTTAAAGTCACAACTAACTTTGGATGCCTACCTTGAGAATATTTGACAGCCTGACTTGGAGAAGGGAAATATTAAATGCCATTTGGAAAATTAAACCCAAGATAAGTCATCCAAACCTGGATAAGTATACAGTGAAATTACAGCACAACTGGCAGCAACCTACCCTACAATATGGAAGACTTCCAATGTCTTTATCTCCAATCTTACCCAAATACCTGCTCCAGTGTGTGGTACAAAGATGGACTTTTCCACAAAACTGTCACCAGGAGAGATTCAGTCTGATCAGAGAAGGTGCTACTACAGGGTAATTCATTTTAGCATACTAGATTCTTATCCTTTGACAAGATCAGTCAGACCTTCCCCATCTTCTTTGACTTTACACACAGAAAGGAATAGTTTCAGTCTGAATAAACTGCAACAATTAACTCAGAGCCTTTAATTAAATCTTAAATGTATGCATGTATTAGAAACACACATGGTTCTTACCTTCTAAATGGTATTAAAAATCAGCACTGACATCTCCATCATCAGCAGAAGTTTACAACCAATACTCTTCTGTGAAAATGGCTACTGAAAGACAGATGAGTCCAGCTGATATCAGTAACCTGAACATGTATCCTGACAACAAACCTAAGAAGTGAACAAGAGTAATGTTAAAGGATAGCACTTGAATGAAAATTCGAATGTACTTTTCTTGACTTTCTATAACTGCACAGCTGCTGAATAGTAGAATGAATTTGAATTATGTAGGGATTAGGCTACGTTGTTTTAAATTTTGGTAAAATAAGTTATTAAGAGGATATTACATTTCCAGCCTTACGTATAGTGATAGCTTTTCAAATGCCCCTAAAGTACCAGGTATAGGCTACTGATGGAGGGAAAGTGACCTACAGTCATTGGTCTGTTTCAGTATAACATCTCCTTTTTGAGTGTATAACTTGGAACATTAATCTAGGATCATGTGGCTGGATATCCATAAAATAAAAATCAACAGAGGTCAAGCAATATAAGCTGAAAGAGGGCAAATGGGAAAAAAAAAAAAATCACCTTTCACCTAATTTTAACATAGATCCTGGCTTATGCCTAAAAAAATTGCCAGAGATGTGAAATGCTCCAAAATGTTAGAGGAATTTACTATGGGATGCATTTTAAAGGTTGTTGAACTTTGGCATTTACAGGGAATTAATATTTTCTCCCTGACGGATCAATCTTTCTTTAGTCAACTTTTGTTCCCAGGAAGATGTTGAAAACACCATTTTGGTGTGTTTCATCACCAGCTAGTCAATACAAATGTTTCTCAATGCCTTGTGGCCACTCATCTCAGAAATAACCTAGGTACAAGGCAATTGTCCCAAGTCTGACCATTGTGTTACTCTAACCACATGCTTGGCCTTCGTGGAATCATGGTAGCTATGTTCCTGTGTTTTGTCAGTCTACCTAAGCCAAGCTTTCTGAATTGTCAGGTTATGTCATACTATTTTGTGAGATTTTACAGGACATATGAAAAACTTTTCTGTGCTTGAGTCAAGGCTAGTAAAAGTGTCCAAAGAACATCCCAGATTAGGAACATTTTTTTCCTGTGCTGTATATTTTGGCATCAGATTGTTCTCGGCTAGTCAAGGCTAGTGCAGAATGATCCCACAGTTGGTGGAGAGAGCCAAAACATCCCTTTAGGAGAGAGATTTTCCAGTTCTTCTGAAGATTATAACCATACAGTTGCCTTTAACCACAGTTACATTTCAGCTAAGAGAGATTAGTTACCCTTGCAAAATGGCTACCGGGTAAGGGCTAGATTAAAACTTTGGCATAAAAGGCTTTCCTGTTAGACTGGACTTGATTTCACTCTCATGGCTTTTCCATGTCATTTAATACACAGGATGGCTGGAGTCAAGTGGAGAGAGTCAAAATGCTCTGTTCTCTGATTCCAGTGAGCTAGATGACCTCTATGAACTGCTAGTAGCCTCTGAAGTAGGAGCAGCCTTAGGGCTGGCGCTGAAGTCAAGCCCAGAAATAGTGAGGGATTTTAACACTTCCAAAGCTGATTTTTTTTAGTGTTCAAAAAGTTGAAAAAATCCTTTTGCTGATTTATTCAATCTGATGCACAAGAGAAAAAAATATTTATATCACAGCTTCAGTCATCCAAGTTCTGAGTCATGTGAATAGCCGTTTATTCATGTTAATTCAGTGAATGCATCAGCTTCAAAGACATCACTCACATGACTCTAGATTTGGAGGATCAGGTCTTATTTATGTAATAGTTTGAAGAGTGAGAAAATGAAGAACTGTCTTTTCTAATATTCCCTTCCTGTATAATTTATTTACATTTTTTATAAACATTGATTAGCACAGATGTTCCTAATAAGATTTTCACATGGGATCTGAATACATTTTTCTGTTATTTTGCCCTTGAGAAGCTCGAAAAGAGGAAAAAAGATTCCCCACTCTTCAATTTCCTTTAAAGAAAAAGAGAGGTTTTATTCATTGTGTGAACAAAAAGAAAAGATATTTGTGGCTAGACCTTGTGCGTGTTCTTTGGCTGAACTACCTTCTAGTCAGAAACAAAGACGTAACTCCAGAAACCAAATCTTAATCAACACATGTATAACATTACTCTACCAAGTTATTTTCACTATGTATGAGATGGAATAAATATTAATACTAACCCTGGGCAAGAGACTTTAAAATAATTTCCATAATCACAGTGTAAGTAAGCACAGTGACAATGAGCTCATTGTCCAGCCTTAAGTAGCTTTTAAGAAGCCAGCTCAATTAAGAAATGCTAGCAGGCTTTTCCACAAACAGTTCAAGGACTACTAGATGCTGCCCCACAATTTTTTCTCCTACACAGATACTGGTTCACTGCGATGGAGTTCCCTCTGTGATTAGGCTCTGGTGAACACATGGCAAAATGGCCAGTGGATCTAGCTTCATTTGTGCACTTACAGAGTTTAAAATCAATAAGATATTTTAAAATATCGTACAAATAAATTACTTTTACTTCCTCAGCACTATCAACTCATTAATTTGTAGGACTTTTTTTCCTGTAGACTGTGTTAGTCAGGACCAAGGAAAAGACTTCAACAAAATTGCAGCTCTTGGGTTTCATTTCTAGAAGAGCAGAAAAGTACCTTTTACATTACGAAAGTCTGTTTTCTGTGCCTGAAAACTGATCTGGAATCCAGCTAGGCTCAGAATGTTGAATTGCAACTTTGAGCATTTATTTCTGAGTGACAAACAGTTAATTATATTATAATGTCCTTTACTTAGATTATTAGCCTTTTATGGGAAACATCTGCTTCATTACTAAATACCTGCTAGACATAAAACCAACTTTAATTGCAGAGACAGTGGAAATCCTCTTTCAGAACAAGCCATTATCTTCTTGTTTTGCTACTCACTTGGGTAGATGAATGTCCACAATAAGATGAGGTCAGAACCATGGTCTGTCATTCCACATAAAGATTTTAGCATATTCTGAGAAAGTCTCAATGACTTTTCCAGTTTAGGCTTGGTTTAGAGTTCTTCAGAGGCTTTGCTTATTGGCTTAAAAGGAAACATAGGGGCCTGTGTGAGGATGAATAGATTGAGTTCCTCAGGATGGGCAAACTAAAATGTCCTTGCATTAAGGAGGTTAAGCCATATGCATTGAAAGTCAACCAGTAGCTCAAACTGGGTCTTCAAGAGCTTCATCTGGGCAACAGAGCACCTCGGCTCCATGTTCAGCCCTAAACAATGGTTAACTATTCACACAAATTGGAAGGGACATAATTAACAACAATGAGCATCAGTTCTGAGCCAGACTCCTCCTTCTACACCTACATTACACTGATGTTTGAAATGCGAAAATGGAAATTAAAGTTCATATCCCCCCTTTGTCTATAACAAGCTGAAATAGCTGCAGGGTGTAGAAGGAAATGAAGCAGGTTCTCCTATATCCAGGGAAAATTTTCTCACTGCTCAGTTAACAGACAAAGGACAGCACCTTCTTTGTGCACATTTTGTCAATCTGACTGAGGAAAGATTAAAAATATTCGGTGAATTCAGACAATACAGTTTGACCCTTTTTTTGCTACATTGCAACCTGAAAGTTGCAGAGTAAAATCCTTCATCTCCCCCCTATACACATGCATATGTTTACTCAGTAAAGCTTCCATTCATACAAATAGGAATCCTTAAAAATTTGACAGTCTAAGCTACAAAATGGACCAGATCAGATGATCACAATGTGTTGTTTTTTTCTGGCTAAATTACTTCTCCCCTTCTGACTAATTTTTTTTTTTTTTTTGCATCCTGTGATGTAAACAAATTAAAACTTATTTCAGAGAACTTAACTGACCGTGGTAATAATGATTTTTCCTATTTTCTGAAATAAGATTTCATTGGTAGTCTCAAACCTGCTTAGACATAAAACCTGTCTCATTTGTGTACATTATTCTAGTAATCAAAGCCCATGGATATTCACAGAACCATATTCTTTGAACCTTGTAATTGGTTTCCTTGGGCTCTTCACCAGCACAAAAAGAGTGCTTCCTGCACTGTCCTCTCGAAGTCTTGGTTTTGCAGTAATAGTGCTTGGACCCGGGAAACTGATATTTAGTTTATATGCTTGGATCATGTACCTTAAGTTAGGTAGTGTCAATAATTCCAGGGTGTTCAGGTATGACATAATATGCTATTTTAAGATCAATATGTCAGCAAAGTCAAGTCATACAATGAAGTACCAGTTTTAACAGAACACTAGGTAGTACACCTTCATCTTCTACAAAACCTAATTATCAAATGAAAATGAATATATCATTCAGATTCCAAGAAATTAATTTATATTAATGAGAACTGAGATGGAGTTAAAACTTGCTGACTCTGGTCTGGCGTTGCTGTTGTACACTGGAGAAGGGTCTTGCCACCTCCTCTGGATTTGCAGAACAATGGCTTAATAGCAGACTTAAAGGAGTAGTCAAAATCCCACTGCTGATCTCCATCTCACCAGGCTGGCATTGACCGTGTGGCCAGGAGATGACAGTGGTGGTTATAGCATTGAGAGCTATACGCAATACAGAGTAGTCATGAGTTTGTTGACTTTTCTAGAAAAGAGAGAACATTTACTTCAACAGAAGCTTCAATTCAATGTCTTTTTTTCTTTGAAACATTATGCTGTTTCCTCTGCTCAGCTCTGAATCCCATGCAGTAATGTGTGAAGCTGAAATTTAGCTTGTTTTAGTTTTACTGAGACACAACTTGCACAGTACGAGTTTGAAGTTCTAACTCAAAAACTGATGATTAGAGGAGTTTACTGAAGTATAACATTAAGTATAACATTTTATAGACATCACTGCACTTAAGTTGCTTCAGGAATACACCAGGCTTCCAGGCTTGCTAAATGGAGTGGAAAAAATAATTATGCAACTGATGGCAAAGGCAAATTTACTCTACCTAATTTTAAACAAAGAAAGAAGTAATATTTAAAATTTGAAAAGGACTCAAGAGAAAAGCTTCAAACTTTAGTGTTAGAGTATTTTAAGAATGTCTCTCTGTTTCTTAAGAAAGCACATCATTAAGTTTTCTGATTGTCTTAATGTTAGAAGATAAGATTCACTCTCTGTTCACATTTGAATGCAATTTTTCTTGTTAATAGCCTATTTGGGAAATTTAGTGTCCTGCTTCCCAAGAAGAATGTGAAACTGAGAACAAAAGTCTCTGTACAAGTACTAGAGAAAACCTGAAAGGCATAGAATTTCATGAGTATTTGTCCAATTTATTATATTAAGAAGGTGAGGTCATGCACAAAGAAACAACTGTTGTGTCTGTCTCTGCAACCCTGTGCTGTTGCCAGATGCTCTGGCCTAAAGGAGTCATCAAAAAGAAGACTTGTGAGGAAATAAGGATGGAGAATTAACTCCTAACATCTGAGAAAGGCACAGAACATGCTGTTGAGTCAGAAGTCAAAGAATGAGATATGAGCATAGAGTAGGACCAGCGTACATTCGCTGTTTGTTTGTTATGTTATGATGCTCCAAGAGGCACAAGAGCTTTTGTGTCTCACGGGGACCCTCTACAATCTAACAGAAAAAAACTGAGCAAGATAGTTTTCCACACATACAGTTTCATGTCATTTTTTTTTAACGTTCTTACACCAAGACATAAAGTCCAACTACAACAATGGAAACAAAATGTTTAGCAATTATTTTAAACTTTGGTTACTACATATTGGGGTAGATCAGTTTATCTTTATGATTGAGGAAAGACCACAAAATTCACAAGTGGTGAAGCGCTGAGAAACCATCAGTGCCAGTTACACAAGGCTATAACCCCTGAGTGAAAATAAATTGTTTATTCCAGTCATCTCACATTGCATGTTTGATTTATATAATTTCATCCTCTTTCCTTATATTTATTATAATGAGTTCAATACTTGCAATTACCAGTGCTGGCTACTGTCCTTTTGTTGGCACCTGAAATAATTTCGTATCTAACCGATAAAGCATTGACAGGAGAGATTTACAACATTAGTAATAACAAATATTTGTGCATAGTGTTACAACTGTTGCTCTCTGAAAATCTCAAAGCACTTTATAAATGTTGATTAAGCTTCATAATTGGGCCCTTTGTGAGGTAGCAAACTTTGTCTCATGCATTATTTTACAGTGAAAGATTGACAAGCAGCATTTGATTTGATTAAAGGGAATACTATTACAGATATTGAACAAATCTGCCTTCAGAAAAGTAAGATGAAGATTTCTGAATAGCATTGTGTTTGGTTGGGGTCTTTTCGTCAGCATAAACATCTTGTAAATTAGTGTCATTAGAAACAAGAAAAAGTATTTTGAAAAACTAAAAAACATTCCATTAAATGAGTTATTTTTACAACTTCAGTCTCCAGGACATAGTCAACGGAAATAGAGATGGAATTAATCTGTTTAAGTGGCATTAAAGATTAAACAATCCCTATGGCAAAACAGTATTTGGATACAGCCTGTTTTCCATGCGACTTTGCATATGAAGTGCCCCAAAGAGAAGCAATGTGGCCAGTGTATTGTTTGAAGCATCTCCTGTCATCAGGTAGATTGGACTGAGTCAGGGACTCCCCTTAGCAGGACATCTTTGGGCAGTAACTACAACTGTGAAAATTTGCAATAGGCCTTAAACCAGGATTGAGAGGTCGGTGGGAGAATGGTTTAATTGAGCAATTTATTGGACTGATAGATGTTCTTGTCTCCGTGATACCAGTGGGACTTTTGCCACTGATCTCAGTGATACCAGGAGTTGTCTCATCTTGTTTTCTAAGTTTTATCTACAATTTCCACTAGGCTGGCTGCAGTTCAAAAAAATTATTGAATCAGTGGGTGGTTTCTCGTAGTTTCTAATTTCTAATTCATCTCAGTAAAACAGTTCTTAATGAAAAATTATGACGATCACTTTAGCACAGAGCAATACTTTTTACTATGGCGTTTTTTTTGTAAGAGAGAGAAGTATTCAAACTAGGGTTCAATCCCCTTCTTCCAGAACAAATCTTTACACCTTCTGTCCACTCTTTCCCTTAAGGTTTATTCCCCTCTTACAGCAGTCCTCAGTCTCACACTTCTAACTGACTGACAATGCTGTTTTTCTTTAGGGGGGAAAAAAAACCCCATAAAATCAAGTTCTGTTTAGAGCTGGGTCTCTTTATAAGGAGTTGGCTGAACTTTGCAAACTTTACCGAAGGGGGAACCCTTTCCCACAATCCATTTCAAGACCAACCCCTTTGATGTCACAGCTGGCTCAAGTAAACTCATTTCCTCCTTCCCTAATGTGTGTCTGATGCAATTTTGGCAGGCTTTCTCTCCCTGCTGTTACTGCTGCCTGTTTTGAAATGAGGCCAAGTGCAATGTTTAATGTGAATGTTTGGTTTGGCCTAATCATCTGTGCTTTGTTTCACTGGTACTCCACATTATATATTTATATATCCAGATCTATCTATAGAGATCCATAGGCAATTTTTTCCCTCTCTTTCCCTCCTCCTTTGCAAGTAATTCACACCACATGTTTTCAGTTTATTCCCTTGTGGTCTGCTCCACCCAGTTCCTAAATCAGTAAATCATCTTCATGCTTCTTCCCACACTGAATGAAAGCAAGTTCTTAATTATAGAGACAGAATAGAGTTTTTAAGCCTTTGTGATGGATGCTGATTAGTTTGCTGGTAAAACGTGAAGGTGCCTGAAAACAGTAAAGCAGGTTTCAGAGTGGTAAGATTTGTTCAATATTATACATACTGCTTTAATATCAATGGCAGTTTGAAGACGTGAAGGGCAAGTCAGGAGTAGCTTGTAAAGGAAATAACATGGCGTGTTAAAATAGTGAAGTTCGCTTGCTTTCCCTGACAGGAAGATGTTGATAGCAGGGAGAACTCACCCATTGCATGGAATGGACTGAGCATGCTCAAAATAGCTTGTAGGACAACACACATTGTGGGTCATGTGTGGGATTCACACCCTTGTGGCCTCCTGCAAAACCTCTTTCACTCAACACTTTTATTCAAATTTGATAAAGGGATTAAAATTTGACTCTGAAGTTAAACCTGTATTAGTAAGTTAAACAGCACCAGGGGATGTTCCCAGGTCCTGGGGATTGATTGCTTATGTTGTTGTTCTGTGAGCGTAGCTGTTGGCATCGCTTTGGCCCAAGTCAACCCAGGCTTTTCCAAACAATGTTGTGTATTGTTTAGGGAACAATGGGTGGGGGCCAAAGGCCATTCACATTAAAAAGAATACAACCCTCACTGTTTTAAAAGGGATTTTAAGACTACAGCCCCGTAATCTTTTATGTTCCTTGGCATCTGTGCCAGAGAAGGTGCTGAGAATGGTTAATTTACCAACACAGGCATAGCCTAAGAGGCATTTTAACAGTATCTGGCATTAAACACTTCCTTTACTGCCTAAATGCAGGAATTAATGCTTCCCTCTGCGTGTAGTTCAGGGAGATATATCCTCTGTCTCTTCCTCTCCTCTGGAAGGAAATTCAGAGTGTCTGAGGTAGTTTGCACTGTATCACCAAATTCATTCTGGAGGAGCCTCTTCATCTTCATTGGTTATAGAGGAGCAGGCTCCATTTCCCATTCAGTAACTTGGGGATCTAATAGACATGCTGCAATTGAAGTCTTTGGCATATTGGTATTGAGGCAGAAAATAGGGACGCTCCTGAATATGGATAAATAATATGATACACCAATGTGGCAGGTTGACCCTTGATCTTTGCCAGCTGCTCACCCAGCTGCTCTCTCACTCCCTTTCCTCAATGAGACAGGAGACAAAATAAGCTGGAAAAGCTCATGGATCAAGATAAAGACCAGGAGATTCATTTACCAATTATCATCACAGGCAAAACAGATTCAACTTGGAGAAAACTAATTTAATTTATTGTCAATTAAAATAGGTTTGGATAGTAATAAACAAAAATAATAAAGCCACTTCTTCTACCCACACTTTATTCCGATTCCCAGCTTCATCCCTTCACTCCCAACTCCTCTCCGCCCTCAGAGTCCCAGGGGTTGGGATGAGGGGTTGGGATGAGGGGTTGCGGTCGGTCCCTCCCAGCCGCTCTCGGCCGCTCCTCCCCCGGTGTCTCCCGGTTCCGGCTCCGGCCCTTCCTCGGGCTCCGGCCCTTCCCTTCCGCGGGCTCCGGCCCTTCCCTTCCACGGGCTCCGGCCCTTGAGGGCCAGCCTGCTCCCGCCCGGGCTCTCCACGGCCTCAGCCCCTGGAGGGAATATCCCCACTCTGGGCGTGGGGCCCTCCCCGGGCTGCAGGGGGGTCTCTGCTCCAGCGGGGTCTCTGCAGGGCTGCAGGGGATCCCTGCTGCGGGCCTGCAGCACCTCCTGCCCCCCTCCTCCTGCTCCTGCGGCCTCACCATGTTCAGTTGGCATGAGGAAGGTATTAGTGGGGGAGGAAATGTGAACCCTCAGCTATGAACGTGAACAAGAGCGCTCATGGGTCCACAGAGTAGGAGGAAAAAAACCAGTGCAACGGAGAAATACAGTAATAGTCACTTTTAATTGGCCAGCTGCATTCGACTGATTCTTTTTGATGATTCCGTCCTGCCAGATTATCTCATTTACTTTTCACTGATTATGTAAAAATGTAGAGACAGTGAATTGTTTGACTAGCCTCTACAGGAAAAAACAATTTAACAAAAATTATGGCATTTAATTGGGTAATATCAGATTTTAGAATTTAAAGTAGAAAAATTACTAAATAAAATGGGCAATTTTATTTTAATGAGGTGACTCTTTCTTTCTGATTCACCATTAGTGTATTTTAAATAATTTCAGCATCACTCTGACATTAAAGCACCAACCGCATTAGAAAGATAGCTATTTTATTATACTGAATATTTGGACTTTGCAAGATGAATAACATAAAAGAAAAAAATTTCCTGGTTTAAGTTCTTGGGAAATATTTACAGCTGTACTTTAGGTTTCAGCTTTAACTCAGGAAAAAATAGTCAATTTTAGAATTTCCTGCAGAACAGACATTTCTGCTTTTGACAAGGAATACTGGGAAACTCTTTGGTAAAAGAACTGTTATTTACAGCAGATTTGCTTAGCACACAGCAACTGCAGTCATACTGATCACTAGGAATGATTGGAATGGATATAGATCAAATAAGAATTTACGAATTGGCTAAATGTTCATCAGATATCATTCCTGACAATTTTAATTATCCACTATAGTTCTTGTAACTACTATAAGTCAGTAGCAGTGACTATATCATCTTTATTTCCTGTGAAGCATGAGGCGTTTTAAAGAGTGTTGTTGAAAATGACGCATATATGACTTTGTGATGACGTTACCTACAGGAGATTGGGAGTCAGATTTGGGTTTGTGACAGAGAAGTTAGTGCACCAATGTAGTCTTGTTGTGGCATGAGGAAGAAAATTATAGTAATGTCATTCTTGTGCTGAAACTAGTCTTATTTGTTGTTCATAGACACTAGCTGATCACAGCCTGTGAAACAGAATTAAGAATGATGTTTGAAATAATTTGCACTTTTCTAATGAATGATATTAAAGATACAAAAACAAGCTGTGCAAATCCAAAAATAATAAGAAAAAAAGAAAATGTACTGGTTAAAGAACATGTTCATCAAAGAACTTGAGCCCCAGAACCAAACAAAGGAAAGTGGAAATGGCATCAAAGTTCCCAAAACCAAGTACAAATGTGATGTAAGAAATATCAGAAAAAAATCAGACAAGCAAAGACAAAAATTAGATCCAACTGTAATCAAATGCAGGGCCATGTTCCATAATGCATTATTGTAAAAGGAGAATGTAACGTTGTTACGATAGTCGATAGAGAGGTAAAATAATTGGCAGATGGAGGTAAGAAGGCTTAAACCCTTTTTTCCTAATTTCTGTTATGACACTGGATGAACTGGCTGGACAAACTCATATCAGTTGGGTACCTCCTACCCAGGCCTTAGGAAATTCTTCCTAGGGTACTCAGTTGACCGGCCTAAGAGATTTCCAAGGATGTCTCAAGGAAGTGGAAAACAATTTCGTATTGTTTTATGAAGAATTAATAATACTTTAGACATACCTACTTTCCTCATACATTAGGAAAAAAACAAATTATTGTTGTTGCCCAATGGGGATGGTACCAAAAGTAACTGTCTTAAATCAGTGAGGGTGATTTAGGCTTGGCAACAGGAAAAGGCTTTTAATAGTAAGGAAAGATAAATTCTAGAATTGATGGACTAGGAAAATTTTGATGTCTTCACCACAAAGAAATTTTAAAGGATATGGGAGACAAATAGCAGCAGAAATTCAGACATGGTTAATCGGGCATTTGGAATATATGTGACTACATAATTTATAATCCTTTGTCAGCTTTACTCTACACTTGGTCAAATCATATTACTTCATGTACTGCTGAGGAACTGGCAGGATACAAATCTCCTCTGCCTTTTCTAAAATGTATATTCCACTACACTTATAGAGGGAATATGAGGGGAAGTTTCCCAGGATATTGCTGTTTCCACATATACACATATATATGTATTTCCATATATATGGAAATAGCAATATCATGACATAGTAATATTTTTCTATGGAAACAGCAGCTCCTTTTACCTACAAGAGGAAACTTTAGTGGGGCTTTCATGATGTACACATACATACATGGGACTTCTAACAACTCAGTTACTGAATTTAAACATCTTGATTTATTTCAGCTGTCAGACACAGCTTTCCTAGTTTCATCATATTTCTTTATCTACACCTAGAGAAAAGGTGATTCTTTTTGAAAATAATGTACTATCAAAATTATTTTTACTTTTAACTTTCAGTAAGACTTGAAAACTCCCAGCCTCTGCAGTGGCTTAAGCCCTATTGTGTACAGAAGCTCAATACATGAAAATCTCCAGTAGCAGCAGGAAATTCACACACACGTTGAAGAGAAGATTTGAGAATTTTGCAGCTCTGTTACTGGTAGATAAATTGATTTGGAAAAAAATAGAAATAATCTGAATTTTTGCCAATTTAAATTGAAATCAGACTGGATCTGTCAGTAACAAGTTCTAGAAAATTTCAGACTTCATTGACTAGATACCTCAAATCACCAGAGCAGAACTGGCTTCACTTGATTCATGTCTGAGCAATGAAATAAGTCAGTTCTGAAATTCTGAATGAAAATAAATGTTGATAAGCACAGATATGGAGTAAAACTGTAAAGGGAAAGTACAACCTAGACAGATTATAGCCTCTAACTTCAGAAGATTCACCTCCAAATATGCCAATCCACTACAGCCCTTCAGTTGTGCTATAGCAATGTTCAGGTGAGCGAAGCTGAGTACTAGGACTTCAAAGCATGGTCCTTCCTGGGAACCACCACATCTGTCTCAGCTCCTATGTCCTTCAAGTGGGAGAGCTGGATGCTAAGAGCTCTAGGTCTTTGGAGCTGAGCACCAGGAGGTCTTCCCAGCACAGAGTTTACAACCTGCCTATGCTCTTCCCTCCACAAAAAGTCCTGTAGACCCACCTACTGCTTTGCTTTCTGACCTCACTGTGATATTGCAGTACACTATATGGATGTTAACTATGTTTTCCAAGCTGTAGCCCAGGCTCTGCCATTATCTGGATGTGTGTCTTGAGGGAACTGAACCTCTTTGTATCTATTCCTTTATCTTTTGCAAATAACAATACAGAAAGAGTTTACTCACTTCCTGGGATTGTTGTGAGACTGAAGTAATTGTTGTTCATATGTGACTTTGAAGGGGTAAACGATAAGCAATATTATTTGAGCATCACTCTTGAGCTACAGAAAGAACGCCTCCTGCAGTCAGGGTCCTCAAAAGAAGAGATAAATGCTGTGATGAAAGAGAGGCCTTGAGCACAGATGTGAAATTGTTCTTGAAACCTATGTGATCTCCCCACCTGCACATCTCTCTCCACCTGCTCCGCAGCCCCTGCTGTCACCAAACAGAAAACATTTGGCTTTTTTGCCAGTGTAACAAAGTGCAACAGTGTGCACTAAATATTCTCAGCCCCTCTGTCCTTACCATCTCTGATATATAGACTGTGTGAACCCCTCTGAGAACATTTTTCTTACCTCCTGAATAGGTGTTGTAAGAAATGCTATGGAACATATCACCTCACGGGAATCTGTGAGTGTTCTTGGTATGTGCAAAGTGGGCAGTGACATCAACATTTTGATTATCACTGTGAAAGCAAAATGAATCTTTATTTATTTTCAACAGGATTCAGACACAGTAGAAAGGAGGTCTCCAGCAAGCACTCTACATATTAAGTGATCACTAATACTTTACTCAGGTGCTTTACTCAGAGTTATTGAGTTGTGAGTTCATTTTAATCCATCAGTAAGGACACATTAAGAAAGCAGTGACTGAAACAGATACATAGCCATAAAACATGCATGGTTTCCCCGCAGAGTATTCCTGCTTGGTGTGAGATTGTGAAGGACAACAAACACAATGATATTTGGGCCAACTGGGACACACAGAGAGGAGGCCACAGCCTTTCTTTGGTCAGCTACTTCAAAAAGGGGACTACTTTCTGTCACAGCTATGGGGCGGTGTTTCGTACTAACGAGCGGGACTATGTCACCAGAAGCAGGGAAACAGATCCATGGAAAAGCATTAACGCTGCCTGAGCTGCTGTACCATTTAAACCATGACCTCAGCCCTCTGCTTCTTATGAGGTTATAACTTGATTAGTCCTCCATCACCACAGATCCTTTTAAGGTAGACAAGACTTTAATTGCTGATATAAACCATTTGTGTTTTCTCATCTTGTATAAAAGAAAATAGAAGAAAAACAATTTTTTCTTCCTTTACAAGTCATCATTTATAAGGGTTCAGCTGACTGCAGTGAAATAAAGAAATGTATCTTCAGCTGCTCTTTTAGGAGATAATAGATTAAGGTTCTTTCTAGCATTTATAACTGTGAGATTAACTCAGTAATCTGGTTTCTTATCTGGCTCCTACCTCCCACGCCTACCTCTTCTTGTACATGGGAGAAGTCAATAGCACTTAACTCCTCTAATTGAAATCAGCCTGCTGACTGAATCCATCCATGGATACAGGAGCTGGACTGTAATAATCTGTTCTGCAGAGAATTAATCTCCTGGGAGGGAGGCAGACCTAATTACCAAGCTCAGTGAAAAGTCTGGATTTGCTATCGCTGCTTGTGGGCCCAGCTGGAGGAAAAGGCTCAGCATACCATTTAACTAATCTCTTCCTGAAATGTTTTAAACATGCCTAATATTGTGTCTTGTGCAATTGGTTTTAGCAGCTCCAGTAACAGGGTAGAGGCTCTTTTTCAATCACACTTAACATTAAAAGAATCTGGGCCTCTCATCTGGCTTAGGGCAATGGTCTAAAAGTCTCTAGAACTTATGAGTCACCACAGGCTTATGAATGGCATTTAGACCATGTGTTTTACAATTACAAGTCAGCATTTCTGTGGGTGACAGCTATTTTGCTAGAAAGAAAAGAAGAGTCACTGCCAATGGTAAACTGGGAGCATAAACTGTTTCCTTTGCATGAATGGTGTATCAGCATATCTTTTCAGCTTCAGTCAAGTGATGTATCCCTCAGGATAAAAGATGGAGAGGCTGCAGCCAGGACATGATCAGTTGGGTTATTTTCCATGAAGGACTCACTTCTTCCTGAATTTGCTTCCATATTTTTCCAGAATAAGCTATTAAGCAGTGTGAAGATTAATTGCTAACATTAAAAAAAGAGTATCAAATCTGGTTTCCTGAGTGTAAAATGAGAAGTTGAATGCAAAAGCCCATTTATGGCAGGGTCTCCAGGAAGTAAACTCCCAGTTCTTATATGAGCTCCCCCACATCTTTTAGAAAGTATTTTCTTGATGTAAAGAGCCCATATTTGAACTTTAAACAAAACTAAAATAAACTCCAATGTCTTTTAAAGGTGCATAAATGGTTAAATATGACAGATGCCTCGTATGTTATGCAGATATGAAATCCATGCAGGATTTGTTTACCCTGTGTGGACTTTGAGAACCATACTGTTGAACACCTCATACCGTTTCAGTATTTTTGGCCTGATCCCAATTCAATAAATTGTAGACACCTGATTTTGCAATGCAATGCAGTGGTTCAAACGCAGTAGATGTAGGTGGCAGTGGAGCAGCACATCTGACATTTCTCTTATTCCTTACCTGCACTGACATTAGCTAGACTCTGGGAAGTTTCCTGTAGAAGAGGAATGTTTTATCCCAAGCCTCTGGGGTAAAGATACAATATAAAATCAATAGTTCTGTTGATCAGATGTTAATGAAATGCTGGAGTCTGGCTGATGTTGGGTGGTGTGTGCAGTGGCAGGCAGAAACAATGACAGATGTCAGCTAAGCGATATGCATCACGAATGTGTTGGTGTAAGTATAGATGAACCTCTTTTGCTGCTAGGCACTGCAGTATTGATGAACTGACAGCAACTAAAGCCAGCGTTTTGGAATGACATGATAATTCAGACCACATTTTCTGTGCCCTTTCCCCAGTTGTGGATTTGCCCTCTATTCTCCCTTTGAGGTCCAAGATCTCACACCCCCTCTGTTAGAAACAGGAACTCTGTGCGAAGGGAAATCAGAGACTTGTGTCCTGCTGTGACCGTGTAGAGGCTTCAGCTGAAAGCAAGCAGCAACAAGATGCCTAATAGGAGGCAGTTTGCAAAGCAAGGAAAGAGGAAGTAGAAGGAAGAGAGACTGAAGACTTCTTTAAGTAATTGGCTTAACTAATTATGGCGCCATTAGCCAGAGGCACTACTGAGCCTGAAAGCTAGAAACTCCTGAAGACTGCTGTATACAGCTACTAATGCTGCTGGAGTTCCTTCTCCAAGTTTTATTACAATGACCAGCTTGTGTGGCGTTAGTAGTATTAGTTCCCTTAACATGAACTTGCAAAACATCCACAGCACAGGGCATTGATCCACACAAATCAGACTAGCGTGTT
The DNA here is from genome assembly GCA_013396935.1 of Baryphthengus martii. Taxonomy (NCBI): domain Eukaryota; kingdom Metazoa; phylum Chordata; class Aves; order Coraciiformes; family Momotidae; genus Baryphthengus; species Baryphthengus martii. The sequence continues at coordinate 819,598 of VWZK01018789.1, read as the reverse complement.
CATTATGTTGAGTTCAGAATCAGCAAGTTTCATAGCGATACAACAGGCTTTGTTATTAGTAGTAGGTTTTTCCCTCCCCTATGGACATGTTTGTGAAACCAGTCTTTTATTTTTCCCTTAGTGTGCAAATACTGCTTTTGCATCTATGTTTTATTTAGTTTGTTTTAGGTGGCTGTATGCAAATCAAACCCCAGCTACTTCAAGTGCCAGCTCTCATTTTACAGTGTGCTCTCCCACGTGCATTTATATTACTGCAGGTATTAGGTGGAAGTCATTGGTTTTAATATTTTACTTTATCAACAGAAAGATGATGTTCCTTGTCACATGAGTATGTCGTAATTCATTCTGGATTACTCTATTACTGTGTCAACACTCAGGCATCTGAAATAAACTTCAAACTCTTTATTTATTAACTTGGGAGAGACTGACTTCCAATTTTAGGCTGCAGTGAAGAGCCTTGAGATTATAAGATTTATTATAAATCCAAGATGAGCATGAGTTCTTTGATCGATCTGGGAGTCCCAATCCCTAAAACAGGACCTGTAGGGCTAAGTCGGATGTGCTTCCCATTCCAAGCATCCTTGAAAGGTGCGACATGGCAGAAGAAGGTATCCCACAGGGTAGCAGTTGGTAGCGTGCACACAGCTGATAGAGCTTGCTCAAGAGAAATGTGAGGACTAAGAGACATAGGCCCATGACAGGGCATTTTTTTAGATTAAAGGTATACTTTGCAACAACAGTGGTTCAGATTTTACTCTGACTTATGATGGTCAGATCTTACTAAACTCATCGAAAGTGTTTCATTTTATTGAGGCCACACTGATAGCCCAGCGTCATCCTCTTTATGCTAGTTCACAAGTATATTATTAATTTGCAATGACATGAAAACACAGGCAGACAATCCTGTACATGTCCCAAGATTATAATAGTCTCTCTAATCTCTTTCTCCTACAGAGACACTTCTCTGGACACATCCCTAGTCTTTCCATGACGCGATTCAGATATCATTAGCAAAATGATCTTTTAAAGCAAAAATGGATATTAACTTGCTTCATGTAAGAATATAATGTCCTAATAAACTGTTTTTAACCAGCTGTTAGACACAGTTGCAACACAAGTGATAGAAATTAACCAGTAAAATTATCATTTATTTTCTCTGGCTTCAGGGGAAATTGCTTGTATGCTTTGGAAATAAAACCCTCAGTGTGCTGAAACATGAACTTTACCCAGTCAGAGGAGACCAAGAAAACACATTAAGGTTTTATTGAGGCTTCCCTCTATTGAAACACTTCTAGAATTTAAGTATAATAAAAGCATGTTGAAGTTTTTTGGCAAAAAAAAAAAAAGAAATAATAACAAGAGAAAATAATGTGACTATGACTGAAATGAGGAGAGAGCAGACAGAGTAGCTCTTTGGAGGGTAAGCATATTTGTACCAAAAGAAAAATTATGTTCAATGATTTTCATCTAAGAAGCAACTAAATTATCAGAGTGGTTGGTAAAAAAAAAAAAATCCATTATCCAATAACTACCTGAAAAGACAATTAGACATCTTCTGGAGAAAAAAAATACAGAGAATCCTTTATATCCTTTTACAAACTTATGCATATTAAAGTCTGATCTTATCAAAGTGAGGTAAGTATTAGCTGAGATAGAATTAAAAGTATCAGTGTCACTGCTCAAGTATTAAAGATTAATGCTAGAGAAATTAATAAAATAATTTTGAAGATGCAGAAACACTTGAAGAGGGCTTGTGGATATGGCATATTTCTATTGGAGCCATTTCAATAGTAGTTTTATAAGTAAAATATCCTAAACCTAAAAAATGTACAGAGAACCCAGTAAGATATAGATGTGGATTTTTATGAAGAAACAATAATAATTGTTTTCTGTTAACTCAGAAAGGATTATTTGATCCAAGCACGTTGGCCAGTGCTTTCTTTCCCTAGCAAAATCTTCCCCTCTCAGAACAAAACAAAACAAAAAAGGAATATTAAATTCAAAACCAATAAACCCAATACATTAAAACAAAGAAAAAGTTCTGAAATGAAGAATTAAAAGATGATTAAAATTACTGAATAGAAATGAGCTATTATCTTGAAGGGCCTTCCTCTATCCTCTATTTCCACAGTTCATTTCTTCCCTTTTTTTTTTTGTGGCAGAAACCACTCACCATTTCCTAATTGCTTCAGTGACCTCCGGAAACTGCATTTTTTTGTCAATTTATTATTCAATGAAAACGTATCACCGAACTCTAATTATAAAAGCATTTATTAATGTCAGTTACTAATGCCACACATTTCATTGTTTCATTACATCATCCTAAACTGTAAGGCCTTTGTAGCAGAGACTATTTCTCAACGCGAGGAGCTGAGCTCCCAAGAGCACGATGGGAAACAGGCTCCCACCCTGGGGATCTTGTATGAGGCTGCACAAATGGGAGAAAGATTCTGACATCTCACTCTCCTGTGCGATTCCTCCTTCAGCCTTGAAGGAAGTTCTGGTTGTGATTATACCTTCTCACTCTTTACTTCTTTCTGGTGTAGCCAGGAGAAGAATTGGAATAAAAAATTTAACTTTACTCTCGGCCTTTTATAAGAACAAACTAATCTTTGTTTTGTTACCTTTGGTTTTCCTCACTGACTTTCTCTGACATGTGGCTGTGTATCCACCCGTCACTCCAAAGCAGACAAACAGTCCCCTGCTGCTGCTTGAGCACCTCTACACTGTGCTTAAACACAACGGTAGAATATTTTTAGGCAGCATTTCGAAAACAGATTTAGCAGGAGCTGAGAAAGAAAGGAGAGTCCTCTCCTTCCCTACTCCTTATCTCCCAGGGAGGGTGGGGCTGCATTTTATGTGTTTTAAACAATCGATCTACAGCCGTGGAATTGGTGATAGAAATGCTTATCAAAGGGCCTTGAAAATGCTTGCAATTTGTGCGAGTCTCCCCAAGGAGAGGAGAGGGAGGAAGGAATTCCATGGTAATCCATGTTATAGAAAATGCTCAAATGTATGTAATGCAGATTATTACCACCTGCTCAGCCTCTTCTATGTTACAACCCTCTTGGGAGAGGCGTACTTAAGGGTCTTGTCAAAAAATGTCAACTTTATTTTTTTCACCAGATGCAATAACTTTCCTTGAAGACCGCCTGCTTTGGATCCCACGTGAAAATACCATTAAGCCTTCATAGAAGGGGTTTGGGGTTAGCAATCGATTTGGGACTAGTTTATGGCTGTTGCAGAGCTTTGAAGGACCCACTGCTTCCCCCTGCCCCTTACTGAAAAAGGGAAGGATGGGGGAAATACTGTTTGTGTCATTCCTTCTTTATTAAATAAAATACAATTAGGAAATACTTGATTTGGCTGTCTATGATTTCTTTTTATTAGAACCCTGAAGCCATCCTTTTCCCAGGGGCTAATGCTGTTAGATAATCTTGAACAATGTGTGTATGCATTACAAAACCAGCAATTCAACCACTTTTCAACTACGGTTATGTGTCACAAATGAGTTGACAGCAGGCATTAGGTGGTGCCTCCTGTGAGCCAGGAACAAGGATGTTATACCTTTGTACAAAAAGAAGTCAGGCAATGTTTTTTCTGGCCTCAGGAGCTTGAAAACAAAGAGAGTGTGTTACTAGGATTTCCGGCAGCTATATGAAAAACTCCTTTCACCTTTGTGCTTTAAAATGATGCCCTCAGTGATATTCAGAGTGAAAACTGTTCCATCAAAATTGATTTTTTTTCCTTGGTAGTTCCTTTTGCTTTCTGTAACAGTTCAGGGCAAGGCAAGTTGGAGAAGTAGGTTATATCTGTTTAAAGGATTTCAAGTAGTAGCCAAATAATAGATCAGACAAGGGCATCTTTGGTATTTGCATGTCTGTTCCTAGCACACTGCATCCTGTTGTTGATCCATGCTTCAGACTGGCCCCTTGCAAGGTTTTAGTTCTTAGGCTGGTTAATGTTTAATGTTACACACATTTAAAATGAGGGTCAGGGTGCGGTCACTGCTGGTAACTAACTAGGTTTTCTTCAGGCTTGTGAGTTCGCAGTGGCAAGCTTTGAAAAGCCCTTTCCTTTGAGCCTGGAGGAGGCAACTGCAAACGGAAGGCTTAGATCAACATACCTGGGGGCTCCAGACTCAGATCTTGACATTGATGGTGACTCTCCATATGGCCTGAGGCAAATATCCCACTGCCTCAGGCTCATGCACATAAAAATCTGGCAATTTTTGCTTCTTTCCTTTTGTATTTCGCCCTGCCAGTTATATCATGAGGTTCTCAGGTCTCAGATGGAGAACTTGAAATTAGTTTTAACATCTCGCACAACATTGTAGTCAAATAGCAAATGGAAGGAGAGGAACTCATAGTCTTGAGGAATTTAAACTCTTCCATCTGTAAGCAACCAGGGGACTTTTTGGCTTTCTCTTCAGTCTTGAGGGTGAATGTAATTTCTGTAAACCATAAAAAAAGACTTGTTGAGAAAGTTACGATCTATCTTTTTGACAGATTGGAAGGAAGAAAAGCAATTTCTGCATGATTGAGATATGTAAAAGGTCTTTATTGAACCATAATGGTGAAGTACCGTGATACTGAGTTGGTACACTCATCTTTATGGCAGAAGACGGAAATAGAGTCTGTGATGGGCTACTGGTCAATGACCCATAACGATAAAAAGATATTCTGTGTTATTTACTGCAAAAGTGCCAGTGAAATCAGGTGAATTTGTGTAGGTAATATTTGAAAGTTTTAAAGCTTTCAGTCAACTGAGTTGTATTTAGAGCTTGGCAGAGTCCTTCCACATGTCTACAGGACAACCTCATACGAGAGAGTCTTCTAGAGCTACCCACAAATGCTTGGAAGAAACTTCAACGTGTAAATCCATTAGTTACTGCGTCATCACTCTGTACGGTTAGTTCAAGGGTAATTGCCGTCTGACAGTATTTCCTTTTCTATCAGGCATCCTGTAACCCTGACATTTCTGTACACAGTTTTGTTAATAATTTTTTCCACTTCAGCCGATTGTCTATGGTTTTGCTTGTTCTTTTCAGGAAGAAAAGAAGGTAAAAAGGAAAATCACTCTTCCTTCATGCGCCAATAGGTAACTACCAGAAAGCTGATTTTCCTGGATATAAAATATAGTCAGTCTGCTGCAAGTGGACACCAGATTGACTGTCCAGGATTGGCTGTGCCCTCTGAGAAAGGAAGGATGTAGTGTGTTGTTCAGCTGTTTAAAAGAAGTGGGGGAAATTTAATTCAATCCCTCCCATAGGACATTTTTGTGATCATCCCAAATGGTTTATGGCTAAATTGCTGTGGGAATTACTGGAACTCCCTGTGATTCTGGTGCCAAACTGAATGTATTTGCTTTACAATACAAGGAAAGATATTTTCAACTTAGAATCCATCAAAAAAGGATTCTGTAGCTTTGAGACAAATAAGAGAAAAATAGACATCACTTGGAAGAAATCAGAGAGACATGTTCAGGCTGTTGATGCATACCACAATTCCAGATGATCAAGTCCAAGGCCATCTCAGTTAGTCCTGGAACTGGAGACCATTACACATAGGAAAGTTAACTTGACAAAAAAAAATGATCTTGTGGATATGGCATGACAGGAAATAAATGTTCATAGTGTATGAACTCTTTTTTGGTGATCCAGGATACTTTCAGTCTTAGTCCATAGACACCAAAATGAAGACTTTCAATATCATATATATCAATTATATATCAATATAATTTCATTTTATTCACTGTAGAGGGATTGAGGAATGATCTTGTGGTTCAAGCACAGACCAGGGACAGAGGAAATCTGGGCTGAAGCCAGCCCACAATTGAAAATAGTGGTCTGGCTTTAGAAAATAATTCCAAGTACTTACATCAGGCACTGAGAAGCGGAGGTATCCCAAATTAACTCTCACTTTTCTAACTGCTGACTTAACTTCTTTTTGCCTCCATTTTTCCCCATCACTGTAAATGACTTTACTAATAAGCAGGATAATTTTCTACCTTTATAAAAGGTTACTTATCTATGGAAAAGAGACAGTACTCTCAGCATACTACCCCACAATAATACTACATCATTTGCTACTTATGTTATTCGTTATATCTGTAAGTGAAGCACCCTAACAAAACGCATATTTTCATAATATAGAGTTTTACAAAAATATTTGAAGTATTTGGAATAAGTATTTTCTTTTCCCCAAATTTCAGATTTTTGAATGTTTCTGCTGAGAAAAAAAAAAAAAAGCCCTATATTTGATGTTAGTTTTAACCTTATTAAGGTAACTTGGCGTTGCTGTTGAAATGCTTTGGCTTCTGCCACATTACAAATGTTGAATGTTAAACAGAATTGATGGGGGGTATTCTTACTAATTGCCGCTTGTGAAAAGATAATTATATTCTCTGTCTTGGATAATATGCTGTGGCATTTGAGACTAGCTAAGCGTGCCCTTCCTGACCTTTCCTGTTGTCAGTTTTGGAGTGAGTGGTGTGGAAAAACAAAGACTAGTTGAGACTAGAAAAAGTGGTTGCAGATCTTCAACCTACCGTAATTCATTTGGAGGAAATATGTTTGAAGTTAACTCAATCAATAAGAAATGACGGTATATGTTACTTGGAGTGACTGGGTGATGCTAGCATTGAAAGCAGTTCTATTTTATTTTGTGGTACAGTTCCAGTGTCCTTTTGAAATCCGAATACATGAAATTTATATGCCGATGTTGCACAAAATTTATATCACCAAAACACTACTAAGGGAAAAATTTGCTGCCAACCTGCACTGTGCTCTGTTAAACAAAGGCTCAGAGCGGGTGAAAAACTATTCTTTTATGGAACAATTACCTGGTGAAAAATGGCACTTCATTAAAGCTAACATGTCCCATCAATTCTGTGGACTGTTTTCCCCAAGTCTAAGATGACTCTGCAAACATAGATGGACATAGTTTCAGGCCCTCACAGGTAACACTAGTTGCTCTAGTTCGAGTCTGCACTTGTTTTCTGGAACATCTGTGAGTCTGATCTCCCACATCACATGCAAGTACCTATTACCAAGTTTTCCTCGTGCTTTCCTTTCATTTGCTTCCTCCAAGAAATTCTGAAAAGCTTTGCTTTCCTTCTTTGTAGCTGAATGAAACCCATTTGAAGCTTTGATATATTTTATGAAACAGCAGTGCTGTTTTCTGCTCCTCCGTACTTTAAACATTCTCATTCTGGTTCCACGGCACCCTATCACTTCTTTAACATTGATTGTCATACTAGAAGTGTAAAGGACCAAAAGACTTTAGTGCTCCATCTATAAACTAGGGAGAATTCAGTGCTCTATTTATAAAATGGGAAGAGTGCCCTTTCCCCTCTTCTCCTTTCTGTTTATCCTGTTGTTGTTTGGTTTGTTGTTTGTTTTTACATTTTTGACACTTACTAGCATTGGGCAACACACTTAAGTGACAGTCTGATCTTCTCTAACACTCCACATGCTATTACTGTAATGGAAACAATTAAAAAGATGCATAAAACATTACTACAAAACTGCAGGGTAGCTCAAATGAGCAAAAATAAAAATTAAATTACTTTTATTAAATTAAATTGTTTATTGCTGTATCTTCACATCATTTTTTCTTGTACTGTAGGAGGAAGCTTCAAAGATAAAGGGAATTTTTTTTTATCCACTGGATTTTTGTTACAGACTTTGACTCTTTTCTTAGTGTCTTGCAAATTTACGATCCATTTACTTTTGATTAATTTCTGCACTGTCCTACTTGTTGCTCTAGTGTTTTGTGATTAGACTTCAGGCAGAACTTCACTTCCTACGCTTCAGCATATTAGCCCTGTTTAATTCTTTCTTTCATTAAAGCTCTTCAGATCTCCCACCACTGCTTTATTTTACCTCTTCTCTGCAGTCCTCACTGACAATTAGCAGATGTTTATTCTATATTTTTGCTAAGTTACAGTAAAAATCCACAAAGCTCTGCAATGAAGGGAACTTAAAATTGTGTCTGTTGTAGGCAGAAAGAGCTAGTATTTTCTGATAGACATTTTTTGACAGGAACCTGACATCTCCCCTATATAATTAAGCAGTTCTAGATTTTATCCCTTCATAAACCATCAAATTCCTGAAAACCAGGCTAGCCAAAGACATGAGTCAGCATTTTCTTCATTCACATTGCTCTTTCTAGAGCAATGACTATTCCCATCTGTGTATTCCCAGCCTTTGAGTTAAATGTGGGTGGCAGCATGTACCATTGCTGACTGCTTTATGAGCTCAAGCCAATGCAGAGAGAAACCACTTCAAAGAATGCTGCCACAACAACTAAGTGATATCAGATGGACATTGACTCAAATTTGGTCTATTTCGAAATAGTTCCCAAAAATGCAACCCTTTTCCAGATCTAAGTGTGGTATTCCTCTGTGCAGCTAAATTGGCAAATTATGAGGGACACACATCTTCATAGCTATATTCAACCAAAAGCTTTTCTTGCCTTTATTTTAACAGAACAAGCATATATGAGGGGCTTAAGGTCCTGACCCCCTGGGTGCTGAATACTCTCTGTTTACTTTCATATCCACATGAGAGGAGGATGTCAGAATGCAGCTCTGAAGGTACATAGGCTATGGACAAGATCACTGTGTTGACCACTGTAGACTCTCAGTGAACAGGAAACAGTAATAGCTAGTCAGGTCCTGTCATATGAGCCAGATAAAAAATTACCACTAATGATAAAAGCTGAGAAAAAAATCTTAAACTGTTACCTAACCAGTTTGCCTCTTCTTCGTTTTGGCTTGAGAAAACTCGTGTCCTAGGATGCACATCCAAAGTGACATACAACTTCGGTTAGCAAAAATAGACATGCTTTGAAGCCTCCTTAGCATCTTCCAAGTCCTCAGGCTGTTCCAAAGGGTGTTCTGGGAAAGGATTAGGTGCAAGAGTTGGACCCCACCTGCCTTGGCACTAGAACAGCAACCTACTTGTCCCTGCCCAAATACATGAAGAAAGCAGGAAGCTGTTTGGCAGTCTGAATTCCTGTATTGCAAAGGCATCTCTCTGCCTGCCTGAGCTCATCATCACTGTTCAAGGGAAAGACAGGGTTTTTTTCACACAGCCCTTCTTCAAAGGCTTCTTATCGACTGTCTGGTGCAGAACAAACTAAGCAACCCTGAATGGCCTTCACATACATTATTAACTGTAGAAGGCATTGGAAATAAAATCACTAGTAACTGAGTCAGTAGGAATCAGAGGGAGAGGAAAAGTAATTAGGAGGAAGAGCAAAGACGAGAGCATTGGGAAAGAATTGGGAGAAATAGCAAAGAAAGGAAAGGATGCAGGAAGATCAGGAAACAGAATGGAGTAAAAGCAAGAAATAAGGTGAATCATAAAACAATATGCATAAAATAAGGAAAAGTGAGGCTAAGCGATAGCCTCACAACTGAGCCAGAGCTGAGCTCATTTGAAAGTCTGGCCCCTGCTCTAGTTGCTTGTAATTTTAGCTCTGAGCTCTCTCAATAGTTTGTCCTGCCTTGTCTGAAGTGAAACGGTCTCCTAATACTATACTTCATAGAGATAGATGCAAAACCGTTTATCAGAGTATTTGTGACTGTTTGTTTTGTGCAGGTTCACGCCCCTGTCCTTATATTTCCGCATGAACTCTAGCTCAGTGGTACGATCACATTTTAGCAGCATCTGCACAAAATCCCCATGTTGTCTGAAACAAACTGATCCGAAAATCTCATATGCCAATTTTAGCTTTCATCAGGTATCTCATACATTTTGAAGTATGATTTTTTAATATGCTTAAGTCATGCTCAGAACATGATGAGTGGTTATATCTCTCTTCTCAAAATACCCTAAGAATGTAAGCAAAGAGGCAGCTGACCCGCTGCTATGCTGTGATCCTCTGTGCCCACTAAACGAGCTGTTGTAATTTATAGTCCTCCTTGTTTTGTATCTCCTCACAGTAATCTTAGCACTGTCGTCTTGGAAAGTGATATATGTGAATCAATTACTAACTGAGGTTACTAGGATAGCAGCACCTGAGAAAATTCTTTGTCTGAAGCGAGGAGGTGAGTGTCGTGAGACCTGACCAGAGAGAAAATAAAAAGAAATTAAAAAGAGAGAGAGGAAACGTCAAAAAAACTAAGCTGTAAATTGAAAGAATTAGGACAGGTCTCTAGCCTTTCCCTGTGAATTTGCATAGTTAACCAATAATTACATAAATCAATTCCTCCTATAAAACCTATGCTGACAATTGTTTGGAGCTGGGCAGTGATGGATTTTGTTGCATGCCACCTTGTTGGGCCTTAATTCAAGAGTCCAGTCTCTTTCAACACACACTTCAGTGATGGCCTAATCTCAGGTATCCTGAGGTCCTAGCGATTGGTCTCAAAGATTTCACAACTTTTATCCTTTGCAAACAGCAAAAGAGGAATTCCAGTCCAGCTTGCTGGTCCTTTTGGTCTCCACTTTAAAATGGAGGAATAGGGAACATCTGGACAAACATCTTGGCCTCTTTTTGTTATGATGGCTCAGGCCAAAGTTTGTGTTTCAACAATGCCTTATAGCATCCAGTCACAAGGCACAGAGTGACTTTAGGTCCTCAGAACTGAAAGGTTTTGGAAAATTCCATATAAATGAGGCCCAGACGTATAAGTCTTAGAAGCAATTATGGTATTCCTTTTCACTTAGCTTTGAATTAACATTTGTTTGAAATAAAAGGAGCTTTATTTCCCCCCCCAACCCTGTGGGTTTTTTTCTAGGTTTTGAAGATACTTTCTTTTTTTGCATTTAGGAGATCACATCCTGGCTGTTTATGATTTTGTGAGAGGGTGATGTTGCTTCTTTTAATTTATCACTTTAACCCTATAGTAAACTTTAAAAAATTCAATCCAGATAAATATATATATTATGTAATGAAAACCAAATTTTAACAGAAATAGCCTTCCTCTAAATCAGTAACAAAAAGGTCTCTGCAACATAGGTGTAAGGTTTTGTTGTTATTTTTTCTGTGTACGTAAATTAATTGGTCTCTGTATTTATAAGTCAATGAAATGGAATTTACCATTATTGTTATTATTATTTCCTTTAAACAGCTAACTGGACAGACTACAAAACTCTTTAGAACTACTGCAGAATAGGTAGCAGCAAATAACATCTTGTTGAAAGCAAATTTCTGTTCTCAGCTTGTAAGGGTGGAGACATTTTTGCTTAGTTCCCAGAGGTGAAACTCTGCCCCACTGAAGTTTTGCCATTAATTTCAGTTGGGCCAGAATTTTGCCTCAGGTCTGCAAAGCCAGCTTCCAGATGTATGGTAAAATACCTGAGTTTTGGCCAGCTTTCCTCCTCTTTTTGCCAGCAGCATGCATAGAACAAATACGTACAAGAAAGTGATCTTACAGAAAGTCTCACAGACCTGAAAACAATTTAAGCACAAAGGATTTAAAGAAGTGTGAAGGGATTCTATATACACAGGAAAGGAGAGTTTTGTACAGTTCCTTGAAGGACAGAGCACCAAGTAGACATTCAGGACATCCAAGTCTCCCAGCTTTGTCATTAGTGTATTTGGTGACTTTGGTCAAATCATTGCAGTTTATTGAGATGTTCTTGCAAAACAGTTATTTCCTCCGGAAAATACTTAAAGAACTACTGAGTAATACTGCTATATAATTTGCCTTTTTTTTTCTTCCCCCTAGTGAAAACTGGACATTCATAGTTCATTTTTGGCATTTTGCAACATGCAATTTAAAGAGTTGTGTTTGCCACGCATATAGTTTAAAAGCTATTTATTAGGTATCTTCATGATGCAGAGATCCAATTCTATACAGTAGCCCATTCAAAATGTCCTTAAGAGATCCATACCACGAATGTTGAGCTCTCCTACAATAAAATAAGGATAGTCTCTGTGGAATAAAAGCTGTAGGGCACATGCCTTTATCCCAGTATGCTGTGAAGAATCCATAAAGTGAAGAGGACTCAATACCCCATAGCTTTTTTCTGATTTTGTGTTCACTAGAATTTTTTAAACAGTTTTAGATGCAGACTACAGTTTATGAGAAATATAAAATAACACTTAAAAGCAGTTGTTCTGTTTGTTTTCCTTATCTGCAACAAACATAACTATTTGCAGTAGTAGTACCGGGAACGTGAATTGAAAAGTTCCTATCTGCATTGTGTAATTGTTTTTCTTGGGGATTTGACTTTGTTCATTGGATGGAATTTTTTTTTTTTTCAAATAGCATGTCTTATTAATAACAATCTATTTTATGTGAAGGAAATAAATATATTTTTTAATTGTCTCACTAAGAGAAGTGAACTAACAGAATTTAAAACCAAGAGATACCATTAGACTATTTACCTAGAAATCTGGTATATTACAGTCCTTTAAATATCATCTGCTTTTATATGAAAACTATAATCTCTGCTTCTGTTTCATCTTAAAGATGTATTCCAGAAAGACAATCTACCCATACTGTCAGTGGTTTGTTATACTAATTAACAGTCCTCCCTGTTAAGTGTTTGTTCATTATTTCTTTTATTATGTGATGCCTTTCTCTCCTAGATCAAAGCGACTTTTTTATACCCACTCTCTTCTCTCTGGAAAAAGGGTTCATACTTGTAACCTCTCCCATTCTTCTTGTGATCAGATAAACACTGAGACCTTTTAAGTGTCTCCATGGACAAAATTTTCATCATCTTCAAAATACTTTAAGCTTTCTTCTGAACACTCTCCAGCTTTTCTGTAACAATTAAAAGATGCAGAGTGCCAGAAAGTGTGCATCATTCTTCTACAGAGGGTAACAGAAGACTACGCTGCACCCAGCGCATGGTCACCTCTTTGATGGCTCAGTACTCTGCACTTGCACACTAAAGACGACATTAATCAATTTTGTCATAGAATATATTTCATGCTTGCATCCAGTGTCCCCTACAAGTTCTTCAGACTTCTGATGCTTAGGAACTTAGCTAAAATGTTGAACAAGGAGAGCTCAAGTATCAAACCAAAAGCTACAGTTTCATGGCTACATATTTAACTTTACCCACAACACTCTAAGAGGAATAATTAAAATGCTTGCAAGGGGTAGGTATAATAGGTTGAGTTTTTAATTTCAACTCCAGGAAAAATTGGAGAGGGGGAAAAGTATTTGTTATCATAGCCCAATTAGTCTTCTAGATTTTCTACAGGTTACATATTCCAGAGTGCTTAGATCTCTCAGAAAGTTGTTGTGGTCTTCTGCAACTGCTACAGACATTTACAGGAATTATTTGCAGCATCTTCTTGACCTAATCTCTGCCAAGCTTTCTTGGAATGCTACCATTTTCCTGGTAGGTATTTGTGTTACTTTAACCAAAAATGTGTGGGGTATTCTTAGAACTTGAGGGGCTGAGATACGAACAGCAGTTTGATCCAACCACTCAGTGGTCACTTGCCTCCTTTGCCTTCCTGCAACATTTCCCCAGAAGAGTGCTCACCTAGGGGCTACCACAAGAGCTTTGCACCTGCATGCCACAAAAGGCATTTCCTTCAGAGAAAACATGAAAGCTCTGAGAAATAACCACGAGAAATATTTCTCTGAGCATCATTTTAACTATTATCTTGACACAACTGCTGTGTTCTGGGTACTTAACCCAGGAGATTAAATCTTTATGCGCCAGTGCAAAAAGATCATATCCTTGTAATTTTTCATATATATAATTTCTCAGCTACTGTAGTTTAAAGCTGTCATATTTATGGCACAACTGTAATTTAGGTGAACACTTTAAAACACTGTTCTCAAAGGACAATTCCCTCGAACTACTACAACAAATGCCTTTGCTTGCCTGTATAGTGGGTGGCGGAACTGATCATTGCAGTCAGTTATATTTCTGAGCCAGTGACTTCTTAATATTTTCTAAGAGAAAAATCATTAGGGAGTCCATACCAATAAATTACAGTACAGTGCAATTGAAATAGGAACAAAAAGTAAGACTCCATACTTAACTGCGTTTGCTGCAGAAGTGAGTTAGACAGGAGTAATTCACCTTGGATGCCTAGAAAAAACTGAGCTGGAGGAGGTATATATAAAAATTGATTTAGCAGCTCCCTGTCTTCGTTTGGTGACTCTGTACCTACTCTTCAAATTGTCTCTGCTCATCCAGTGATAAGCTAATAATTTCCATGTCTTCTATCAATCACTGCAGTATTTCCTGTATTGCCTACTGTTAACATCCTTTCTGTACCCTGAGGATCTTTAAACAAGCCACATTTTTGGGGTCTTCAAATTGCAGTCAAGCCTCTGCCATACTAACCAAAAGTGGCTGAGATGACTAATGCGGCTAAAGACAGATGACAAGAAGCCTGTGCTTAAATCTTACTAAATTCTGTGTGATTTAAGCATTTAGTTATGTGCAGTGCCAAACTAGGGTGTTTATGTTCCTGTCAGCACTGCATTCTGTATTGAGCTGATTCTGCTCATCAGTCCCTAGGGATGGTGGTACTCAGGAAACCACATCAATGAGCACCTTCAGGCACACTGAGAAACACAACCTCAAAAGTCAACTGCCGTTAGACACGATGCGATGTGGGTAGCTACCAGGCAGAAAAATGCTCTTCTGGAAGAATGCTGTTGGTTTATAGAATGTTTCTGGTTACCCTCTTGTAAGATCTTTAAAAAACCCTTGGAATTTCCAAGAATACAAGAGAATAAGGGAAGCATAGACCGTTTTGGAGCAGCAGAGAGGGTACACCACATCACACAAACCTCCACCACCATTGGCATTCTTACTGTTGGCCTTGGATGGCAGCCCAAGAACTGAACAGGCAAATGAATCTGAACTCCTCCCCTTGACCCCCTCTCCAGGCTTGGAGACTATGTGGAGAGCAGAGTCAGGAAGCTCTCACTACTGTTTCTCAGGCTGCTTTTGAATAGCTCAGTCTCCAGAGTTGTTAAACTGGTGTTTCTGATCCACAAGCTTATCTAATTGAAGAGGGTCATCTTTCTGCACAGTCTTCTCTGTAGGGTAATTCCCTTAACCTCATTTATGTTCCTGTTCCTCTTCTGGTGGAGCTTTCTTCTCTATGCAAAATGCTTAAGAGGTCTAGGGTTTATGGACTTTCAGTTTAGATACCCATACCTAACTCACCCAAAGTCAAATCTAAAACCAGAAGTGGATCTTCAAGGATTTGGATGGAAAAGCAACTTAATGCCCATTTAGGCCACTAAAATAGTTAAATTCTTTCTTATTGGCAGCTAACAATTTTGTTTCAGGATGTGCTGCCATATTTTCTGTTTAAAAGATCATGGATTCCATGCAGAAACAGTATATATGGGCTTTACAAGGCAAGATTCAGTTTAATATTTCCTGAGAGCTAAAATAAGAGGAAGCTAAACTCCAGTCCCCAAGCAGAAAAACAGTGAACCACTGTGTTAACTGTAGGGCATGAGGAATGGGTTGACAACAGAGTGCCTGCCCAATGCAATGGTAAGATCAGTACTAAAAAATAAAGTGTAGTTCATAGCAAGCAGCCAATTTCCGTGTGCTGTCCCTGTATCTGCAATGAGAGCTGATCAAAACAGTTGACCTAAAAAGCATTCTTTGATACAAGACAGGCTCCAAGGAAATAGGAAAGAACTTCTCCAGCTGGAAGAGCTAACAAAGGGCTGTTCAGAACTACTCTTTTCTTATTGTCCGCTATGAATTTTGTACATATTATTATACCAATGTGGCCTGCACTGCACAAAGTTTGTGTGTATTTCAGGTGTGAAATTGAAGCTGGGATTGAGTTAAGGTTGTACTGATGTAATGGGTGCTGGACCTAAATTTTCTTCTCAGATGAGATCATAGTGCAGCAGTACACCCATCAGAGCATTTGTATTGAAGTGAAGCAAAGGCATAACATTTTCTGCTCTCAAATAGGTGAAAATCTGTCAGTGCTAATCAGTTTTTCTAGGTGTGCATCAAGTACTTTTAATCATGTAAAGCTTGCATTCACAACTTGCTAGGTCAGCAAGTATGCCTTCCTTTGAAGTGGACAATTGGGTCACAGTTTTTTAGAAAGCAATATTTGGAATCCTCCTGGGACACTTTTTAGAGATACCTCCAAATACATTTTTCCAGCATAATCTCTGACAAAATTGTTGAGTTCAAAACCAATATTCATATATGAAAAAAATCTCTGAAAAAATACCATTGAGTCAGTAAAAAAGAACATCTTTGTAGAATGTAACTGACCCACACTACTGAGTTCAACTTTGATTTTTAGTGACAGTTGTAGAAATATGCAGTTTGATTTGTCTGCCTGCTGATTATATTAAGTGCTAGCTTTCAAAACCTTTCATAATTCCCTGTAGGACCCTTCAGAAAGATTCTTCTAAGATTCAGGAGACTGGGCTTTTGTATTACTCTTCTGAAAAATCAATGAATGATGATTGTAGCAAGTCAAGGTGAGAGCCAGCAAGGTTAGGCATTCAGTCTAAACTAGTCACCCAGGTTCCATCCAAAAGCAGTGGAGTGAGAAATGTAACTCCACAGAGGATTCATTTCATCTCTCTCAGATATTAAGATGGGATGAATCACAGTTTGGAAGACATCCATTGGTCTTCTTGGCGTGTCTCTCAACGTAATCCTTAGATATTGTACAGCCACTGGAGTATGGAGGTCTATGGGAGTTACTCCTAAACATGCTGGAGATTAGTGCTTCTGTTACTGGGTCATTTCCATTATCTATTTAGTTTCTTCAGGCTACTGCAAGTATGACAGATTTTCTGTATTCTTCATCTGTAAATACCTCCCAGAAGACCTTGCACACACAAAATATTGCAAAAGTTGTGATGTGCTCAGACATCTAGTGTTCTATCCTCAGCTGTGGTTATACAGCCATCACCATGTATCTATGGGAAAATAAAAACCAAAGCAAAACAAAAAAATAATGAAACCAGAAAAAAAGACAAATTTAGGCTGGCTAATAAAACTACTTCATTCAAGCTAAAGTGCCATGGAAAAATGGAAGAAGTTTAAGGTGAAGAGTTGAAGTTTCTGTCCACTGATGTTGAAATGTCAGTTACTAATCTGAAACAAACCCCTAATTTTTAGATTTCATGAATATTCTACTGATCTTTGGTTAAACTGACAGAACGTCTTACTTTATTCAGTTTCATCAATATTTTAGGTGGGAAGCATGATAATTATTAAAATTTTTCAGACAAAGAAAGATGCAAAGGCAAGTATGTGTGAAAGAATAGATTAATGAGTGGCTACATATGAAAATGCAAAGGGAAAATCTTGACATGTGTGGGCATGAGACCGCTGAAAAAAGAAAAACTCTGATCCTGTAAATTTGAGTCAAGATGCTCCAAACTGTGAGATTACTTTTGATTTTAGTGGACTTCCTTTAACATTGATGAGATGCTTAATTATAGGCATTCAGTTCTTACAAGTACTGACAAATTTAACCAAAGATTTGGATATTCTCTTTTTCCTAAATGAGCTACAAATTCTGCTCTCTCTTATAGCTGTAGGATGTCGTGGATTTTGCTTAGGCAGCACAGGTGTAGCTGGAAGATGAATTTGGCCCAGAATGTTTTCCCACATTAACAATTCATTTGACATTTTAAATAAACCATACAAAGGCAACAGATTAATCAAGCCAGATATTGTAGATATGCCTGGAGCACAAAGGAAAACAACCCCACTGAGCTCAGAGCTTGAATTGCTTGAACTATAAAACAGGATTTCTTTAAGCATGTATGATTCAGACAAGTTAGGAACTGAGCACAAGCGGGAAAAAAAGCAAAACTGTAATTATTCCTGTACAGTAAATTAAGATTAAAACCAATAAAGCTATTTGACACATTGCTGACCATGTGAATTTCTATGTCTAGATTCTCAGACTGTTTTATGTCCACCAGAATCTGCCAATGTCCTTTGTTGTCGTTTTTTTTCCCCTCTCTTTTAAAGAGGAAAGTGATGAGGCAAGATTTTGTTCCTTGCATTTGCCCTATTTGAGTAACTAAATCTTTGATTTCTTTCTTTTTATGTCTCCTTTTTAAAAAAAAACAAACATACTATTTCCTTTTTTTTTAAGGAGATTTATTTCTGGGTAGTTTTCAGATTCTTTTGGCCACTGAAGCTCTGTAAATCTAAAAGACCATTCCTGCTGTGAGTGACACCCTTCTTTGGAAAACATAATATTTTTTTCCCCTTCTCTGAGAACTGCAAGCTGCAATTGCAAGACTGCAAGTTCAAGCAGAAACCCGTGATGATTTTGAGGCCTTTTAGCAGAAACGTATTGTCTGGATCTCAACTGCAATGCCATGGAGCCACCATATACCTTAGCCCTTCAGATTTCACAGTGTTCAGTAGCTGCAGATCTCACAGTTCAGACATATCCCACTTCCATTGAAGGCATGACTCCCTGAATGCATATGCAAATGTTGTTGCTAGGTCCAAGAATATTGCTGCTCAGGATGAAATAACTGAGGCTGAAGCTGCACACTGCATTCCCTTCCTGAAGGCTTTTAGGACATTTCAGATGAATTTAGGAAGTGCAGTAGCAGATTACTCTTGTTATAGTAACAAATTAACCTCTCAGACAGAATGCAGGGCTGAAATCAGCCTTTCAAGTCTCTGAATGCAGTATCCAAACATCACAGACAACAAAGATAGCAGGTTACTTAGAAGGATCTGCAGGGCAAAAGGATCTGTTCAAAGCACCAGTCACAAAACACTCCTAAGGTAAATATAAGACACTTCCCAACTTTCTAAGGGAAATCAAATGTCACAGAAATAAAAAATTCTACCATTGTCTTGGCTCCTTAAAGTATAAACTTCTTTTAGCTTGTGGTAACCATATTATTCTGGGGCTTCCTAGCCATAGTAAGAGAAGATCCAGCAGCTTTTAACTGAGCACATAATGTAGTGTGGCTGAAACCAAAAATCACAATTGTTTGGAAAAGGTGTAAATTGTGGTTGAGTATTTGATTATTTAACCACTGTACCAGGTGGTGACTAGCATCAGATCTCAATGATACATCAAAAGAGTAAAGCTGTTTAATTTTAATGTGACAATTTTTGTGCAAATGCTAATAAATGTCACCGAAACTTGCAGTTATTATTATTGTGGTTTTACTCAAGAGATAAGACATAATGATATAATAACACTGAGTCATTCACTTAAAACTACTTCAGGTTCTAATAAAAAAAGAATACAGCAGAATAACACATTAGGAAAGATTCCTACTGTGTCTACTTTTCCCCATCTCACAGCTCTCTGGTGGAGTCTTGTTCAGAAGTAGTCAGACACAGCAAGACAATGAGCTGCAGTCATCTGAGAAGAGGACATGCTGAGGGCAGACAGAGGTCAACTGTTTTATTTTAGGAAGAGGGCTGAGCCACAGTGTTCAGATACTGATTCAATCTTCCTCAAATTACAGAGGTTTCCAGATCCAAAGTTTGGCTACAGGCTCAAGTCTTCTAATTTTGCATTTTTAAAAACAGAGAGTTTGGTGTTCACAGTGTGTTGATCTTGTGGGAATACTCAGAGGAAAGTGCGTACAGTGTTTGCAGCATGACTGGTTTGCTTCCTCTCCTCCCACATTCACTTAGGAAACTTCCTTTAATTTTGACAGACTTAACATACATTACTGAGTGTGAAACTGGAGTAAGTTGAGGGGGCAAGGACAGGTAGTTATAAACATCTCTGGTTTTTCTTTTACCTTCAAGAGAAAACAATATTGTTCATTCGTGCTTCTTTTTAAGGCCGTTCTTCAAGACCTCATTGTTATGGGAGAGAATTGCTACAGCTGTATAAACTGAGAAGGTCTAGTCACAGTCAGTAACCATTTATGACCCCATATTTCTCCAAAGTGTGTCTGGTGAAGGGCATCATGGATACAAAAACCTTTTTCCTTTAACATACTTGAAAAACATTCACAAGCCCTTCTGATATAGGCGGTAGATGATTGGAAAGTAGATGTTTCCCCCATCATTTTTTTTAAACCTGAAGATCTCTAGTCTACCTAGTTGATGTTGATTAGAAACCCTCCATTATTTTTGACTGTGCCTTTCACCTTTCTACGTGACTTACCTCAGCCTGCTCTTTGATGAACTTTCTGAAATAACCCTGATGCAAACCATGTAGATTTGAAAAGGGGCAACAGAAATGAAACCAGGGCTTTAAAAGGGACCATTCAGTGATTTGATCTGAAGTTCTCAAATCTAGCTACTATTCTGAAAATCTGGAGTGCATTGCTGGCATTATTGTTTGGCCAGAGCCTTTACCACAGAGGACTCTAAAGATGAATGACAGTTAATGAGCTGTTCTTTGACTTCATTTTCACCCTCTTTTAACAGTATTTCCATTGTTTGACACTAATACTCTGTCTAGAGGCTTGCCTGGTGCCCTTAACTACATGTACTTCTGTTTCACCACCACTTGCTAATGCTTGAGGTGCACGGGTTTCTCCCGCTTCCTTGCTCTCAGCCTCTCACAAGCCACCAGATGTCTACATCTGCTGTCAGCAGCAGAAGCAATATTTACTTTGCTTCACCATAGCACAACTTCTCCACTCAAATCCCATCAAGACCACTTCAGCCTAAGGGAGTCCAATGTATTTTTATTTCTGTTTATGCCAATCCTCTGATGCCTGTAGTCTAGAATGGGGCATACTGCAGTGTAATTAAAGCCCACTCTCAATTTCTGAGGCCCTACTCTACTAAAACAGCACCAAAGGCAAAAGTCAGAATTATTGCCATATGTTAGGATCATGTTGCCATCAGTGAATGATGTCAAAGAGGCAACATATAGATTCAAAGAAATTTCTTTCACTGCATATAAATCTTATGGCCCCCAGGTGCTGTGAAATGAAGCTGTCAGACAGTGGTTTGACTCCACAACTGCCCAGTGAAACTCATCTTGTTGCCTTCTAGAAACTGGGCTGAAATGCAGCACCAAACAGAAACCACCAAATACATTCTAGACTGGGAAAAATAACACAATGACCACATTTTGTTTGGCTCCCTGGAAACTAGTTGTCAATTAGAGGACTTAATAAAAATTTGGTATTTTAAATGTACTGTTACTAATAAGCTATTTTTTTTCTGCGTGGTAGTGTGGAAATCAAGGAAAAAGAGAGAGGTGGGTTAATAGAGAGCAGGCCTAAATTATGGAACTACTGAAAAAGCCTTTCTCTTCTAACCAAGTGTATCAGGAGTCAAATCCTTATCTGGAGTATGTACAGAAGAAGCACAAGTTCCTTCACCTGGGGGAAGTAAACTTGACCCTCTACAACAAAACACAAGTCACCAGCCCTATATTAATTGCTGTTCACAGTATTGCCTTTTGACACTGGCCTGATTTGTATGAATATGTACAAATGACTACACTGTGGCTTGAACTCAACATGCTATCCTAGGTGAGGAATCACCTCTGTCACACTGTCTTAGCATTGTGAACCAGTTGAACATCTCTCCGACAGGTGAGGAATTTCTTGTGAAGGACAAGAAAGCAAGGTTAGGCTTCTCATGGGAGGAACCATTTTCACAGTAAGTCTTCCTGATTCAGGGCAGGGATTTTAACTACAGGTTATGATTACTTGCAATCTGATTAGCACATTTTAACAAAGTCCAGCCTCTCTTCTGAGCTGGCACGATTTATACAAATTCTTGGAGTTCCCATGCCAATGTAAATCTATTTTCATCTTTCCTCCACTGCAGAAATGGAAAAACACACAAGGAGTAACTGAGGCTGCAGCTCTCAGCAGAAACAAACAGTTGAGAATTAGTAGCTTTAAAAAAGATGCTAACATGACCTCACTTTCTTCAGATTCCCAGGTGAATTTCCTTCCCCCCTGGCTATCATAACTATAAAACAAAGATACTGTTTCTTTTTTTTTAGGAGTTATTTCATTACAGTCCTGAGATACTGAGATAGAAATGAAGAAAAAAAGCACAACTCTTCTCATCTGAAAATTAGGATACATATGAGAAGTGCAATCCTTAAATTTCATATTTTTCCCCTGTGAATAATTAATAATACAAAGTGTCTACAAAGGGAAGTGAGCCAATTTGCATGTAAAATGCCATAGTTTGACTTTCCATTCCATTTCATTCTATGACTGTTGTTTTTATTTTATTTTATTTTTTATTGTGAGAGTTTCTTTGGTTTTTGGTCAGTACTAATGTATGCATTGCTCCACTGGAATCCTCATTCTGCCTCTTCACATCATTTCCAGAGGATGTAAACTGAGCTGAATAAACTCAGTTGATATTATTGCTGAAACACAGTTTGAAACACTAGAAACTAGAGATAGTGGCAGAAAAATGTCAAGCTTTACATTGTGGGGCTGTTAAGCACTTACTTGTAAACCAGGATAGCCAATAAAATATTAAAAAATATCTCTAAATATTTTAAAGAGCAGTCATACTCTGAAAATTGACTGTAAAACAGCTTTATAGGCACTGTGTTTATATTCTCTCATAAATTTGCTTATTCTATCTCAAAGTGCAGCATATTATATAGACTCACTTTGGAAGCTGCAAACTTCCCCAGCTTCTCCAGAGCCCACTCTCACATCTAAAAGGAAAGCCAGTAGACAAGATTTTTCTACTTAGCTGAGAGGTCTGTGGAAGAAAGAAGGGTGATACAAATGCCTGATCTCAGCTCTGGCAACCTCAAGTTGTGACGACAGCACATATCATAGAATCAGTTTGGTTGGAAAAGACCTTTAAGATCAAGTCCAACCATTAACCCAGCACTGCCAGGTCACCACTAAACCATGTCCCTCAGCACCACATCTACATGTCTTTTAAATCCCTCCAGGGATGGTGACTTCATCACCTCTCTGCGCAGCCTGTTCCAGTGCTTGACAACTCTTTCAGTGAAGAAGGTTATCCTAATATCCAAACTAAACCTTCCCTAGTGCAACTTGAGGCCATTTCCTCTCGTTGTATGCTTGCTACTTGAAAGAATAGACCAACCCCCACTTTGTTACAACCTCCTTTTGGGTAGTTGTAGAGAGCGATAAAGTCTCCCCTCAGCCTCCTTTTCCCCAGGCTAAGCAACCCCAGTTCCCTCAGCTGCTACTCATAAGACTTGTTCTGTGGATCTTTTCCTAGTTTCATTGCCCTTTTTTAGATGTACTCCAGCACCTCAATGTCCTTCTTGTAGTGAGTGGCCCAAATCTGAAGCCAGTATTCGAGGTGCGGCCTCTCCAGTTCCAACTACAGGGGGACAAACACTTTCCTAGCCCTGCTGGTCAGACTAGTGCTGAAACAGGCCAGGATGTTGTTGGCCTTCTTGGACACCTGGGCACACTGCTGGCTCATATTCAGCTGACTGTTGACCAACATTCCCAGGTCCTTTTCTGTCAGGCAGCTTCCCAGCCACTCTTCTCCAAGCCTGTAGTGTTGCATGGGGTTCTTGTGACCCAAGTGCAGGACCTGACACTTGACCTTGTTGAACCTTATCCCATTGGCCTTTGCCCATCAATCCAGCCTGTCCAGATCCCTCTGTAGACCCTCCCTACCTTCAGGCAGATCAACACTCCTGACTAACTTGGTATAATCTGCAGACTCGCTGTGAACGTTCTCTATCCCCTCATCCAGATCATTGATAAAGGTATTACACAGAACAGGTCCCAGTACCGAACTCTGGGGAACACCACTTGTGACCGACCACCTACTAGATTGAACTGCATTCACCACAACTCTTTGGATGCAGCCATCCAGCCAATTTTTAACCAGCGAAGCATATGTCCATCCAAGCCATCAACAGTTTCTCCAGAAGAATGCTGTGGGGAAGCATCAAAACCTACCTTTTCCTTATTTTTGGTCACCATATTTCCCCCTGCATCCAATATAGGATGGAGATTGTCCTTAGTCCTCCTTTTGCTGTTAATGTATTTATAGAAACAATTTTTATTGTCTTTTATGGTAGTAGCCAGACTAGATTCTAGTTAGGCTTTGGCCTTTCTAATTTTCTCCCTGCATAGCCTCACAGAATCTTTGTAGTCTTCCTGAGTTGCCTATCCCTTTTTCCGTAGGCCATAGACTTTTCTTCCTGAGTTCCAGCCAAAGGTCTGTGTTCCGCCAGGCCGGTCTTCTTCCTCCTGTGGTTTGTCTTAGAACACACAGGCACAGCCTGCTACTGTGCCTTTAAGATTTCCCTCTTGGATTATGTCCAGGCTTCCTGGACTCCTTTGCCCTCCAGGACTGCCTCCCAGTGGACTCTATCAACTAGTCTCCTAAATAGGTCAAAGTCTAATATTCACGTGCAGTAAGGAGACACTTGAGGCAATCATTGTAATTATCAAGGCACAGTGCCCAAGCTAATCAGTCTGAAGGCCCTCTGCTTGCTGGAATTGCAGTCATGTCCAGAAGAGTGCTGGACCATGGCCTGTGGAGGTACTCACTACTCAGTGAGGAGCTTGGATGAAGATTTCTGCGCCTCACACCTGGTGAACAGGGACCCACTGCTACATTAGCAAAGCACATTGCTGGAGATAAGCAATGCTGTTCTGGTACAGTCACAGTCACTATGCAAATATGTGGATCATATATTCAGAAAGAAAAGGACACACATCATCTTTGCATCCAGTCAATTATTTTCCCCATATATGACCCAATGATTGTCATTTTAGCTTGTATCAGCTCTTTGACAAGAATGTTCCTAAATTAAGCATGTGGGCTCTGAGATCGCACTGAAGCAAACAGTGAGATAAATTTACAATTTAACATTTACATAATTAAGAAACCAGTTTTTAAATGCATTTGTAGTTGTACCTGCGTATGTAGTTGCACCTGCATATGTAGTTGCACCATACGTAGAAACACATAAGCTGTTGCACACTTCTTTCTTTAATTAATCTTTGTCTTGCCCGTTTACGTGCTAACATTCTCTATCTGAGTTAATGAATTTTAGCCTCCTGTAAAAAAGTGAAGCACTAGGTAGAAAGACAATAAAAAAAAAAGATCCTTTGGTCTTCTACAACACGAGAGCACATCTATTTCAAAGTGTAAGGCCTGACTCTGCTTGAGCTTAGAATGTGCAGAAGCTGGATATAAGGCATGAGTCTCCACAAAACTATGCACTCATTTATTCTTTGTAGGACCAGACCCAAGATAGATTTGAAATTCTTTTTCTATATACCCATATTTGAAAGCTTTGTTCGTACTTCCTTCCATTTTAAACATAATTAAAAAGAAAAGCCACTCTTCAGAGAAATGCATGCCAGTCTGCAAAATTCCCCCTTTCCCAGGGCAGCAGCCCAGAAGGAGACAATGTTTCTTCTCCCCAAAATAGGTTCTGGTTGCACTAAACTGAATCCAGGAAGAGAATTAATTGTCTGTGGCTGCAGATGAATCAGGGCTCTCTTTTGGTAATTTGGCTCAAGCTATAGGAAGACAGATTTACTAAATGGAATTTTACTGCACGCATTTTGAAAGTAAAGGCTCTGCAAAATGCATAGCATTAATTGCACAGGATGAGAGAGTCAAATAGCATAGACATATGAAAAATGTATGTGCAATCTATTTTGTGGAGGTTGCAACTTTGCACTCACACACAGGTATTTCAAGTGCTAAATTAGCACACATTTGAAAGTTGGAGTATAAAGTGATCAGCAAATGACTGAAATAACAAGCTGAAGTGTTGGGATATAGCTTATGTTTTTGGAAATGTTACAGAAACAGGATTCAGAGTTGGGAGTTAGCTTGCTGAATGGAGAGGGAGAGTGTGAGAGTAATATTGTGGGGGGAATTTATGTTTAGCATAAGGACAAATATGACTGTGGGCTTAACTTCATGGCTTGACAACCAAAGCAAAGCTATAATGTTGAACAAAGGATTCCCTCTTCTATGCAGGAGAAGAAAACCTGTTGACCAGCTGATAGAATCATGCATTACAAGGAACTAAACGCTGATATTTTGCAGATTACTTCCCACAGGGAGCTAGGATGTCCAGCTCTCTCTCCATCTGTCCACTATGGAAAGCATGAAAATAGTTCCCTGAAGCTCCTGCCACTATGCTGAGCCTTCTCAGACTCCTTCTGTCACCACTTGAAATAAGAGTATGCTTTTCCCTCGTTAAAGAAGATTAATCTGCCATGATGTCAATGACTGAGTGGACTTCATGTATTTGGTCTCAGTCATGGTATTTTTAGCCTAATTGGAGACAATGTTGCTGATTTAGACCATCTGCTGAAAGATGACATCCTTTTGAGGCACTCACAGACCATAAACAATAACTACTCAACATGCATAGCAATGTTTTACGCTTCTACTCACCATTTCCATTAGAGGATCTCAAAGCTGTCTACGTACCAGTGAGTTTAGCTTCCCAAAGACTTTGATGCATGGACAATACTCCTGCAAGATGAAAGCCTGAAGAAGCCAAGGAACCTGAATTCAAGATCATTCAGCAAATCTTTGGCAGGATGGGGAATAGAAACCAGGTCACCTTACATGTGGTTCTGCACTTTATTCACTCCCCCAGTGCTCTGACCTCACTGTACTCCATGAACCTCATCGTAGCTATATGGGATATGCAGCTGTTAGTAATAATACACTACCTGTTTGAACTAAAAACACATCGGCAGATGGAAATTCAGTAGGTTAATAGCTATTCCAAGAAGCAATCGTTTAAGGTACCAAGAAATTGCTTCTGTTAACCTTTTCCCATTGTGACATTTGATCATTTTATATGCAGGTTACAAAGGTCACCCATTATCACCATTTTATGAGACTTGGGTTGCCTCTGATCTTTCTCCACATTCTGCATTCGATAGCCTTTACCTTATCCGGCGAATAGTAATATTAACCAGCTACAATACATTTTTTTCCTTTATGACCCATGGTCCACAGTCATAGAGAAAGTCTAATATAGCTTTCTTTTAAGTTAGATTTTTGCTCCTCTTAGAGTCTTACACCAATTTTATGGCAAAATCTTATTCCCCTACATCTCTGACTCAGTCTAAATTTCATATGTATTTTTGAGTTGGATATTACATTATTAAATAGATTTTGCATATTCTGTGTTCTTCCTTGATTCCTATTTTGTTGATATACTCTCTCTGTGAAACTAACCTACCTGTTGTCAGTGTCCAGATTTTTACAGCTTCTACTTTATAAAAAACTTTGCACAGATTTGTGTGCTATCTAACACAGTTGTAAAATATTAGGGTGTGTCTGGCATATCATGTCATTTTGAGGTTCAGGCAATTAGCACTGCTAACTTCCTTGCCTGATTTGTATGCATTCAAGGGCAAAAGTCATTCATGAAATAATTTTCCAAAGTGATATAACAAAGAACCCTTAGGGGAGAAAGGGTATGTTTTGATCTAAATTCATATCATACAGGAAGTTATACAGAGAAAAAGGAATGTGGTGATGATTTAATTATTCTCTTCAAAGCAAAAAGCCTGTTATTAGCAAGAGGCTGTGACTCAGAGGTTTATACTTGGTTAAAGTTCTGATTAGCAGTTTTGAAACAAGGAAGACTGATTGATTCTTGTTCACTCATTAAACTCATTAATTTACAAAGATTCATTGCACTGGTGTTAATTTGAGAGTTGCAGGAAGTTACAGAAAGAAATTGAATATGGTGCAGATAGATAAATTTATTTCTTAAAGGCTGATCATCAGTTCCCTGTAAGGCTTCTTTTGAGGCTTGTTTTCTGTAGTTTTATCATGTCTAACTAATGAAGGTGGACAGACATGGGCACTCACCCCCTGACCCAAAGCATTTTGTAAATTGTTTCCAGGAACAGTTACTTTAAGAAATAACATTTTGACATCTAGTAGTTTTATTGTTCTTATCTACCATGACAAAACAAACACAAAAGTTTGAATCATCAACTGTTCCAGCATTAACAGTGCAATGTAAGGACACTGTGGGATTATCTTTCCTTGAGGGAGGCCATGCCCAATACAATTTCTTCCTTATATATCATATCAGCAATAAAAAATATGAATACAGCATCTGTCATGGAGGAAGATGATGAGCTCCTTTACAAAGTGAACTAAGGTGTGGACTACAGGATGTGAAAATAAAAATATCATTTCAGCTTCTGCCCTAAATCAAAATCAAACAGAATTAGCACAAGTGTATGACAAAAAGTGTCAGGTCAAACCATGTTCCCTACTAACGATTGCTAGTAATTTATTACAGCCTTGTTGCACACTATGTGGTACAAACTATCAGAATTTAAGGAATAGTCCGTGATTCTGAATATCCCAGTTGGTATCTGTTTGCCAGAGAGCAAGTGCTCCATGCTTTTCCTAAATATGTAGCACTTTTAAAATATCTCAGTTTGGTTACAGAACAGCAAATATGCCCCATTCCCTACTAAGCTCTGTTTCAAAAAATACTGGTGTGGTGCGACAGTTAAGCTGCCCATGATGAAAAGAGTCTGTTCTTTGTTACACTCATAATGGATTAGCATCTTGTTGGTTGAGGCCACACTTCTTCTCTCCAGTCCTAGATGCCGAAAGGTTAGGCAGGAGCGCAGGAGGTCAACTCTGTTACTTTTTATGGAGGCAGAAAATGGCATAAAATGAAAATAATTTCCTGTGAAAGCTGAGGACATTCCTTCATTAGATTTGTTTCCTGTGTTAGGTCATATGGCTTTTTCCCTTTTTTTTTTTTTTTTTATAAACATGCATTTGCTGGTTTCCTGTGCCCCAAGGGCCTTAGAGATCTGCTTTTATGAGACCAAGCCCACCAATGCTGTTTTGTATGGTAGGAATGAATGAACTGAGTGAATCAAAACCATCAGAGGCATGCTTGATAAGGGACAACAGGTGATACGCGTTTGACAGGGGCTAAACCACTCAAGTTATAAAACCTGACTTATTACGAAGCCACCTTCTAAATCGCCACTTCACCTCAGTACCTCACAGCTACACGTGACAAATCCTCTTCCAAACAGTACCAGCTGCACTTCAAACAGTCCTGGTTAGTCACCTGCCTTTTTTTTCCCCACTATTGAACATAAAATGTTTAGCAATAATAAGATCCAGAGATTTTTAAATGTTTTTTTTTTTCACCCTCATAAAAGCTGTTGTTGCCTGACAGGAGGGAACAGCTGGTCACGTCCTTCCCTGGCTTTGGTGGAATGCAGAGCGAAATGGTGTCGTCCATTCCCACTGCTAACAGACCTGAATTCCAGGCAAATTGTCAAAAAAGTCCCTGGGATACACTGGCAGCTCAAAGAAAGGAGATGATGCAACATTTCAGGTAGTGCTGACTGGCTGATTTCTCTGTGATATCACAGCTAAAGATTACTTTCATACTTTCTTGTGACTTTAAGAAAAAACACAGCAAAGATGAGCAATAAAAAAAAAAAATCTGTAAACAGAGTGATGGGTAATAATAAATAGCCTGGTAAAACTGTCAGTTCCTTACTCATAAAGGCAAAATGAATGTCAAGATGTTTTAGGAAAGGAATAGGAAACAAACCAGAAAGTATCATCCTAATGCGAGATCCATGTACACCTGCATTTCGATTATGGTGTTCAACTTAGGATGTTCTCCTTTCCTGTCTCCCCCGACTCCTTCAGTAAGGATGTAGTAGGACTAGGAAAGTTTTCAGGAAGGACAGCAAGGGTTATCAGAGGCATGAAATATCTTCCATATGAGGAACAAATAAATAGACTGGGACTTTTCAGGCTAGAAAAAGAAGACGAGTGGAAGGGGATCTGCAAAAGCATGAATGATGTGGAGAAGGTGAATTATTGTTCAGTGTCTCTTCCAGTACAAGAACTAGTACATCAACATACCAGGCAGTAGGTTCATAAACGAAAACGAGATTTTTCTTCACCCAGACATGAAGAAGTCCTTGCTCTCTGGATATTGTGGATGCTGGAAGCTTTCATGGTTTCCAAAAGTGATTGGAAAAAAAACATGAGAGAAAAAAAGAAATAGAGGAATTTTTATTAATCACAAAGATACCACTATCCAGCTCAGCCACTGGGTTGATCTAACTTGTTTCAGCTGTTTGTATGTTCTCCTACTGTGTTCTCTGAGGGGAGATTATGAGATTTCTTGTAGCTCACCTCTAGCTATGGACTCTTTTGTGTCTGACTGGTTTCTAAGCTCAAAAAATCTTTCCTCAGTTCAAGTAGGAATTTTGTCTGAATATGAGTTTATTAAAGACTGGGAAGGAAAAGACATCCCCAGGAACTGATGTGGAATGAAATATCCTATCAATGCAAGTGGCTGTGTGTAACCTTGAAACCCTTAGTAATTACAGCAAGAAGCTATGTATGAGACTTCACTAATTTTAATGAATGAATACATCCAGGACTGTTTCCTAAGAATTTTCAATTGATTGTGTCAGGCAGATCATATGAAAACCAAAGACTTTGGGAAATGTTTGTCTTATTCTTTTGTTTGTTTTTTTTCCTGCTCAGTAGACTAAAAATGCACTGTCTGAAGTAGTGCCTCTGAGGCATTTCATTCCTTTTAAATTCAGACACCTTACTCACCATCTGAACTCTTGAACAAAAGCTGCTATAGAACTCAGATCATTACATTAAAGAAATTAACTTCTTGCTCAAGGAACACAAGACTTGCAATCTTGTCATTGTTTTTGTTTAGTAGCTATTTTTCTTTCCTCTGAACACGTCAGTATTATACAGAAAATATGTTACAGCAGTGCCTAATGAACAGTTTTCCTTCAGTAATTATTGTGGACAGGCCACAAAAACATAGAGTGGTCAGAAGCAGAAGAGTCTTTATGTTGTCTGTAGCTAGCAAATATTAAGTGCCCCCACAAGAAATTTTAATATGACATATTAGCTTATTATCCAAGGAAGAGACCTCAAAAGACAAATGCACTTTGTTGTTAATGGATGGCTCGTTATCCCTACCAGACCAATTCACAACATTTCTTTTCAGTGATCAGTTTTGTCATTTTTAGCAGCGATTTGTAAACCTTTAATTTTCTAGAACTGTTGTGCTAAAGGAAAACTGTGTTGGAATGCAATTTGTATCACAAGCGATTGGAAGGACAACAAAAGCAATGAGACTTAAAACAAAGTGAAGATAATTTAAACTACATCTAAGATACTGCTACAGTGGAGTAAACTGCAACCTTCCAGAGAGTCTTAAGAGAGGGGCAACAGAACTGAGTAAGAAAACTCATGGCTAAACTAAGTATGATTTAAATCATGTGATATTAATACACATTCCAATGTATATCAAGAAAAGAGTTAATTTGATGTGAAGCTGACACAAGACTATAATCCAGGAGATCAATTGTTTGAAAGGGTCTATTTATCTCTAAACAGAATGGAATACCAGTGGAAAGAGCAGCCGGGGAGATGATGGAACTGAGCTGGGATCTCAAACCAAGTACATCATGTCACATTGCTTTCAGGTCAGGAGAGAAAGCATACAAAAGATACAGACATGGATCTCCATTTAGAGATTTAATCATAGGTAGGGAAGAGTTATCAGGATGTAATGAAGAGGACAAATATGATGGAGTAGTTATTATTCTTCCCAGCCCCAGTAGTGGACCTTCAGGCACTTTCTTACCTAGAATTT
This sequence comes from Baryphthengus martii, assembly GCA_013396935.1. NCBI lineage: Eukaryota > Metazoa > Chordata > Aves > Coraciiformes > Momotidae > Baryphthengus > Baryphthengus martii. The sequence continues at coordinate 788,087 of VWZK01018789.1, read as the reverse complement.
GCATCTTAACCATAAGCAACTGCAAGATGACCTATTTTCTTCCCAGAAAACAAATTAGATTTTTGGCTTCCAAAATGCAGTGATTGAAATTTGTAGCTATATTACATATTAGTGACACAAATAATCTACATCTCAAGCAATCTCCACTTCTCTAAAGATAGAATTTCTTAAATGTAAGCACTCATATACATCTGTGAACAATTTACATCATCAGGTAGTTCACCACAAAAATTCGTTGAAGACCTAATGGTAGTATGATACAGTATTAGCACATTTAAAGTAACTACTTGATGAATAAATAGTGCTATAATTTAATATAACTTTAGAAAATGGCCGAGCAATGCAAAATTTCAACAATATCTATCAAAATGGAGTCAATTCTCTTGCTTCAAAGCATATGCTGGATTTTATCACTGAGAAGAGCATTGCCTTTGGCAGCTGTTTTGTATTCACAGTTGAAATTTGGAGATAAAGCAAAGTTTCATCAGTTTAATTTTCTGAATTGTTGGCAAGATCTTCCTTTTCAAATTCAGAATGCATGTACTTGGGGAACTTCCTTTTTTTTTTTATTTTTTTTTTGACAGATCTTCAATCACTGACAATGCAAGTTTTCTGCAAATTCTTCTAATTATTTTTTGCTGCAGACTTTTTGTTTTTACTGATTCTTCTCACATTTCATTTTTTTTAATGATTAAAAGCTATAATTATTGGTTGGCACATGGCTATTACAATTTTATCTGGCCTCTAGAAATGAATTTGTGAATAAAAGACCCCACTATCAGTTTTCAATATAGTTTGTCATAATTTAAGAATTCACTTTTTTCTTTTTTTTCAGTTATCTGTCAGAAAATCCTTTTGGCAAAGTTTCAAGAAGAGGCATAACTTCATGCTTTTAAAGTTTATTTCTCTGTTAGAAGAACAACTTGAAACAAGCATACAGTTAGTTTTCTGATGTATGGTGCTAGAAATAATCAAGCCTCTTGCATCTGCTTCATCAGCTGGTTTTCTTAGAGGGCTGTCAAACACAGGGGAATTCAACAATGAGGTACAAACTGCTTTCTGCAAGATTTGGGTTCATTGTTAGGTCAGTGATATATGAAGAAAAACTCATCACTTTTTGTAAGGAGACATCAGGCATCTCCTTGCCTGAGGTTTTACAAGTATTCTTGGATGACCAGTTTCATCAGCATATGCACTAATTTGGGCCATCTTTAAAGCTGCTGATTTGTATTTTTTTAGGCCTTCATCTGAACAGTTGCTATTACAATTCAGCTATTGTTCAACTGAATTGCAGGAACACACCTTTTCTAATGTGTCTCAATAGTACTTTTCTGGCAAAAACATTTCCCTAGGATGATATATGCAAGGGAGCTTTTTCTCTCTGCTGTCTGTAGTCAGCACATTTTGCCCGTGCTAAATTCATGCTTCCCCATTGCAAGGCAATGGCTACAACTTCCAGCTTGAATTCAGCTGGAAAAGTTTAGCATGTTGTTTCTGATACCATTGAAAGCACTGCATCCTGCTGTCAAATAGCTAGATGCTACTCATGAACAACTTGCATGTCTCTCTATAGTTGCCACCTTCCCTGGTATGGTAATGTTGTGTACCTAGTAGAAGGGGGACAGAGAACTACTTTTTTTTTTCCAGAAATAAGAGGCAGGAATACAGTGTGAGGAAGGGCTCAGGCTAGAAAGAGGTGATTCTTCCATTGTGTAAACCCTTAGTTCCCAGGGCAGCTGACAAATCAGACAGTCCTTCGTTTCATCTTGGAGGCTCTGCTTCAGAGAAGGAGAACAAATGTAGTGGGGATGGAAGCTCTCAGGGATGGGGAAGAAAGTTACGTGGAATAAGAAGTAAGAGGGAATGAATTGCTTTGGTTAAATTCCTCCTGCACTATTCTCCTGTTCCAAGGAAACACCAGAATTGGCTTTTATTTTTATACGGCTATACATGTTTTAATCTTGAAAGTACCTTATGTGTGAAAGACATTGTCCCTTTATTTATTTTAGCAGCGGTGTTGCTATCTGTGCATTGCACTGTGAATCTTCAGTTTCTCTACTATGAGAGAGACTAATCACTCAGCGTTCAACTTCTCCACCAGTCAATCTTATGTAGATCGCCTTGCAGAAAGTTTCTGTGCTGTTATCATGCCCAGACAAGCTTTGTCTCTCTGGATTTGTGGTAGGTGAACGTTCCTCAATTGATAGGTTGATGCGGGGAAAGTGCAACATGCTCACACATATCCATGCACAAGAACTAGATTAAGCATGTCAAATCAATTATTCCTCATCTATGACTCCTTTAGTACTTCTCAGAAGGTAGAGGGATTTTGGTAGCCATGGTGGGATTTAGATTTCTGCTCTTAATCAATTTGCCCACTTCTCATGTGAGGCCCAGAAGGAGGAAATATTTTGTTGGAGGGTAAACAATAATTCCACTGTCTACCATAAATGACTCTAGACAACAGTGCCAAGGTTCACCCCTGATCCTGTAACTAGAAGTGCTCAAAACTCTGGCAGTGGAAATTGCAAAATGTTATTTTTACCTCAGGCTTGTAAGGAAATGAGACTTGTGTGATCATACTCTGTGTGCATGCGTGTGTCTATCCGTCTGACCTTTCCTAATAACGTTTAATTTCAAGCAAGTCTGATGAAGGAGTAGAAATCCTAAACAACGTTAAGTACCGAAAAGCTTCAGAAAAGTAAGCAGCTGCATAAAAAAGGGATGTTCTTTTGGTGTCTCCATTGAGGCAAACATTTTATTGGCTATCAGAAAGGGCTGTTGAAAGCCAGGCTATATGAGCTATTTTACCCTTTGAATGACTGCCTTTAATTCAGTATTCTTGTACTTCTTGACTTTTGCTCAGAAGTGGGTTTTTTTTTTGCAGTCATTACATGTAAGAGTGGTAGAGCACTAGAGACAGCTAGAGCACCCCTTAGGAAAAGAGCTGAGTCTGAGTACCTCAGGACTACAGATCTCCAGTTTGTGGCAAATGGGAACTTATACCTTCTGGCCTGTGTTGCTTACAATGTTGACAGCTCTCTTCTGATTCAGCACCCAATAAGATAAAACTGGGAAATGCCAACAGAAAGCCATGGCAAGGTTGCCAAATATTCAAATGTCAGATATCAGGTCACAGGGAGAGATGAGATTTGTTTAAATATCTCAAGCCTTTGTTGCATTTTGCCTTCTTCCACTTATGATTTGGCTTAATACACTGAAAATGAAATGCACGCTATGCACAAACTCAATAATCGGGTGATGCACATATACTGGAATATCAGTTGAGTTGATTAGGCAGGTGGGACTTACCATTATAATTTCTGTTCAAAGTGTCTGAATTTTTGTCCAAAATCCCTGGAGGTTCCCATTGTAGCCGTTTTGCTTCAGCATGTCTGTAAGGAAATTCATTGCTGATGTCAGAAGAATGCCACTCCACTGAGTAGTCTGCTCTGCAAAGCCTCCATTTAGCTTACTTCTGATAACTTTTGAATCAGTGCTACACTGACATCAATATCAAGGTCAAATAAAACACATTAATATACTTGGATCCACTTACAACTATTACTGTTAAACAGCAACTAAATTAGTAAAAAATCCTGAAAGACAAATATAGACAAAAGTATCTTATTAACTAGAACTAAGTAAATCATTACAATACATTGATAAGAAAAGGTTAGGGTACTTATTGCAAAAATATGGAAGAGATAGAAACAATAATACAGGAACTGTTGTAAAAGGGCATATCTGAAGTATTTAAACTGTTTAAAAGCATATACTACAGAGTAAACATCTACATTTATCATAGTAGTAGGTTTTCTTTGTAACTAAATTAATTGTCTCATGGTTTTTGAAACAGAGTAGAAAAAGTTTTGTCACTGGCTATTTTAGTTAGCTTTTCTGCTACTACTGTAATGTTTTGCAGGATTTCCAGAGAGCTTTGAAGCAGCAAAGAATAGTCATTCTCACTGCAAGCCTAAAGAGCTGTAAAGCTGCTTTGTTTCTGCCTGTGACTCTGAGAGCTGCTGGACAGGGATGTGTGTCTGAGCTCGGTATTTCAGATGCACTAAACATCCCAAGGAATGAATATCTTGGGTCTTCTGCTGCACATGAAATCACTTGAGAAAGGAAGTGGACAGAAAATGCTTCATGGCAAGCTTATGTGTGGTGTAGCACCAGGTCTAGTGCTCAGTGAAGGGGCTGCTTTCATTCTTACCCATAAGATAGTTGATCTACATGTTGCAGAAGTAGGTATTTAGTTAGACAGCAGCGGAGTCAGATGGACCATAGTCTTTTAAATAGGTTGCTGTTTGTCCAGGAATCTCTGCTATATTTTGCAAATTACCGCATTACACTGGGACAAAATTTCCTAGTGGAAGTGAGCAACATGCTTGAGAAAGTCTAGTCATTCGACAGCTTTTAGCCATTGACCTCTGTGGGAAAGCTGGAGCTGAATGCAAGCACTTCAGACATCCTCCCCATGAACTGCATATCTCTCACACGCTTCTTTTAGTTTTGTTTTGAGCTTATTTCTTCTCCCTTTTCCCTAGTATACAGACAAGGGGTAAATCCTCCCAATGAACATGACCGGAGAAGTATGTGAAGGCTTCATTCACAAATGACCCAAATGGCAGAAATACACAATGTGTTTATTTCATCTCCTTGGTGGTCAGCAAGAACCATCTAAAATGGGACGAGTAGAGAAGAGCTGGGAAACTCACTTTCAGATTTTTTTTTTGTTTATAGTGAAAGAGTAATTTAAAATGTTACTGATTTTTGATTATATTTCTTTTAAAGTCAGCAGAAAAGCATACTGAAAAAGTTGATTTCCTTATATTAAAAGGGCATATTACAGGTCTGCCTATGAGATAATATTTTCAGTTTATCAGAATAAAAGTTTTTTACTGACCTGAAATAAATACATTTTTTGCATATTGTTCTGTAAAAGAATTCTGTAAGATTCTGTTTTGTTTCTTTTTATCCCCTTGGTTGGAAAATCCATTTGCGGACCAGCTACATAAAATAGTCACGAAACAACATTTTCTCTGTTCTGTCAAGCAAATTCTTACTTGTCTTTTGCACAATGATATAGTAATCTTTGGTGTCTTATAGAGACATGGCATAAAATATTTACCATGCACTTAGTGTACATCGCTTCTTTCAACTCAGGTCCGGTAGGCTCCTCAAAATTTAATTAATTTAGTTTAGAACCTACTGTGGATAGGAGAGCAATTTGCAAAGTGGGCATTAGCAGGTATTGCAGTAACCTGAGCTACAGGAGAAGGATGTCCTGTTTCAAACTGATGTGCTGGGAAGATTGGACAAATCCATTTGCCAGTCTCTGCACAGCTCCTGCCCCAAATCTGGAAAACAAAAAATAACGTTGCTTTGTTAATAATGTAACCTGAGATTGATGGATGAAAATGTTACCTAGGAGCTAGATAATAATAACAACACTTTAACACTGAATCTCTTTAGGAAATGAGGAAGGTACGTGGGAGTGCCTGTGGTCACAAAGCAGAGCAGAGTATGGAATTAGAGTGTGAAATTTGTACTTCCTAAATCCCTGTTTCTCATTATCTCTCATTTTTTAAAGAACTCCTTCATCTTTAAATATTCTAGCATATGTAAATACTTTATCAGATCACAAAAAATAATTACTTTATTTTCCTATGATATCTCACGGTGTTCCTGTATGATCTTCAAATTCAAAGATTGTGATTTCCTTATATCTTGATCTACGTCATGAGATTTAATGATAACACATCCATCAGGAAATGAAATAATGAAATAAAGAGCATCTATATTCTGCAATGGTCTGGAGGATAAATCTGGCAAATGAATAAAAATGGTCCAGCATGATAAACATTAGGGATTTCATGATCCAGCAGTAAGTGGAATCTGCATGCACCAATGAGTGAAGCACAGGATGTACATGGAAGAACAGAAGGAGCTCTGAGTGATCTTAGCCTCTAGCCTTTTCATGGGACTTCTTTGCCTCAGGTGACACCACTAGTCAGGAAGTATTGACATCACTAGATAGACTTGGGTTTTTTTTCCCCTCTATAGTCAATGGATAAAACCAGAGATTCTTCTGGAAGGTGACTCTGAGCAGATGTCTGATTTAGGTGCCCTGCAATGGCTTCCAGGGATGCTGTTCTGTCTTTGTCAGAGTCATAGACTAACCAGAGGAGTAAGCTGTCTCTGGTGCCAAAAATCAACAAGTTTCACTTCTTTTCCCACTTTGCTTGCCTCTGTAACTGACAGTTAATTCACAGTACTAACACTGTCCTTACTGTCCAATCTCTTCCTAAGAATAGACTAAGCAACCCCTTCAGAAGATAACAGCAGAGACAGCAATTTTAGCATTCCCTGCATGGACACTTACTGGGGAGGGCTATGCCAATGAATGCCCAAAGCAGCATGACTTCTTTGAATGAAACCAATAGGTATCTTCTTTCATACTGCAACCAGAATCTTTAAAAACCTTTATATTTTTTCCCCATCATTATAAGCTGAATTAATTGGTTCAGCTAGTTGGTTTCCCATTTAAAGAGAGCATTATTTTGTCAAAGTGAGTTTGAAGGGACTTTGCATTTGTTTTCAGTTCAGATTCAGCCTCCTGGAAAAGGGTACAAGACAACCACATGATATAGCTGGCAGTCATCTTCATACAGCACTCTTGAAGTGTTATCCTTCAAAGGCATGATCAAATCAGCCAGTGAAAGGAAAGAGAAGAGAGATGTATTTTCTTTCCACTGAAACCAGGGATGATTCTAAATGCTGGGAACATCTCATCAATGATCCTTGCTTTGAATCTAATCTGTGGCTTTGATATGAATATCTCAGTTATTCCTCTTGCAGAATGGAAATAAGAGATAAAATTCGCAAGCTGGGAAGAAGGCGGTGTGTGGTCTGTCTTTGAAAAAAGTAACAGAAAACAACTTCTCCTTTTGTCACAATAAAGATACACAAAAAGACAGAATGTGGCTATGTGCCCTATGTGCATACCTTAAATTATTTCTCCCTCCTTTAGTTTTCCCAAATTGAGTATTGGCTTCATGACCTAACTTCTCAGCTTTCCAGAATTTGTGGTGTGTTTCATTTTGTTTAAAAAACTGGGGCAAACCCAGGAAAATGACTTCAGCTGTGTGGTGAGAATTGCTAGCTGTTAATTCTGAACCACAAAGTGCTGCTGGGAAACTGCATACTTGCATCTGATAACCATTTTATGGGAATGTGTGCTGATCCACAGCTGTGGTTCTCCACAAAATGCTGGGAGCATGAGTCCTCCTCTACCAAACATACTTTACAGTCTATTCTTAGACATTTTTTTTTTTGTAGCAGACTTGTTCTTTTCTCAATGTTGAGATTAAGTGGAAGAAAAAATAAATCAGTGACAAAGTTTCTTGTGCTTGATTGTGTCTGTAAATGGTTTGCAAATTGAGGTAAGTCCACTAACTGCAGGTCTGTTATATGTTGGTGTGAGTTGGATAAGGACTGAACTAACTGCATTTATTGTTTTCTTCTGCCACATCTGTAACTTCTGAAGAATGACTATTAATTTCAGTTATGGCATTTATCAACTCAGATTGTGCAAAGATTCAAGGAAAGAAAAAGCTAACCTGTCCATACTAGAAATATGCCAGCAATGTTAGGACGTCCCTCAGACGTCTCTCTCCCAAGGATGCACTTCTGTGGATTAAAAAAAGATAAATACCTGTGTAATAAGGAATATTTATGGGTAGTTAATGAGATAGTAGACAACTAAGCTGTGGTAAAAGTAAGACCTTAGTTTTGACTTTTCTGGGGCAAAATTGCATATCGGGTTTTCCTGGTTTCTTCTCTGGTCGTGTGATTATTGGAAAGATTTCAGTGTTCACAGCTGAAAATGATGTGATACTTCAGTACTTTGAAATAGATTGAGTCACAAGTTTACTAAACCATGCCTAAATGCCCTGATGTGTCTGACATGGCCCCATAAAATCCCATCAAGGTTATATTTCTGGGAGAGATCTTCAGCATGAAGAGACCTTCCTATCACTTGGCAGACATGGAAGACCAAATCAAAGTGTCACAATTTAAACTTTTCTGCCACCTGTTTTAAAGAATAATGAAGGTCCCAAAAGTCCACTGAACCTCAGGAAAGAGGAATCTTGTTTCCCAGCTGTGGGAACAGTTGTATCTCTTGTTTTCAGATTTGTTTAGATGAGACGAGTTGATTTAATCATGGCACGTTCCTCTGAGTAAAGATAATCAGTGTTAGAGAAGAGAGCAAACTGGGTATTGAAGTACAATCTCACCACACACGCAGAGTCACACAGATGCACCAGCACACACGCACTTGCATTTATACAAGTGACTATATATAAATCTGGCAAACTAAAACAATGTGCAGGAGAAGGTCATTAAATTCTACTTAAAGGATCTTTTCTTTCTTCCCCTTTTTATTGCCTCTAGCAGTTACTTGGCTGCCTTTAGAAGCAATTAATCTCTGGTCTGATAACATTTCGCACAGCAAACTGGAGAGCTCTATTCAAACAGAGTGAAGACAGCTATAAAGTTTCCCTCCTGAGCCCCCCATCTGACCTGGGAAGGCTCCATCCTCTTTTCTGCTTTAGAATGCACTGTGTCTCATCAGACATTTTCACAGTCCCCATGTCTCATGGGATTGGAAACTGGTCTGCAATGTCTCTCCTCTTCTCTGTCGCCCGATTTGTCATCTTTTAAATATCTTTAGGCTATTCTCATGTATTCGCCCCTTAAACAAAGTCAGTACTGTGGAAATACTGTGGCGATGAGTGCTGGCAATACATGCCGTGTGCACGTGCTGCCTCTCAGGGATGTAGTTTTGGAAAGAAAACGAAAGCACTCGATGTATAACATAAGGCAGCCTCATGAGATATGGACATTTCATTGTTGCTTTGCTCTTCTGGAAATCTAAGTTCCACCAAACACATCACTTAGGAAACTGAGACATAGTGACTCTATCAGAAACTAGTGCTCCCATTCCTTCAGGAAACTGTTTTATACTGGAAAAAATAATTGCAGTGAAAACTAAAAGTAGTCATGTACCATGGTGATGGGAACACTCAAGAGAGAAAATCACCAGGCAATCAATGCTGCCTTTTTTGCAAACACTTTGCAATTCTATACAGTCTAATTGGAAGCATGAACCTGTTCTTCCCTTCACGTGCAGTGCTAATGTCCAAGGTACTTGCGTGCAAGCAAGAAAGCTAAGGAGCTGTGTCTGTCTGCACCAGTTACTGCCTGTGAACAGAATCACTGGAGAGAGCTTGGGCTGCTCTGCTCCGGTGGATGGTGTAGATACAGCAAGGCTGAGCCTGGCTGCAACCTGCGTGCACATCAGCAGTGGCAAAGGAAGCCACTTCCTGTGGTTTCTTCCCCTAAGTCCTTCTCTCAGGGCACTTAAGGCAAGAAAAGTTTGCCAATTTGAAGTCATTCATGTAAACATTTCAAATCGCTTGTCTGCTTTGGAGTCAGCAATTTCACTTGCATGACAGTCTAGTTCAGTGAACAAATGAAATGGTTTATTTATAAGCTTGCTTCTCACTAGGGAGCCAATTTATGTTTAAAATTAGCTAATTGTCCCTTTGATGGATTTCTACTTGAAGTAAATAGAGGTCATTAAGTTTCTCTGTTAGGCTACATTCAGAAAATAGCTATCTGACAAGATGTTGACCTTACTGAGAGATCCCAGGTAAAGTCAACTATTTGGAACAACTATTTAGCTCTACATGTTAGTAAAGAGCCTAGGGAGGAAAGGGATGTCATTACCCTGACAGTCTCCTCATATCTCACACTTTTTATGACTGGAGGTACAAGTTAGAATAATTTGAAATATACTTATAAACAAATCACTTTTTGGGGTACAGAATGATTTTAATTTTCCTCCTCGGAAACATCAGTACTCTGTTGATGAAACATTTCTCATCAGACCTCCCAAATGACCACTGACGTCTCCTGAAAAGAAGCAGCAGTGCTAATAAAACATTAGGCATTCTCCCAAAGTCAAACAGTTGGCTCAATCTGTACTTTCCAAGCTCTGCCAAATCCGTTAATATGACTCCCCTGTCTACTAAGATTTTGTACACCTGCATTTCAAGCTTCAAAGGTACAAGAAAACTTCTGAAAGACAACTTAACTAACCCCAAGATATCAGAATATTGTAGTCTACTCTTATCTATGATAAGAGTACATCCTCACTACTGATATGTACAATGCAAGGGCGCATTCAGTGCTGTCATTTAAACAGCAATGTATCACGTGATGGGGAAGTCCTGTAAGGATAGAAAATTGGCCCAGCATTATTCAACATATTTTATTAATGATCTTGAAGAAGCACACACCACATTTGTTAAATCTGAAGATGCTACTAAATTAGGAGGTGCTGTAAGCACTGGGGAGGATGGGGAAGTAAAAGAGATGGACCTAGAGTTAGATATATGAGCTGGGAATAGTTAGCTGAAATCCATCCTGGACATAAGGCAAGACAAAAAGGGGGAAAAAAAAGCCTCCAGTGTCTCTACTTAGCAGAAGGGAAATACTGGAGAGCTGGAATGAGTGGAGATGACAGGTGGTTAGAGAAAAACATGCAACTCTACCACAGAGCAGTGAAATATGGAATCTCAGCACTGACAGTAACTGTGACTCTATAGCTGCATCATGTTTGTGTGACAGAATAATGCTCCCTACATCTTCTACGTGACACTGATGAAACATTTATGAGAAAGCCAAACTGGTGGTCCATGTATTCTAATAGTCTGTCTTCAGAAGGGACTAGTCCTAGGTGAATGAGGGTAAGATGTAGGAAATTATGGACTGAACAGTCCTTGAAGGCATGATGACATGACATGACATGCCCAGAAATGCCAGAAAGAGTCTTGAATAAACTCTTTCAGATACTGGGAACCCATGAATTAGTCCTAATGAGACTTAAATTGGAGCACTGTCCTAAGAAGCTATAATCCTGCTAGGATGAGAGTCAGTCTCTGTATGTGGGTCCACACTGGGGCATGAAATTTTACTGTACCCTAAATGACCTGCCCACAGGGAAGGTTCCCTACCCAACTCTACTAGTTAGAGGCTCCTCAGTGTCCTGAAGAGTGATGGCTTACATCCATTCCAAAATTCCTTAGGTAAAATGTTAGGCCCATGGACATTATTGCTAAACACCCACTGAATTCAGTGGGAGCAGGATTTCTTCCAGTGGATATATGTTACAGGCCAGAGGTGGTGGAGGGATTGAAAAGTCTGTGTATGCAGCCTACTTACTTAGATTCTTCCTCTTGTAAATCTGCTATCTCCCTTTTGCTACTCCAGTAACAACTTACTCTCGTCAAAGGTAATCTCTGGAAGATATCGGCTATCCATGAAGAATTATACACTATTTAATCAGGAAACTAGACATGGGAATCTTTCACAGAACTCCCTGAATATTTTGAAAGCTCAGTGCAAAAGCAGCTTTGTGGAGAATAAAATGAAGGCGTAGGAAATTAAAGTTTGTCATTTGATTACCTTTGTTTTAATAGACGCAAAGAGAATTGGCACTTGCCTCCTACATTAAATAGAATAAAAATGCTGAGTGACCATTTATGGTTCTTGTCTGCCGTCCTTTAATTTAACTATTGCTGGGAAATACAATAGTCAAAAGTAATTTTTTTCTACACTGAGGAGAAAGCTGCAGTGAGATGCATTAGATAAGCAATTTCCTCTGAACTGTGTTTTGCCCAAAAGCGTAATTTTCTTCTCTCAGATGCCATAGGAGCTGAAGGAGAGCATGAAGCTGCAGACTAGGTTTGGTTCCCTTGCTAAGCTTCATTGCTATAGAAGGTTGTCTCACTAGAAGGACAGCAATCCTGGGACAGTCTTCTGACACTGGCACTGACTGTAAAACTAACCTTCTATGCACTTCACAGGCAAGCTGAACTAACATATCCAAAAGCCCTCCTCTCCTCTTTTTTGTTTGGGTTTTGTTTTTTTTTTTTAAAATCATGACTATGCCAGGACTTTGTCATAGTAATAAGGCTGTAAAAGTGACCAGCCTTGAGTGACAATAAACTTTTTTCTTTTATTTCTGCTTTTCTGTTGCTAATGTGTCATATGCATTCAGACTCTATGAAAACAATGCTGCTTATGAAGTGCATCCCCTATACAGATTTTATGCAGCACGTTTAAACAATAACTATTATTTGATTTGCATCAGACAACGACTACTTTTGGCAACATTCTGGCTTCTAAATTGGCGAATTGTGTTGTCTTCCCTTATAGGAGGATGAACTGACTCCAAATCCAATTGTCTGGAACTTAGATTGAACTGTTCTGATCAGCTATTAAAACCAATGCAAAGTGAAAGACATAAACTTAGTCTCATCTTAATTTCATTTTCATACTATTATAATTTATTTTAAAATTGATAAGAAACATTTTCTTTTTAACTTAGTTTTAATTGCAGACAATTTCTCTTTAGTACTATTATGCTAAAAATCAATAAATGCACAGAAATTGTTTCATCAGACAAAAATATTAAAACTTATTAACACAGACCATTATTACAAAACAGCAGTGTTGAGATTTAGGAATTATTTCTAGGATTTAGTGCTACTTATGGCATCTAAAAGTTTTGCTGAGACATATAAAGTAAAATGTCTTGATTTCTTCACCAATAAAACTCTGATAGTTATAGTTGCTTTCCTTACAAATGTGATAGGAATTTATTTTTCTGAACATTTTAATGTGTTGCAGGTTGCTAATTAATTCTGCATCCAGCTTGAAGTCTTGGACTTCTATTTTCTTTCTGATTTTTTTTTAACGTAGAGTTTTGCATTTTTCTCTAACAATAACGGGACTCTGCAGAGAATGAGACTGTACTCAAGTGTATTCTGGTGAGGAGTTAGACCTTGATTAAACTCACTCTTCTGAATGAGGGAAGATGGATGTACAGTTAGAAGTTGTGGTGCTCTCTGGAGTGAACTCAAATCATGGACTGTAGAGTCTGCTGCACCCTTCCACTGAATATTCAAAACCTCCTTGGATATTTTAAAACAATCATCAAATATTCATTCAGGTGTCTCTCTTCTTGGCATGCTGCCTTTTCTGAATCTTTTTCCTTGTCATTGGCTTTCCTGGGTGTTGAATAGGTGACCATGGGCACCTGTTGCAATTCTCTGGACTCCACAGAACATTTAAAATCTAGTCTTTTGTAGGTCTACCCCTTTGGATACATTCTTTTACAATAGGTAGATCAAATGACTACATTTAACTGTTATTATGGTACACAACATGATGACCTGTTCTTGTTTAAATTGTTTTTACTACAAGGGATCAGATGATGATGTTTTAGCTTCAAGTATGTTGTTGTTTTTTGGTTTTTTTTGGAGGTATGTCTCTGTGTGTGTGAAAATAATGTTGTTCCATTGACTTTTATCACAGTATATTAGTTTCCAGCTGCTGAGGTTGATTAGCAGATTGAGAAGTTTGTGAATGTTGATATCCACCACAGTGAACTGGAGAAGAAGTAAGAAAGGCTTTATTGTGAAAAACATGCAGAATCTGGCTTAGTGGAAACAGTGAGAGATGAAACTTGCAGCAAAAGAGAAACAGCAGACTAACTGCATTGGAGAGGTGGCAGGTAGAAAACAGAATAAATATCTATGAAGTATAAGTCTTCTTAGTAGCTAAGGATAGTCTGTTTTCCTAAATATTTTATTGTTATTATGTCTCTAATTCTATAAACAAAGCAAACAAACAAAAAATAGCCAGCTGTTTTATTGAAGCAGCAACAACAACAAAACATCAAGAAGAAATTAGGTATTTCTAATTTTCTCCTTATGGGAGTAGAGTCCAGCAGCTGCTGTAGCTGGCAGTAAAGTCACTATTTCAAAGAACTTATTGAGCAGTAACTGTTAAAAAATCCAGGTTGCCACTAAATCACAGTTCTTCCCTTGGTTCCCACACTATTGCAATGCCCTAAGCCATTCACAGCTGCCACGCGTCTCCCCAGAGGTGGCTGCATTTCAGTGGTATGCCAAAGGACACCAAAATTACATCAACAAGAAGATTAATACACTCTCAAATTCTACATTACAAGCAATAAACAAATGCAAACTGTCATTTATTCCATAGGTGACACAATTCCTTCTTAGACAATAGGAGCTAGTGTCCCAGCATATTACTAGGAAATATTGAACGGCTACAAATATTTGGTGACCTCTCCTGCTTCACTGCACTGTGTGTGGTCACTTAGAACTATTTTGATGCAGTCTTGTAATGCTATAGAATCGGCGTGGTAACTATTTTTATTTCCACAGAGGCAAATAGTTATATGATGTGCAGTGCAATGTCGAGTGCAGTTCAGTCTTGTCGAAAACCCCAAAATATCAAACATGACTGCAGGGCTGAATTCTAAGAGGGACTTTTTTACTGGGAAGGAGTACTATATACAGTAGAAATATGGTATGATCAAAGGCACGTAAGCAATAAGGTGAGAAGTGACTTTTATGAACACAGCTCAGTGAAGGATGCTTCTGATGTATACTTACATTGCCAAAGTACACAGAAAAAAAAGTCAATATGCAATATAGACTAGTATATATGCAAAAAAGGCAATACCACATGTTGCTATAATAAAAGCATTTTGCCCTAATTATTTATCAAATTAATTTTCTGTGCCTGAAAGAGAAACCAGTGATCAGTATTTGACTTTCCAGCAGACACGGTACAATTCTTTTCCCACAAAGTAATGATATGCCAGTGTTTGCGGTAAATCAGAGACTCAGTGACATAAAGGGAAAAGAGTTCCTAAAGGTACAGGTGAGATGTCAAATGCAGCTGAAGAGAAAATGAAAACTAAGTTTTTGTACATCTCACCGGAATTAAAAAGTTCCCTCAAATATCTCCATAATTAAAAAATGTCAATACATTGAATACAACCCATAACTATTCTAAAAAAGAATAAGAACATTTTTATACAAGGTGTTTCATATACTCTCACACAGACTTTAAAAATAGCATCACAGTAACCCCAGTATCATCCCTCCTGTTTTTCTATACAACTTTTATTAACTCCACAATATATTATTAGAGTTCCAGTCTGCCGGGCAATTTTTCACAAAGAAATGTTGTTTATCCTCCCAATTTACTTCTTCCAGAAACTTAAAAAAAAACCTACATTACTAACAAGTCCACAATTATTTGAAAAAAAAAAACATGCTCAGTCTAGCTTCTCTAAAATTCGAGGAGAGATTGAGGCACTAAAGTACTTCTACAACCTCAGTAGGAGTGATTTATTTGAGCTGCTGCCATTGAGAACATATTCTTTTAATAGTGTGTATGAGCTGGGTGTTGAAATTGTTTATATAATCTCTGCTTATTATTTTTAGAGTCTATTTTTTGCATCTGTATGTTTGAAGTGAGTATCTGTAAGGACCTGCCTCCCTTTGAACTGCTCTTAGTAACTCAAGCTGTAATAAAGCAACTTTTTCTTGCTATGTTTTGTCATTTTTGGTAGCCAACAAAGAAGAGTAGTTTAATGTTGATAGCACACAGCCAAGGCCATGTATTCAAAGAAATACTCTTTTTTTTTCCAGGCTCTTTTCATTCCTTTACAACATGGTATGAGGATGACGTGTCTGCAAAGCTAATCTCAGTTGACAAGCTTCCTTCATATTTTATATGTGCCTTAAACTCATACTGGCACAAAGCAACTGCTTTCTGCTTACAGTGCTGACGGAAGAATCTTTCCCATGGTCACTGAGCAAGTGTAACTTGACCGTCCATGGCAAACAGTAGAACAGCAGTAAAAGCCCACAATTTGTACGTAAGCTTTCTCAGAGGCTAGACATCTTAGAAAAAGGTGCAGAGGGTTTTGAAGTGCTGCTCAGAGAAAGCTCTGTGCAACCAAAATCCATCCACATTTAGCGATCATATCTTATAAAGTGGTCATTCCAGACCAGACTTTCAATCATGAAAATGATGTGTTCATTTTCGCTTAGGTGATCGGGGTGGGTCCTGAATGTGCCTTTAGAGGTAGTAACCAGGACCGGCTACTCTCATGGATACAGTTAAAACACTAATAAGATTGGAAGAATAATGAAGGGGAGATGTGAATCATAGGGAAGGTAACTGGTAAATTTGAAATAGCAGAAATATTATTAACCCAAAATGTACAGTCCTTTAAAATGAATGATTAGTCACTTGCAAGGTCCTGGTTAACCTTGCCTTTTAAGTAGAGTTTTATACCGCCTGTGTTATCAGCAATTCAGTATGCTTACATAGCCATGATACTTGCTTTTTTCCTTTTTTTTTTTTTTCTGTATTTGACTGTCCCAGTCTGTTTTAACCACATACTGGAAAATGTACAAGAAAACATGGCATTGCACCATTATTTCCTATTCATATCACTAGACTACATTAAGATACCTTGAATCAATTCACAATTCCAGATGCTGCAGCTATAAATAATTTGAAGGGCGCACAGGTGGAAAGAGTAAAAGCAAGTGCAAGATGAATATGTGAGAATTCTACTTGGAAAGTCTTAAATAACAATTTCCTAAGAGAAAAAAGTATTCCAATTTGGAAAGTTTGACAAGGTGTAGTTGTGAGTAATTTCATTTCTTATTATTCATTTTCCATAATCTCTCGTATGTCCAGGCACATGGCTTGTGTACATATTCTTATCGTATGTGTCCACTTCCACAAATGCACATGAAAATTTAAATCTTTAAGAAGAGAAAATAGTAGGAGCTGGTTTAATCATAACAGTCTTTGGGTCTTGAGTGTGTGTCATTTTGCGATTGCACTTTGTGATCTGACACTCTTCAGCCCAGCACCCTCAATATTTTCACTGTCCTTTTGACAGCTCCAGCTTGCTGCTTACAACAAATTTGCTTATTTAAAGTATTTGAATCAGAATGAACCAGGGCCAGCAAAATATGTTTTAAACAGCTTCATCTAGCTGAAGTCTTTTGCAGCTGAGTTAGGTTAGGGTGCATTCAGAGGAGCAAATTGTCTGGCAGATCTGCAAGGGCTGTAATCTCTTGCAGACGGCTGAATGAGCAGCAGGAAGCAGACTGCAAGGTCTTCTGCTGCCCTGGAGTTTGGAGAGTGCAGAGCTCTTCTCAGCCAAGACTTGCCTGTGCTTAAGCCATCTTCACTACCACCTTATAAATACGTGGAGACCCTGAATCTAATCCAAACAAAGGTTAGGTTAAAAAATATTTTCCTGTATCCAAATCCTCTACAGTTCTCTGCGCAGTCTAATCTATGTTTTCTGTCCTCAAATACTGCCAAACACACACATTTTGTGTTGTTCATAACTTGCAGAATTTTCAGCACACTCAAATCTCCCCTGAATCCTCCTCGTACCTACAAATATTGAACCCTTCAGGCAGCTCTTCAGAGATGACAGACCTTGCCCTTGCAGTGATCTCCAGCAAGGCAGGACATTCCTTATCGCTCTCTCTCAAGGAGGTGATGTTCATGTCTTAGTTTTCCCTACTGCCTAGGGAAGTGATTGATATAAGAACAAGTCCACAGTCTAGCAAATGCTGAGCACAGGGTCTGGTACAACCTCCCCAGTGGCTGAAGGAAATTCTTCTCAGCTTGGGGGTAGAAAGTGAGGAACTTCATAAGCTTAAACTTTTGAGTTATGCTGAAAGATTCTAAAGATGTTGCCCTAGCACTTACCATTACATTTTCCAGGATTCATATACAGATTCAGATTCAGAGTCTCTGTCTACTGCTAACGCAATAGTGAAGATGGCTTAAGTATAGGCAAGTTTTGGGTTAGGCTGAGATCTGCACGCTTGCCAGACTCCAGAGCAGAAGCACTGCTCTAGGCCACTGCAAGACAGCTATATCCTGCTAGAAGAGTCATCTAGGCTCAGAGAAAAGCGCGGTGATTCTCTGAAGATCTCTCTGCTGGGAGGAAAGTAAGCTCTCCAGCTTCAAAAGCATGAGTGTGTTGTAGTTGATCTAAGAAGGTTGGTGGTCATTGGCTGCTGGGCAGGCCTGATGCTGCGCAGCAGAGGGCAGCAGCTGACACACATAGAAGTGCACACGCAGCTAACACCCACCCACACACCCCTTGGCAATCTTAAGAATAACTCCCTTCTTCTCATCAAATACAGACTAGTAAATTTTGGATCTCTGCAGATACGTTGCTCACTTTCAATCTGAACGTGTGAGCTTATATAAAAGTAAGTTCCTTATACCAGAGGATCAGGGCCGTTTGCTGTGTTTTCCTTGTGCTTCAGTAACCTGCATCCACATTTACAAATCAGAGATGTAGTCTGTAATCCATTGCTGGGTTTATGGCACAAGGATACACCTTTACAAAAGAAGCAGGGGTATTTATTCTGAGTGCTTTCCATGCATCTCTTGATGAACTTTTAAACAATCAGCTCTAAGGAGACCAGCAGGTCAGAAAGTGTCCTGTAGACCAGAAAAGTGACCATGATGGTGGATCCAGTAGTCAGTTCATCTGTCTTCATCTTTGGTGGCTTTTTCTCAGTCTGCCTTTCTGAGGCTACCCTAATAACCACAGCAACGCACTGCAGTGAGGAAGCCATTACTTTTGATATGAGTCAGGCTCTCTTTGTACAGGAAGCTATAAATACAGCTTCTTCCTATGAAATATATTTTATAACAGAGACAAAGGTGTAGGAAAAAAAACAAACCGTGCATGAAGTATGGGCCAGTTCACCACTTCTGAGGTTTTGGAAATGTTTGTGGGGGCTTGCCTCACTGGGGTGTTCTTGAAGAATATTCTCCTGTAGGTCAACCAAGAGTGCTCATGTTTTTGATGAGGATGATTCAGTTGTTTGAAATATGCTTAAGCAAAATGGTTCTAAACCTAGGAGTGAAAATCAGGCTCAGATATTGAGTTCTTCAGGCCTGATGCTGGTTGCATTTGGTCTCTGTTCCTCTAGACAACAGAAGTTGCAACCAGTCTGGAAGTAAGCAAGTGCATCTAACTTTTCCCATAATCCACAAATTATTTGGATCCAGTGTTTCAGCCTGTATCTGCCTGACATAAAACATTGTATTTAGTGCATTTAAAATTGCTGTGATGGATTCTGACACCATTATAAGAACAGTTCTCTGTTTTGCCCAAACCAATGAAAAAAATCTCATGCTTTGAAAGTCTCTTGTCCCTCCCTTCCACCTGTTATTTCAGATTTCAAAATCCAGGTATAAATTAACACTGCCTTCATCACTCAATCGCTATGTTGGATAAATTAAAAGTATACTCATTCTCTGAAAATGCTGAGGTACTGATTTAGAATTTACTAGCAACATTCGTTGAAAATTAGCCTAATGAAGCAAATGAAGCTGAGAATGTCTTCAGATAGTCACATAAAACAGCAAGGAGAGCATTCATAGGACATATTAGATGATCTCTAAGGTCCCTTCCAACCTAGGCCATTCTATATGCAATTTTACTCACTATAAAAACACCACCAGAACTGCCACTACAAAATCAAAACTCTAATCTGCTTTGTATGTGCTCCTGCCCATAAAAGTAGCCATCAACTGTCACTTTCAAATAATGTAAAAAAAAACATTGCCACGAGCGAGCAGGATTGGTGGCTCTGCATGAGTGGCAAGGAACAAAATGAAGCCAGCCAACAGGCTGTGTTTAACTCCACCTTCTCCCATCACTGTATCTGGCACCTCCAGACATCATGCAGGGTGTCATCACTGGAACGTGATCTGTGTGAATACTCCTTCTTCACTTATATAAATTATTTGAAACTCGTGTGTTTATTCACTTCCAAAACTGTCAGGAAAACAGTGAGTGAACACAAATCTATGTGTTGGTTAGTTTATACAGTGCACAGTGTTCATGTCTGTTCTCTTTGGATCATCTAACCAGAAAAAAAAAACCTCTGTAGAAATGCAGTTTTTTTCTTACCTCTAAGATGCCTTTGTAATCAGAATATTAATAGTCTAGCAGAGTTTTAGATAAGCTCTTCTCACCAGTATGAAGTAATTACACACTATTACACTGCAAGATTCAGAAACCAGTCAAAGGTGTGATTGAAAATCATGCAATATTAGGCTAAGAATCCAAACATGTTAGCCTTCAAGCACTCTCATCATAGCGTAGAAGCATTCACCTTTTGCTAAATGAAAGAACATAAACTAAACAAAGATTATACTTTCTAGTAAACTCAGTGCTAGTAGAAACAGCATCTTCTTCCTCACAGTTGCTGACTGAACTGTCCAGTAACCAACAGTGGAAAAGAGGTGTTGAAATATAATGAAATGACCTATTTGTATTATACTGCTATCATTAGAGACAGAGAAAGACAGATCAAAAAGGTGTATCATTTGAAGATCTTGGATTCAAAGAGACTCAGCAACTTGATAAATGCAAAGTCTGATCCTAAATACAGCATACACCCAAGACTGAGGTTTTTTTTCATCAGCTAAAGACAAATCATGTGTGTCTTTACACATGACCTAAAATAACAGCTAAAGTGACAGTCATCAAGATAGCAGTAAAGCTGGTACTCGGAGAAATGGGTTATTTCTTGTCTGTATTGCTTGCCTTCAGTACAGTAGGAATACTTCATCTGCTCCCAGAATTTTTTCAGCAGAGAACTGATTACCAAAAAAAATCTTTGACTTGAAAGTGGAGCACAAAGCATTTAAAGACTTCCCGTTTCTATCTGACAAATAATCATGAGGCTAATTAAACTCTACACATTTGAAAGAGAAATTGTGCAGAGAGTGTTGGAGGTCCTTCAATCTATGATACAGAGTTAAAAATACACAGATAATTTCTTTAAAATACCTTATTTCCAGTTAGTATTTTCTTTTCAGAAACATTCAACCAGTTCATTTTACACCAAACCTGTGAACACCTAATTATAATACCAGTTTTACAGATGGGAAACAGATATTCACAAAAGTCACAGAATGCTTGACTCAAACCCTCATGAAGTTGGTAGTAGTCTTTGCAGTCATTTTACAGTACTTAAACCCAAAGCGAGCAGAGACTAGAGCTCAGTTAATTGCAGGGTCCTAGTACAAGCGTGTAACCGTTGCCATTACAGGAAACCCAGGTCATTTGTTATGCCACTGGAGCATCCAACTGATCCTGTCATTAATCACTATGACATCACTGGACAGCTACCATATGCTGTAAAATAATCTTCTCCCTTGCTACAGAAATTAGATATCTCTAAAGATAAAATCATTTCTACACTACTTGGAAAGGACATTAGACTTTTGCTTCCTCTTAGAAATTTGTCCTAAAAATGCTGGTGAAAATGATTTGTGAAGGAAAAGTGAGACCTTCAATATCTTCTGCAAGCAAAAAGGGGATCAGCCAAAGCACCTCTTGCTATGTGCATGTCTCCATCCTAATTATCTCAACCTGATCATTAAAAATCCATTCCTTCCAATGCATCTAGGAGATAGCAGGTCAGACAAAATAATTATTATTCCCTTTCACATACATTTAGACCCCTATTAGCTTTTCTCATTCAGACAGAAAGGCTTGTTAGAAGTCTTCTCCAGTGGTGCTTCCAGTGATTCTTCAAGGATAGGGCTTTTGCAATGAACAGGATGATATCCCACCACATTACTCAACCTGAGTTTCACTCCCAGTGCAAGCATATTAATTACACAGTTTTAGTTTTGATATTATATTTCTGTCACCTCTGGCATGAATCAGTGGCCTGGATGATGGCATACTTTGATTTCATTGCTCTTCAAGCAGCAAAATCGTTAGCAGATCATAGTATCATAGAATGATAGGGATTGGAAGGGTCCTCTGGAGATCAAGGACTTTCAGGACTTATGTCCACCTGCACTGAGAAAATCTTTTCCCTTTTCCTACGATAGTGTGTCAGGTTTACACATTGCCATACCGAACCTTGGTACTAGGCTTTTGCAGTAGAATCTGGGACAGCACGTACATCTCTACAAATGAATACATCTGCATTCAAAATACCCCACATATTCAAGGAGGAGGTGCAGATGTCAGCCAGAGTAAACCTTCAAGCATGGCCTGATGCTTTATAGACTTAGATTTATTAGAGAGTAGGTTAAATACCAGGAGCTTGTTTCCATCTCTCATTATCTTCTATGTCCTTTTTCTTCAATGGGCTGCTAATAGCTCACCTACTTGTATGTTATAGTCACCCTTCAAGCAAGTCCTGGAAGAATATCATATGGTGTTGCAGTTTGGGATTTTGGCACCCATATTTTTCTGAATTTAGCCTTTAGTGTCCATGTAAAAGAGACTGAATGTGGGTTTAGAGAGAAGCACACATGTTGTCAACAGTGCCCGTGCTCCTGCATGAATATTACCTATTTTCAGAAACCGAGTAAGTGTCATGAGCTTCCTTTGCTTGCACACGTTCTGGATGGATTCCTGCTTCGTAGGATTTGTAACTTAAACAGAGAAGGAAGGATTATTCATTGCCTATTTTACTAACAGGAAACTGAGGCACAGAGAGATTAAAATAAACTAAACCATAAGATCATTCAAACAAGGAAGAAATCGGGTCAAGACATCCTTCTTTTTTCCTCAATCTTTTTTTTGTAAGTCTTGATGACTAAAGTGGGTTCATTTCTTTCCCCTTCAAGCTCCATGGGAGATTTGAAGTATAGCTGGAATTCCTAAAGCTCCATTCGATCAGACTCAATTTGGTCTAATCATGAGCACAACAGTTTCGATATTTTATTCTTATTTCTCCTCCACATTAAGTCAAACACATAAAATCTTAGATCAAGTACTTCATTTTGAAAGAGAAAGCTAGTAAGAGAAATTATAATGCAAACCATGTGATGCTCCTTCTCTGTTTACAAGGTTGCTGAAAACTGTTTCCCAAGAAAAAGAGAGTTCTCGATGGATAACCGGGTCCAGATTCTTATTCCATTTCATTTGATTCAAACATTGTTAATATTTTGCGGTATTTCATATACATTTTGCGTACATACATATGGCTGCAAGTAAAAAAACCATAAAATTATCTATATCTATGGTTGCAATTGCATTTAACTTAAAGTGAACACTCATTAAGTGATAGCTCTTTTAAATCTGTA
The DNA here is from genome assembly GCA_013396935.1 of Baryphthengus martii. Lineage (NCBI taxonomy): Eukaryota > Metazoa > Chordata > Aves > Coraciiformes > Momotidae > Baryphthengus > Baryphthengus martii. Next base: position 765,005 of record VWZK01018789.1, on the reverse strand, counting down.
TCAGCAGGAATGAAACTCATCTGAATAATGGCAATCTGCTAAGGTGTTTAGGTATTACTGATGAACATTAAATCGATATTTTAAGGTGACAGAAACACAACCAACTCACTCAGAATAATACTTTCCATCCAACTTTAAGAACAGGAATGTTAAAGGACTGCCTGTTAAAACAGATGAAATAAAATATCCTGGGGTTTTTTTACTCTTGTAGTTAGTTTCAGAAACAAACAGGAGCTTCTACTGCAGGGCTGTGTTGCTCTCCAAGAACAGTTCTCTTCTCCTTGCTCTACAAAACAGACTTTAAAATGACAGCTAATAGGAACAATTATGGTGTTGATTTAACATCTACAAAAATATGTAACAAACACAGAGGTGAACCTAATGATTGGAGCACTGGGACACATCCACGACTATTTACCTCCCCGGCGCCTCTTCAGTGTATCCAAGAGGCAACAGAGAGTATGCTCAAAGAAAACAAGAGAGGTGTTATGACAGAGATCAGATATGTCCCCATAGAGCAGAATAGTGACCTGAAAAACTTTCTGACATGTAGTAAGTCCTTCGGAAGCTGAGAGTTGTCAGGGCATTTGTCAAAAGCGAGTTCTGTCTGAGCACACGGAAAAGATTCATTTTGATCAGTCGTGTCCAGTGAATTCTCATCTTGGTAAGATCAAGATCTCCCAGCTGTGAGGAACTTTGATTCAGGGATAAGTGACTAAAACGCTTTGGGGGAAGGACAATCTTGTTGTTATGTATTTGTAATAAGCTTAAATGGTTTATATTCCCAAGGTCAAAAGCACACACAGTGTGATGGTTTCTCTAGTTTCAAAACACTTCCTTTCACTTGCCTACGTACGTAACTATAGCATACGCAGCTATATAAATGTGTAACAGACATATAAATGCGTATAAATATAAGAGACCTTAGAGAGTTAAATCAAATATTAATTTTGGATAAAAAAACTGATGTGATTCATTCTGTCATTTTCATGCCTGCATTTCTTTTAATATGACATGCTCGCATCAGACTTTTAGGCTTACCTAAAATATTCATTTTCTCATGTTAATCAACTCGTTTCCTTTTCCTGGTTGAAAAGCGTGTAACCCAGGTAACTAATTACTTCACTTTTTTTTTGCAAGCAGGCTACAATACTCATAAGCTTAAGTTATTTCAGTAAGTAAACATCTGTATTACTCCAGCTGAGATAACATTCTTTGGGTTCAATGCTGATGTAACATCTGGAAAATGAATTCATTCTACATTAATAGTAACTCATAGCTCTTCAAGCGCTAAGCATGTTTCTTATGGAGAAGAAATTCTCAATACTTATGCTTTATTCAGATGTTTCCATCTTAAAATAATCAATGACATCAGCTTCCTCTTTTTAGTGTAATTAAATCTCCATATCCTCTGTAACTGATTAATTGCATAATCTAGAGAGAGTGTTAGTATATAATGCTAAGAACAGGAATGTATGAATGCCCAGACTGGGTCAGGTAAGAAGTCTTCTTATCCTGCTTCTGATAGCTTTCACTAGCAGATCAGTAGAAGCAATATGAAAATAAATTTCTGGTGGAAAAGAAAGCAAGCCTACAGAGATTCATTAGCAGTCATTCTGCAGACTCTTTGAACTTGCAGTTGCTTCCATAAAGTATCAGATCTGAAACATACTCTCTATATGGAAGCATCTTTGGAAACCAGGCGAGCTTTTTCTATCAAAGATAGTTGACATTTACCTCATGTAAAAATTAAATCTATATTAAAGAATGCTTACCAGAGTGTCTAAGGCTCCAAACTAAAAGGAAGATCTGCATGCTATGTGGGGGACATCAGTGCATGTTTAGTAAATCTAGGTCTAAAACTGACACCTGAAAATCCCTGATAGCTGATAGGTCTAATCTCTGAGGATGCTTCTTATTTTAGCTGTACATTTCTACAGATGGCTGAAGTTCTGCTGCTGCATATACCCAGCAGGATGTTTCTGTAGACAAAGATGGGATTAAGCCAACTACACCTTGGCCAGTCAAATGCCTTGACGGTATATTACTTCCCATTTGGATTTCAGCTGTGCTTAAGCCGTAGCTCGGTACATGGGCTGCTTTTGTACGCACGCTGAAGCCTAAATTATTGTGGCTTAGTAAGCAATGAGCTAGAGATTGAAATGTCAAATTTCCTAAATTACTGGTCACTGAAATTACGCATAAAGCATAAGGGAGTCTGGATGTCAACACAGGATAAGGATACTATAAAGAGTCCTTCATGAGAACTTTTATTACGTCTAATTTCTTAAAGGAAAAATATAAATAGTTGTCATTTGAAGTATTTTTTTTGAGATAAGCATGAAATACATCCAACAAATAGCGATATAGTCAGGTGCTATATCCTATGTTATGTCAGTCAAGTCCACAGCCAGCTACTTGTGGAGGGGTGGAAGTGCATCCAAAATCTCCATGGGAGAGGTTTTAAAGATATATATAAAAGCTGAGATACACTACTTCTCTATATTAAAAATAAGTCTGTGATGCAGCATGATTCACCTCTTAGGTGTATGGCCAGATCATTTCCCCTCATTTAGCATCATTATCACAGCATCTGCCAAGCTCATTTCCGAGTGATCCGAACTCCAAATATATAACGTGCTATAAATTCCATTAAAATAAAACTCTTTTTCTATTGTTCTGCAAGACTCCAAGGTATAAATTTTCACTTGGCACCAAGAAATATCATGCTTCCAAGAAAACTGGTTAAGAATGCGTAATCTGCAAGGTCTACCTCCACAGCATTCCCTGGTTTTGTCTAATAACTGAGGAACAGACAGAGGGATTTCTGACAAAGGATTTCAGACACGTCAGCAAAAGTAAGGCTGCAACGAGTCAGCTCTGCTGGAAAATACTGTTCTTGGGCTTGCAGCTCTCCTATTCAAACTTTGTGATGCCTAGATAGTCCAGCTGATTACTCCAAATGCCAAGTATAGTTGTCATTGTTCAAATGTATTTCCAGAGGACACCACATAAGGCATTAAAACACAGAATGCATACTTACCATATTACTGTTGGACAAAAGCCCACATCTGTTCCTCAAGCTGACTAGACAAAAATGGGGCAGAATGAAGGAAATAAAAATCAGCAGTACAGATCTCCCACACATAAAACAAAACTCTAAAAAATTTCTGACCTTTGACTAGAGCATTTCTATTTCCTCCTTCTTATGCCTCTATTAGAGCACAAGTTCCTAAGGAGCCCCACTGAGTGCTGGCTGTTTCTAAGAACCAAGAAATGTCTTCTCAGAAGGAAAGAAGGTTGATGCAATTTAGAGGCCAGAGATCAAAAGACATTTTCAAGGAAAGTGTTTTGTAATCACCGTAGCTCCCCGTGCTTAGCTCAAATTCTACTGCACATAGAGAAAACTGAGAGGATGAATGTATGACAGCCAGATCATTTGCCTAAGAGGACACCTTTGTCCTCTGATGACCACAGATTGTCCTCTGATGACCACAGATGGGAACTCTGGCAGGGATCCTCATTTCTTTTCACTGACAAGGCCTGCTCTACATCCATCTCAAAATGCTTCTTCAAGGGAAAGATAATGCATCGTTTCCCACCTGCAGTGGAGAAAACTGAAGCATGGGAAATTGTGTGGTTTTTCATCATGACATAAATGTCCAGCCTCAGATATGCTATTGTAACCCCATTTACTTGTTCCAAGGCAATACAGCTGCTTTTAGCCTGAACAGAGTTCTGTGTTCTCTTTTTCTCATATAATACTTGGGAGATGTTCTCCATGCAGACTTCACTTTATTCTTGATTTATGATCCTTTTTAAAGGACAATTAAGAATAAAAGATCATCTCCAATTCTGTTTTGCTTTGCATTTTAAGACCACCAGCTGTTTGGGAAGGTGATCATGTCTGTCTCACTACTGGCTAATACACAGGTCATCATTTGAAATGTCATAGCTGGACACCTGGATACATGGGAGTTCAGTTTGCAGATTAGCTTACCTGCCTGTGTAGACAAGACCATTTGGGATTGCATTTATTCCTTCTCAGCCAATGACTGAACGGAATTACAACAAAAGTGCCTCTCTCTTCCTCTCCTTACATATTCACATGGAAGAAAAAATGCTCAGCTCAGAAAATTAAAAAAATCTGACCTTTATTGTAACTGATTTGTTACTGCAAGACTGTTTAGACCGAGTGTTGCCAAGGTACCCTGGAGGTGAATAACAAGATGGCGACCTTTCACCATGGGTTCTAGACCAGTTGCAGTTCCCACCTTCCTTTGGTTTAGATCCACAATAGGCACCATACACAGTCAGTCTGACATTCACAGATGAATGAGAAAAACACGAGAATAATGGCACAATTAAAAATAATAATTACATGTGACATATTAAGACTTTTAAAAGACAGTACTATCTCAAGGAATAATGTTAAAGTGAAAAGCATGGAGGAATCTGCATGAAAAATGTATCCGAAAGGCAATCAATATTCATTTTTTTAAAAAAAGATAACACGTAGTGAATTAATGATGTTTGATTTTCGAAAGATAACTCTGAGATCAGTGCATATATGCACACACTTTACTATGCAAGGGACCACCCTTGTGTTAAGACTGAGGATGGCCCATGTCTGGAGCCAGAGCTGTCACAGAATCCCAGAAAACAGCAAAAATTCTGGGTGAGGAGAGGCAGCAGGTATAGACAGAGATAGTAAATTATGAGTTGCTTGAGTTTACATTTTGATGTAATAAGAAGGAAATACCCAACTGAGTATAGAAGTTGCTGATTTAGTAAAACGAGAAGACACATTTGCTTATGGCTTATTCTGCTCTTTATAAAGACCAGCTTTATGAAGGAGGCCCCCAAAAGCCTATTGAATCCAACAGAGAGAATCCATTTAATTTCATTGATCATGGATAAGCAATAGAACTGAATCTGTATAGAAATCACACCTTCCAGTGGTACACGTAAGGCACCCTTAGGGGAAAACAAAAGGGAAAATACCTGTCACAGCAACAACATAGCTGACTAGAGATGGTAAGAAAATGAATCACCAGTGTTGCCTCTGTGCTATCACTCTCTGGAAATTTTCAGTGAAAATGAAAAAAAAACAGACAATGACAGCATACAGAAATCTAGAAAACATGTCAGTCTCCCATCTATTGAAAGGTTCAAGGTAATAGTAGGAGCATGCAAGGCAGTTTCAAAGAAAATAAAACATACCAGTATTTTCTCAGGAGATTTCACATTTTCAGCAAAAAAAGTAAAAAGTGAAATATTCTCACTAAGAGCGTTATTGTTTCTTGTGGAACTTGGAGTACTTCCCCCAATAAGTTAACTCTCCTGGCCAATGGCCTGTGCTCTAATGAACCATGATCTTCTTGTTAAAGAGTGGAAAGAATGCAATGGAGACGGTCTTTGTGACTGAGTATGCAAGAAGGTCTGTTATGGGGCACATAATATGCCTATGGAGCACATATAAAGGAAAAAGTTGGTGAAGAAATGTGAAGAACATTGACCAGCTAACCTAAAAAAATTGTTTCTGTCTTTTATCTGAATGAAATATCTTGGTGTCAGTGGTCTGATTTTTTTTTTTTTTTATAATTAAGGAAGTACAGTATTTCCAAGAAAAATATATGGTAAGAGGAAAAAATGTTTTTTTGCCAAAAAAGAATTTTTTCATTAAGAAACTGCTTCAGCATTGTTTTCTAGTGTGAGAATGTCAAGCTAGTCTACTGCTGATATACTTTTCCTTTTAATTTTGCAGGATAAAGGTCCAAATCCTTCCTTCTCCATTTAGGGGTTCCAGTTTCTACACCTGCATTTTAAGGAGGTGTAAGCTGCATTTGGATTTTGAGGCTCTGTAATCGTGTCTCCAGGTATAAATATGATGAATCAAGTGTTACGTGTCCCAGTTGACTATGAGGCAGTGATGTTGCTACTCTATTGCTAAGAAGGGTTAAGAAAACTGATAGCAGGGGTAGAGAAGGAGGGACAATATCAGTGACTTGGATCTAGTTATACATGAGTATTTGTGAACAGAGATTCAAATCAGTGGACGGATAATATATCTGTGTTCACATCTTGCTGAAAAAGCAGCCTTTTCATCTCTCTTTACGTCACTTGCAGTGTCACAACTGCGGATGTAACCACATGAAGAAAATGAAAACTTCAGGCTTTGATGGTCTACACTCCACTTTCCCCAGCATCACATAGGAAAGTATGTGGGCCGTTCGGCCGAGTGAAGCAATCATTCGAACAACGACCAGCCCTGACATTTCACCTGCTAAAGAGGATAGTGGTATTGTGCTGCTTGTACGTCACGGCAGAATCAGACCCACGGCCCTGCTGGAAGGACTGCACAGTCCCTCTGTTCCTTCTGCACATATCTTCAGACACGAACTCTCAGGTGCATGCATAACCTAGACCCTCAAAGTCAGAGTGCTCCTGTTAATGACTGATCATTTCTGCTAGTCATTAGCCACTGAAAATGTGGTCTGGTTGCTTCCTTTGATATAGGCAAGATGGTCTTAAAGACCATTTTATGTTAGCAGTCAAAGACTTTGTATAGTCCAGTATGGAGTGGTATAGTTTATATACCCTAAAAGAAGAGTGATGTGGAACAGCTACTATCGCTCGCCCGGAGCAGTGCAGATGCTGAAGCATTGACACACCAATCACCCACTACAGCATCAGGTTTCATGTCAAACACATGCACTGGGAAAAGAGAGACACAAAAGTTCATACAGACCTGGAGCTCCAATGGAAGCTGAAAGACTTCTTTATTCAAACAAGATTAGCCGCCTAGGTCCCTTTAACTAAACATTTCATTGGTCAGGGAAAAAAACCAAAGTCTCTGTATAGCTAGTCCCAAATTACCAAAACATCCTGTTAAAATTCTCACTGTCTTCTGCTAGTTACTTACTACCTTCTTAGATCTCAGAATGGGCAAGACTGCAAAGTTTGTAGGAGAGTGATTGCTTCACATGTGCTAATGCACAGGTAAGTATCATGGGACCATAATTCTTAACAGGAGTCTAAGTGTAATATAATTCTTAGGTTAGGATGAAGATGCCCTTTGCAGTTTATTTCCTTGGGCTTAATAATGGTCAAATACTAAGCAGGTTTTGCCTTCAAAGCAGACTTGTTTCTCAAAATACCACACTGAAGGTTTTGCTTTCCTTTCCTAGTCCTCCTTTTAATTTTCACTGTCAGTCTGCAAGAACACATGGAAATATCATGAGAAAATTCAGATACTTTGAGCATTGTCTCCAGCCAGCTAAGATGCGCAGTAGCTCTGCTATGTTCAATTCTACTGGATTTTTGCCAATGTCTTTCAGGAAACTTAAATCCAAATGCACTTTCTAGACACATCTAAATAGCTAGATGCTTATCTGACCTGTATCTAACCTCCCAACCTTTTGTGGCTGACACCATCACTTAATATCAGATGTGTATGTGTACACACACTGCAGATAGATACATACAAACTGCTAAAACATCATTTGCTTTTGCTTTTTTACCCCTTGAGCTCCTTTTACTCTTCATGGAGAAATTTCACCCTCTGCATCATCAGTTTCTGGGGCTGCCTGCCCTACATGGATGACAGGTTGAGGAGTATAATCCATCTGGTTATATGCCAGGAAGAAAAAAAATATAATTTTAGTAAACAAGTGTTGAAGCAAAAGGTCACCAAAGTCTGTCAGTCCTTACGTGGGAATTGGGAATGCAGCATTAAAAAGTGGGGATGTTGCCAAGAACATGACTCTAATGGCTTAACATACCGTCAGTGACACGTGGGAGTGGTGAAGGGAAGAGGACAGAATCCTTGAAGTGCAGCATAAATTCTGCCCTTGATGATCTGGAGGAGAAGATAACAAATATATAAAATATACACAGGTGCTTTGCACAAGAAGTAGGAAGAAGTAAATCCAAAAGATCAGTTTTAGTGATCTGAATTAATAAATGCCACTGGTCAGATTGTAATTAAAAAGCAAGGGTTTTCTTTCAAAATTGTTTGATTTTTTTCTTTCAAAAGCAAAATTACTTATGAAGACATAGTATTCTGAAAAAGCTTTCTGTCCTAAAAATTTCATGTATTTTTTTATTTGCCCTTGTGCTCTCACATGCCTGGGCCAGGAAGGCAGGCAGTTGGAGAACTGCTTTGTTTGTTTAAGAGTTTGGTTAAGGGAATGAAAAAGGGAACTATTTCAAATCTTGCATCACGGAAACAACGCTAAACTTCTTTTTTTTTTTTTAAAAATAATCCTTAAAAAAATCCCATTGGTTATTATAGCATTTTCTTTCTCAGAGACAGACTTTAATGAATTTGACCTCACCCACTCCTAGTGGGAGGCAAGCAAGACCAATGTCTGAGAGATCAGCCTGCTCCTTAAGATTATACCTACGGAGCACAGCTATTCTGGCTAAGTCTGTACCAGTAAAGTAATGTGTCCTGTCCCGGTCTAACAATGTAAGTGTACAGACAGTCATGTTCCTGTGCTTGGGAACATTTCCTGGCATTGGTTCATTTAGAAAGGTTCTGGGTCCCTCCCTGAATGAAAGCACTACCCACTGCCCAGCCCACAGCCTTCCACACTCTCCAGGTGAGGTATAGACTCTACTATTTAAGACAAACATCTGCTGATAACAGGCTTGATGTTTTTTAGTTACTTCTGGAGGATCCCTTAGAAATGATCATGGGATTGCTGCTTGAAAAGCACCCTGCGACCCAGTCCAGCCCTGCACTCAGTGTGCCTGCTTTATTTCTCTCCCAGATTTCCTGCAAAGATTCAGTTGATACCATCCTCTGAGCTTCTGTGAAGGGTGAAATACAGTTTATACGCAGACTAACCTGAGACTTTGACCATGGGGGATTTTATATAGCTCAGTAAAATGGATTAAATTTGTCCAAAATAGAGGGTGAGGAAACTCAAAGGGAGTAAGGGTGCAGGGATAAGCAGGAAGAGGGGAAAATCCTAGACATATTTCTTATAAGGAATATCAGGTGAAATTTATTCTAAATAATAGACCTGACAGCAACCAGGTTCTGTTGCCCTATGACCACTGGAGTCAGAGACACTGCCTGAGACTTCAGTGCTTGGCATAATTTGTTTCCCGATTTCTTCCCTTATAGCAGCCATTAAATTTCTTACCATACCCTAGGAGGGGCCAGTACAAGCACTGTTTTAATAGAAAGCTATTTGGTGGCTTCCCCCCTTCTCTCCTTTTTTTTGCACACGCACACACTTGCTATATATAAAACCAACTTGGTTAAACTGATAGATCCAAGGTCATAATTTCTCAGGGAAATGGCAGACTAATGGAAAAGGGGTTATAAATATAATAAAACATGAGTCCTGTGACATTTACCAAGGACAATAGTTTCATAATAAACTATCCAGTTCTTTGAAGCCTTCGATTAGGCCCCCAAAAGACATCCTGCATCATCAGCGAGGGGCGGGTGAGAGTGGGAGATGGAGGGGAAATCAAGTAAACTTTGAAATAGCCAGGGAAAAATATGCCTGTGATTTCCAGAGTGACCTGAGCTACTAATGCTCTCTGACGAGTTGAAGGATTAAAAGTTCAAAAGGGCAGGTCACGTGAGGGCACTGAGGTCTTGCAGTGCTGTGACCTAGGAAATACTGACTGGTCAGAGAGTGAACCCATCCACAGCATGTTACCAATTAGTGTTTAATGACCAAATGTGGAATGCATTAGCGCTTCTGAGAACTGAATATGTTTTCAAAGGGTCCAAGATGTTCTTCACAAACATTCCTGTGTGGTTTGATTCACACTGTGTTTGGGGAAATCTTCAAGCTTTGTCCAGACTACAAAGCAGATATGTTGCAAATTCCAGTGGATGTAAGAATGGAACAAAGACGGTTTAAATTTCTAAAGAGAAAAAAAATGTTTGAGCTCAAGGACCCAGGTAGGGCCTCTAGGAGTGAAAAAGGAGATTCTTCTCTCATTATTCAGTCACTAACGTGCCTCATACTTAATTCAAGACTAAAGAATATGGGGATTCAGTGGAGCTCTCAGTGTATACTAGCTGAGAATCTAGCTCCTTCTCTGAAGAACTTGCTATCACAGAGGCCTAATCTCGTGAACACTTCCTACCATACACATTGCTTCTGCATCACATCACACTTGCAAATTGCACGCGTCAATAGATTTTAAGGAGTGTACGGAGGAAGAAAGGAAAGCAAATTCACTGTTGCACACATCGATAGATTTTAGGGAGTGTACAGAGGAAGAAAGGAAAGCAAATTCACTGTTGCACACATTGATAGATTTTAGGGAGTGTACAGAGGAAGAAAGGAAAGCAAATTCACTAGACCAAGCCCTGGTTGTGCCTTCCCAAAGGCCAAAGGATAAAGAGATTGGGCCAGAGTCAGTGTGTTTCACTTATCCTTAATCTTCCGCTTCTCCCCCAATTCCAACCCGACCATCTGTTGCTTTTTCCCCTTCCTTTGGTCCTTTTCAACTTCATACCACTTCCTTCTCACAACAATTTTTCCAGGCCTTTCTTTTTCTCACAACAATTTTTTCCAGGCCTTTCTTTTTTCAGCCTTCTGCCTCATTTTCAGAATTTTAGCTTGCTTCCCTCTTCATCTCCTTCTGTCTTCTGAGAAACTTATTTTCCTACTTACGTCCCAGATTATTCTGCGTAAGATTGACTCATCTCTAGATCATATATCAAGCTAAAATTTATACCCACTGCATTTCAAAGTGTTCTTCCAACTGTCACTGAGCCTGGATGCATATTTCTGGTGAGATACATCACACAGAGAGATCAGAAAGTCTGATCTTAACTAGTGAAGGGTAAAAAGCATAGGATGAGACCTCTTGCTTTTTTGTCCATCCTGTTATATCTTATATATGTAATATGAAAGTGGCATAAGTCATTTCCCGACTTCTCTATCTGCTAGAGGGAAGATTCTCTTAGTGTATATACTCCAGAAAGTAAATATCAGACTACCTTAATTAGGACATCTTTACAAATCTCAGTAAGGGGCAAGATGGGGGAGTTTTGGTAGTATAGAGCAATGATGCCTGGCTGGACTGTTGTTAGAAAGGCCAGCTAATTTGTAACTGTCCCCAGGAGGTCCCAGAAAGAAGCAGCACAACAATGGCTTAAAGCCTTGATGGCATTTCTCTGTCCTCCTGATAGGTTCCAAAAAACCACCCTGAAACATCTCACATCTGTGGAAACAAACAGTGATGGTGTGCTCATTCCCCCTGTATTTAAACACAAAGTTCAACAGGTTAGCTTAAACCACATATGCACAACTTCCAGTTGTCAAAAGAAGTAGAGGGAAAGCAGTGGAAGGTGAAAACCTGATTAGGAAGATGGTGATATTCATAGAATCACAGAATTTGATGATGATATTACAGTAGAAGATGTGGGGAGGTACAGCTCTGTGTTTAAACAGGAGAGCACGAGTCATCTGCAGACTAGGCTTTGCACCCCTACACTAAGCCTTTCTGTCACAGGGCTGTCACCAAATCCATACACTTAATTATGTTGAAACAGCCCTTGTGTGTTTTTGGATAAAACCTACCCCTGCAGGGACTATGAGATTTTTAAACGCTTTTATGGTAGGATGCCTGAAAGAGCATTTCAAAAATAATCTCTTCACGATTTGTTATTTAAGGAACTTAAAGAATTGTGAAACCCATCCTTTGGATTTATTCAAAGTCTTAGTCAACAGAACATAATCAGACATATAGATTGGGAGTTTTCTGGCTGTAGAGAACAAAAATATTGAATTTTTATGAGACTTGTTTGTCTAACTACGTAATAGGTGCTAGAAGTTGAACAGGCACTGGAACAATTTCAAAGTTAGCCAGCCTAAATAAAAATAGCTTTTCTTCTATTTTTTTCACTTTCTGGGTACCTGCAACATAAATCATCCATATCTTCTTCACTTATCCATCAATTTTTCCAACCATCATCCTTCTTCCAGCTAGGACATTCACAACTACACAGATACTTTGTAGAAACATCTCCGAGTCACAGTGATAGGGTGCTACCATTTTGAATGTGCAGTTTAAAAACATACCCTTAAATGCATCCCTCTACCAATCTTTTTAAAGGTTCCTTTGTAAAGGAACAGAAAGTAGCAGACAGATCAAAAGGTCAACCTGTATTAATATTCTCTATTAATAGGTCTAGCCTATTTCCTTTGTTGGAAAAAAGTGCCCTGCTAGCAGCAATATGAATTACGCATTATATTATGCTTTCCTGTAACAGACATAGATAGGTGTGGGCATCTCACAATGCACGCAGTACCTCTCGACCCAGAAGGTAGGCCTAACTCACTTTCAGAGATGCACATTACAGTCTCTTGAGGGTATAAAGTAGTCACTGGAGCAAAGGATCACCTAGGGGTAAGAGCTCTATTAGCACACTCTGTTCCCCTGTTGCAATCTTCAGCTATTAGTTTCTGTTGCATTAGAAAGGATGAAATGCCAAGACCGGCTATCCAAGGATGGACCAGGACTTAGCCACCTGGCAAGTGTTTTGAAAAATTACCTTTCTAATTGCACTGGACTGCTTCTAGTCTATAGAGTACTGACGTATGTTGCATACACACACACTCAGTCTCCTGAAAAGTTCTATCTATTCTGACACATTTCAAGTATCTGGATTCACAGGCATCTCTCTGTGCTCTTTCTAGGAGGAGTTTATCTGGCTGAGCCACCTAGCACCTGTTCAGGGTGGGCTCTCTGCTCAGTTGGAGGATGTGTATCAGAGTTATATTTCAATGGGAGGGTAAATTAAGGATCACTGACTCAGCTGACTTGATCATGTGCAGCTGACCTTTTCATTCAGGGGCTGTTCAAAGTAGCAGCTGGTGAGTGCCAGAGTGATGTTAATGACTGTGCACTCAGGCAGCAGCTCGTTAGGAAATGCACAAAATATCTGCTCAGACTTCTTTATTACAGTTCTCTGAACTGCTGTAGATCAGGGCTTGTGAGACACTACTGTTTATTTCCATGGATTGGGAGAACTCACAAATAGAGCATACGGCATTTCGAGCATCATAGGATGGCACTTGAGAATCAAGCAAAATTAGCTAAGTGATAGCTCTAACTCCAGACAGATTAATAGCACATGGAGATAGGATGGACCAAAATCTTAAGAACTGCTGTGCAATTTAGTAGGCAGTGATCTGATTCTTTGTTACACGGTATTTTCTGTGAGACTCTGATCAAACCTCATTAAGTTGATTTAAGCTGATGGTCAGGGCACATCTCAAGAGACATCCTTACTGAGCTTGGCTCTACCTGTCTCTGCAATGACTCAATGACTACTGTGGACTGCAAGTTACCTTGATGCTAGTCTTCTAGTTTTTTAACAGAAAAAAAAAATTTAGGAATCCATCAGATATTCGCCAATATTGTCTTCATTGAGAGTCAGCATGGTAAGAATTGAGGAACTCAAAAGGGAGGCCAAGAACAATATGTTGGTTTTGAGCACTTATTCCTGCAGCATGAAAACAAAGATCACAATTGCAGAAAGGGTCTTGATCATGTACTCGTAGTTTCACCAGTTCCTGGTGACAAGCCAGGCCCTCTCCAGTTCCCTCGGTAGACCATCACTTACAAGAGAAGGCTGCAGTCTCCTTCAATCTGCTCCTCTCCAGCACGAGGTAAATCTGCTCCTTTTGCAGGAATAAAATGTCAGTTATAAAGGATTCTCTGATCTACTAGAGAAAGATTTAACTGGAGCACATGGCTGCAAATCAGAGACAGAATACTTTAGAAAGGAAACAAAATGACAGGATGAATGACCACTGGGTAAGGATCCTGAGGGGAAAACTCCCCGTGTCTTCAAATCAAGACAAACTGACATTGCCTTTCCATAGTTATTATCTGAGATGGCCAAATTTGGAGCCTCTCGTGGTAGGTCTCTCCTGAGAGCAATTCAGATTTTCCCTTTGGAGGAAGTTCAGTCTTTTCCATTGACTGCAGAGGAAACCTACAGGGACTGTGCTCCTAACTTAGGCACCAGTTAAAACTGGGTTTAAAAACTACTTTCCTGGAGGAATTTTGCCACTTGTGAATTGCTGGGATAATTACAAGAATAAATGGATGAAAAATAACAGCCTGTGACAGAAAGGAGGGCAGTCTGGGTGTTCCGATAATATCTTCCAACTTTAAATTACAAAAATTAGGAATCTTTTACAGTACTAATGCAGTACTATCTGTACAGAAGGAGGACTGCAGGCATCTCCTTACTCATCACCCTTCCTCTCCATTTTACTGGTGTGACAGACACACTCCTTTATCACTAGCTGGTGTGACAGACACACGGCTGTGGTTGCCTCTTCTTCATCTTCCTCCATTCAGACTATGGCTGCCTTCAACACTGACACTGCAAGTGGAAGTCCTGATGTGGTGATTGCAGAGGAAAGTTCATGTCAGCCCAGGCAGGATGCCAAACACTGAGCTCATGTTAACACTCTTTCACCTAGGTGTAAGAAGAGCGCACTACAAACACATAGATTGATATCAGCATTTAGTGGGAAGAGGTCCAAGAGCTGGATGTCAGTGGGTTTTGTGATGCAAAATGAAAAGATATTAAAAAAAAACCCAAACAAACAAAAAAATCACACAATCATATATAGTGTTCTGGCTCCAGGTTGCTAAATTGGAGAGGGTTCAAAGAAGAGCCACTGAAGTGATTAAAGGATTAAAAAGGTGCTTTACAGAAAGACTCAGAAACTCAATTTGTTTTGTTTAATCAAAGAAAATGTTGAGAGATGACTTGATTACAGGCCATTAATACTTAGTTGAGGAATGAAACTTCAGTAATTACCTCTTCTGTCCAACACAAAAAAATTTAACAAGATCTGATGGCTGAAAGCAAGGCCAAAACCCCCACCCCATTTAAAAGTGCAAAGTATTGTAAACAGTTCTCTGATCAGGTGCATTACAAAATAAGGTTAGATTATTTTTTTTCTCCATAAAATATTAAATTACCTGTGTTGATATGACCTATCTGTTTCTCCACTCCCCCCGAGTACCTTAATTTAACTAAAGATATTAATTTTACCCAATATGGATATCTACGTTGGAGACAGCTAATCTCATAGATTTGCTTCTTAAAACGTCAGAAGAGAGAAGCAGGCACTTTTAGGTGTATAGCTCACCTTACATTCAAGCTACTTTTCAACTATGTGGATGGATGTCCTCAACAATAAGCCACGTGGGGTGAAGGCAAATTTAGAGGAGGAAGCATCTGAGACTCACATGTAGCCTTACAGAGATAGATGCTTTAACCCAGAAAAGTATTAGTTCAGAGGAGCTTGTAGTGTGTATTTGAGAGATGATTCAACTAGCTACAGTATTGTAAGATTTTCTTCTGTTATGGGACAGAGTACTGAAACCCTACAGACACATTCCACACTAGGGGAAGCTGAAGTGCAGGGAGAAGTTCGAGACAGCATTTCTTAACCTTTTCCATGGTGGTCAATCTCACCTCACACTACTCCTGTTTAGCAGTGTGGTACTGACAACAGGATAGTCTCATGCTTCAAGAAATCAACCGCAGCAGAGTATTTCTTTGAGGCCTCAGCTTAGAACTGGACTCGACTCTACCAGAGATAGTGCAGGCAAACATTGAGAAGCACATTTTACTCTGGTTTATATATATATATAAATATATATATATATAACAATACATAAATATATTTATTTAAAGATCACCTAGTCCAACCCTCTTGCAATGAACAAGGACATGTTTAACTAGATCAGGTTGCTCAGAGCCTGGTTCAGCCTGACCTTGAATGTTTCCAGGGGTGGAGCATCTACCGCCTCTCTGGGCAACCTGGTCCAGTGTTTTACCGTCATCATTGTAAAAAATTTCTTCCTTGTATCTAGTCTAAATATACTCCTTTTAGGTTAGAACCATTATCCCTTGTCCTGTTGCAACAGTCCCTACTAAAAAGTGTCCCGATCTTTCCTATAAGATCCCTTTAAGTGCTGAAAGGCCGCTATAAGGTCTCCTTGGAGCCTTCTCTTCTCTAAATTGAACACCACCAACTCTCTCAGCCTTTCCTCAAAGGACAGGTGTTCCATCCTGCTAATAATTTTTGTGGCCTCCCTCTGGACCTGCTCCATGTCTTTCCTGTGCTGTCCTTCCTGTGCCGTGAACTCCAGAGTTGAAAGAAGTACTCTAGGTGGGGTCTCACCAGAGCAAAGAGGCAGAATTGCTTCCCTCAACCTGCTGGCCACTCTTCTTTTGATGCAGTCCAGAATATAGTTGGCCTTCTGGGCTACAAGTGCACAATTCTGGCTTGTGTCCAACTTTTCATCCACCAGTACCCCCAAGTTCCTCTCTGCAGAGCTGCTCTCAATTCCTTCATCCCTCAGCCCGTATTGATACCAGGGGTTCCCCTGACCCAGGTGCCGGACCTTGCATTTGGCCTTGTTGAACCTCATGAGGTTCACATGTATCCACTCCTCAAGCTTGTCCAGGTCCCTCTGGACGGCATCCCATTCTTTGGGCATATCAACTGCACCGCTCAGCTTGGTGTCATCTGCAGTCTTGCTGGGTGCACTCAATCCCACTATGTCATTGATGAAGGTAACAGACAGTACTGGTCCCAGTACAGACCCCTGAGAGATACCGCTTGTCACTAATCTCCATCTGGCCAATAAGCCATTGACCACTATCTTCATACATTACTTGAATGGCTTTCTCAAGTCAACTTCTGTATGCTGCCCATCCAACACTCGTTCTCCTGGAAGAGAGGCTGTGTTAGCAGTATATCAGACCCTTTCATATACAATCCCATCAGGACTACACCAGAACAATTTTGCCGGGTATAGCCTCATAATAGAGGCCTTCAGTTATGGATTGAAATCCTCTCTGGTGCTGAACGGAGGAAATAAATTCAGTGATTGCCTCAATGGGCACATTCAGGATGTGACTGTAGGGTATGCTATGGACTGACGTCTGCTTACTCTCTGAAGCAATCAGAAGTTGCGTAGTTGTGTTGGCACAGTAATGATTCCAAACTAGTAAGCCATGCTGAGTGGCAGGCTATGTTTGCTTTGACGTGGCATTCAGATAGCAAGATCACACAGCTTTTGGATTAGGGCTGATTGATATTCTCCCATTTTGGAAAGAGCTCATATGTGTACAGATGCACCTGTCCACCCCCAACTAAACACAAGGTTGTCCTGTCACCCAGAGTTATCTGCCATAGCTACAAATGGTAAATATGATTTTTCCTGAATAAGATTGTTCTATTTGTGCCATTTTTTTATATACTTGATGGGTTCAAAATTTGAAAGAAACAACCAGCAAAATAATGCCAGTCTTTTCATATTCTCCTACCACAGTCTCTACGTCAAGCAATATTCAGGACACTGCACACATAGGAGACATCAGGAAAAAGAGAGAGCTTTGCAGATTCACAGTGTTCGATTCAATATCCTGTCTCTGCTCCTCTATAGGAGCAAGGAAATACCATGCATTCCAGTTCAGAATTGTTATTGCATACAGAGATGTTATAGCATGCTTCCGAAATGTTAAAAAAACCTACAGGACAGAAAGATTTTTGAAGACAGGATTCCTGTCATGGGAAAAAAAAAGAAAAAAAAAAAAAGAAATAGAGAAAGGAGAATTAACCAATTCTATGTGCACCTTCAAAGATGTATACTCACAGCTTTCAGATTAGTGTCTGTAGCGAATAACAAGAGACAAGTACCTTTAACTTTATTTATTTCTGCTAAAGAAGCTGAGAACCTTTTAAGATTGGACATAAAGTCTCCTAGCTTTTCAGAGTACTCAAAAGATCTAGTTACTTGATCCGTGTTGTTTTAAACACATTGTTCAATACCTGAAGGAAGAGTTTTTCTTTGGCTAACTCCCCCAAATGCAAAAGGAAATGTACATTATTTTATGTCAGTAAAGGAGACATGATATTCTAGAAGTCATCTGTACTTTCTTCCACTCTTCTTCCTCCACCCACATGAAAGAATGAGGAAACTAAGAATTAATTGCTCATTCACTTTTTGACCCCTAAGACTTAACTGAGATGCTAAATGGACTGTTTGCTTCAGACATAAAAATGCAATACCGACATGATGTGATATCATTAAATCACTTCCAAAAAGTCCAACACTGGCTCAAAAATTATCTTGGAATCACTTTGGCAATTCTAATTTTTAACCCATTCGGGAGAAGGTGCTAGTCCTCAGAGACTGTTACCTTTAGACCAAGCAACAAATCTCAGACATTTTGGCTTCCTGCCTAGTCAAAAGTGTGGTATGAGTTTGTTCCAAACACACACATCAACTCCAGGGAGAAACCAAACATGGAGAATTGCCAGAAAGACTAATGCATGAGGAAGTTATTAACATGTGAGAACAGGAAGTTATAAATGAAGGCTATATTGCAACCTTTATTTTGGAGGGTGTTACCAGACTCCTCCCAGCCTAGTAAATATTTGTGTAGCTATCTAGGAATCTGATCCTTCCTCCATAGGAATCAGGACAGTGCTTACTATTGCCTTCACCCGTACAAGAGTCAGACCATCAGGTATTTTAAATAAGCATTGCAATTTTTCCTTTCTCAAGGAAATGGATTTTGAAAAGAAAGTACAGTCGAGTTTAGAGAGACTGTCTTTCTGAAGTCCTTATGGCAAGAAACTCTGTGGTTTTTTAAGGAAATAGAACTTGTTGTCATTTGGAAAGAGGTTTTGAAAAGTACACATTAGAACCTGAAATGAACTGATGCTGAAATTTTCATTTTTCTACTTTAAATCCATCCAATTCTGTCCCCACAACAAGGCATGATGTGGGAGCGTATGTTCAAGTTCTACCTATTAATAGACACACAAGCCCTCAAGAAGACGTGTCACATAGTTTGAAGTGCAATTCTCCAGCCAATGTGTTTTAAAATTAGAGGGGAAAAAAAGAAGGATAAATGGAGATAAAGATCATTTCCCACTTATGAAGACCTCATGAGGAGCTGGCCAAGGGCATCCAGCCCAGACATTCTGAAAGATTGCTGCTGTAAAACAAAATCACTCTTTTTAAAGCATTTACTTGAAATACCAAATCTAAATGTTCTTAAGATGAAAGAGCCTCTTTAGTTAATTTTAGACAAGGCTCTCCTATTTTGGTTGTCGACTGGAAGCAGAGAAATGTAAAATGTTTACTCTGAGCACAACAGTGCTGGGCGCTGAGCCCAAATGCTTCTATCTCCCATAATTCTCTTACCATATAAGATATGGCTTCTTCTAGAAGTATTTACATCAGTCTGAACTACTACAAAATGGCCATGCAGCTCATTATCAAATAACAGATCAGTAGAATCTGCCACACTTCTGTACACTGTGGTCTTGCCACTTTACTCCACCACTATCCAGAAGAGTCAAATGCAAGTTATACAAGTATATAATGAAGAAAGCAAAAGGGACTGGACCCAAGATGTAGGTGAGGCCTTTGGCTTTCAAGATTGTGAGAACAAGGGCAAAGGCACTAAACCTGATAAGCTAAATTTGTGACTTAAAGGATATCTGAAATGAATAGGGGAGTGTTAACGTATGTGAAAGAGGCCTGGCTACAGCAATTGACCGTAGATGATGATTGTGAAAGATCAATTTTGGAATGAATGAAAATGGCACAGGTTCATATTGCAGACCACATGCAAGGGTTTCAGGCCATCAGAATGGGAGATGAATAAGAGATGCTGAGAAGGAAATGATTCATTCAACAGATGACCAAATTCTGCTAATAGCTGCTCTCGTTTGTGTCTTTGGGCCTGTTTTCTTTCTGTGAAACACATGAAATAATATTTTCTAAACCAGGTTTGTTTCAATGACTTGCTAGATGCTGCTTGTAAAAGGCACTGGTCACGAACACCCCTGTAAAAATGCAAGTCATATTGAAAAGATTGAGTGACTGCATCAGCAAACAAGGGAAGAGCTACGGATATCATCTACCTGGACTTCTGTAGAGCCTTTAATACAGTCTCCTACAATGTTCTTGCCTCTGAATTTGAGAGATAAGGATTTTATGGATGGACGGTTAGAAGGACAAGGAAATGCCTGGATGGCTGCATCCGAAAAGTTATAGTCAATGGCTCCATGTCCAAGTGGAAACCGATAACAAGTGGTGTCACCCAAGGGTTTTGTGCCATGACAAATACTATTAAATATCTTCATTAATTACACAGATAGTGGAATCAAGCACATCCTCAGCAAATTTGCAGAGGACATCAGCTGAGTGGTGCAGTCGATTTGCTTGAGGGAAGGCATGTCTTCCAGGGTCACCCTAATGGGCTGGAGGAGTGGGATCATGTGAATCTCATGAAGTTCAGAAAGACCAAGTGCAAGGTCCTACACCTGGCAATGGGCAATCCTCACTATCAGTAAAGGCTGGGGTATGGAGAGCAGCCGTGTGGAGAAGGACTTGAGGATACTAGCGGATGAAAAATTTTATACGAGCCAGCAATGTGCACTTGCAGCCCAGAAAGCTGATCATGTCCTGGACTGTATAAAAAGCGGCATTGCCAAGATATCAAGGGAGGAAGATCTTCTCTTGTACTGTGCTCTCGTGAGACCACACCTGGAGTACTGTGTTCAGCTCTGGAGTCCGCAGTACAAGAAAGACATGAACCTGTTGGAGTGGGTCCAGAAAAAATCCACGAAAAACAGTCAGAGGACTGGAACATCTCTCCTGTGAGGAAATGCTGAGAGTGTTGAAGTTGTTCAGCCTGGTGAAAAGAGAGGAGATCTTATTGCAGCCTTTCAATATGTAAAGAGTGCTTATAAGAAAGATGGAAACAGTCTTTTTACCAGGGCCTGTAGTGACAGGGCAAGGGGCAATAGTTTTAAATGGAGAGGGTAGATTTAGACTGGCTATAACAAAGATCTTTTTTTTATTTTTTTTAATTTTTTTTTTATGATTAGGGTGCTGAAACAGTGGACTAAGTTGCACAGAGGAGTTGTGGATACCCCATCATCGGCAGCATTCTAGGTCAGGTTGGATGACACTTTTAGCAACCTGGTCTAGTGAAAGGTGTCCCTACTCATGGCAGGGAGGTTGGAACTAGATGATCTTTAAAGGTCCCTTCTTACTCAAACCATTCTATGATAGTGTGATTCTATAAGTATGCTGGCTCCCTCACAATAAAAAAAAAAATATCAAAAATTTTGAAGAAGGAAAGCAAATTCAAAATGCTGCTCATTGTATGGCAGTAGCCAAACAACATAATAATTCTTATATGTTAATTTTTAATGGCATCACAGCTAGGGGGCTGGGAAATGTTTGCTTCTCTTTTTACTGTTTCTTTGCTTTTATTTCATCCAAATGTTCTTTTCTACTTTTCAAATTATTTTTGTTATTTGGGGCATTACAGAAGCAAAAAAGAAAAGTGAAAAGGCAACAGTAAAACATTCAACAAAACAAACTAAAATTGTAAAGGAGAAATAAAAGTGTTTACTCACATGAAAAGTTTGTTTCCAAATTGCCTACAAAAAACCTCAACTATAAATACAAATTTCCCATGTAAACACCTCTGCTATTTTTGTTGTCATTTTGGCTTGAGGGGGCACTTGAATGTTAAAACAGATCTGAGACACTTGAATGTGTCCATTAAGAATGGAGCTGAAGTATTCGATTAAGAAATCAGCAGCTGAGTCCAAAAGAGATCAATGTGCTTTAATTGCCAATGCACTTTGTTGTCATTTTAAACTATATCTTCATGAAGCCCATCAGACAAATCTATGATCACTTATCAAAGTAAGTAAAGTTTCCTAGCAGCTGGAGGATCAAAGAATACACTGCATCAGTGTAGTTCTTCAAAAGCAAATAGACTTCTCTGTCCATGACTACAGAGCGCTTGAGGTCTTTTGGTATCACAGATGCTGCATTTCAAAGCACACCCAAGGAGTATGAAAGTTAAAATTACAGAACAGCGCTCTGACATCTAGGAAGATGATTTTTAAATGAACTAGGGCCAGATTCTTCATCAGGTGCATGAACTCATAGAAAACTTTGCTTTGATATGTCCAGAAATAGCCATTCATGAACCCTGAAGAAAATAGTGTCTGAACTTAGTAAGAATCTTAGTGCATCTTAGTGAAAGGACTGTATCTTCTCCTATTTTCCTGGTGCAGATTGCAACAACAGGCATCCCACTTTGCCCAACTCAAAGAAACTGTCTCTTCTTATTGGGGGCTTACATCTAGTATAATGAGAATTAGATATTATTTTGAATGCTGTACAAATACTGAAGCAAGACATAGAGATGGAATTCGTAATGCAACAAAAATGCTTTCCTCTTCAGCACTTTTGGAGTGGAGGAAACCACCATCAAGCTGTATCCTTGGGAGAGCAACAGAATACCTCTGAGGTGAAAAAATGAAGAGAGAGGAGAGTGTTAACTGGAGATCTAGCAGAAATTTGGCTAGTTGAGCAGGTAAAAGCTGGAGATCCCCTGACTAGCCTTTCAAAACTTCACACTCCCAAAGAAATTCATGCACTACAGGGTTATGAAAGCCTTCAGGATTCATCTTTTAACAAGATGATGTAAACTAAACTGCTTACAGAGCTTTCTACAATATTTCTCCTACCACTATCCTCACTGAAAGATCTCAGAGGAAACAAAAAAAAACAACAGTTCTACTGATCCTTTAAAATCTTTTTTTTTTTGTGTGTGTAACTCATTAGATCTCACAATGTTCAAGAAAGAAGCAAAATGTCCTTATTTTAGTCTGTAGGTGATGTGTAAGAATCATAGAATCATAGGAATTGGAAGGGACCTCTGGAGATCATTGAGTCCAACCCCCCTGTAAGAGCAGGATCACCTAGAGCAGGCCACACAGGAACGTGTTGAGGTGGGTTTTGAAAGACTCTAGAGAAGGAGATTCCACAACCTCTCTGGACATCCTGTTCCAGTGCCCTGTCACCCTCAAAGAAGCTGGAGAAGCTTGCTAACATTACAGTGCATCTATAGTACTGCCTGTGTTTAGGGACAGGCTGATATTCCTCAGTTATCCTGACTTCCTCAGGCACCACACTCCATGCTGAGCATGGAAGTTAGTAGGTGTTTCACCCATGGCAAGCCTTGTTCTCCTAAGCAGCAGGCCTGCCCTCCATTCACTAAGCTACCATTTCCTTTTTGCAAACTGTCCCTGATTCAATATGTAGAGGTGTTTTCAGATGAAGGTCCTGACTACTTATTCGTGAAATGTATATGAGGAGGTTTTCTGCAAGAAAGAATTCCTGAGTATTAAAACCCGGTCTTTTTTCGTATTTGGTTAGCTGTCCTGAGCGGATGAGCCTTTAGATCCTTCCCTACACAGAACTGGAGCCCTCCACTGTGGCAGTCCTTTCTATGGCCGGGTGTGATAAACTGCGCTTCCTTAGATATGCAGCATGTTAATAAGCTCCATCCATGGAGGACAAACAGGAAAATGATAAGTGAATGGGTGGATGAATCTGTGGAGTCTAGAGACAGAACTGTCTTTCATTTATTTCTTAATACTTTGTGAACACTTTAATCCCTTAAACTATCATGTCTCACATAGTGCATAGTTCTCTGTTTTCTTGGCTCTTGAAAACCTGTTTGCTGTTTGAGGCATGTAGTTCTAGTATAGCTTAAAGAGAAGATCAGTTTGCAACTTCCTCCAGGATTACTACTTCTTTAGAAATTGTTTCTGGTCTAAAACTGATGACAGAGCATTTGAGATAAAGTTTCACAAAAGCTGGAAAACAAAGACACTCTTGTGTATCATCCCACTTCTGCCCTCTTCTTTCATTTCCCCAAATGAAATTATATATGCGATAATCTGAAAGATTTTCTTTCTTAGTGAGAAATTCGCTGTTCTCACCTTCAGAATGTCGCTGAGAATATGTGGACCCTCATCAAAGTTTAAAATTTCTCCCACCTCCCAGAGGAGACTTCCTGCACTGCGAGGTGAATCGAAATTATTAACACCAGGCACTTGCATGAAACACTATTTCCAACCACCATGCTGGAACACAGATGTGCATATATTCAGCAAGTACAAGAATGAATTGTAGAAATTAGTCTGAAATATTTTTCACTCCCTATTGAATCTTATTCCCCCAGAATATCCAACCAATGAAGTACTGTAAATAAAAACAGTCACACAAAACAACTCGTTTATATTTTAAATAACAACAACAGGAAAGATAGAGTCTTCATGCACTTGAACAGTTATCTTAAAGGCAAGTATAACGTTCGCTCAACTAAGGTGATAATGAGAAAAAATACTTCTGAGAGCTTTTAAAAAGCTGAACATCAAAGTCCTACTTTTAGTGTTTGAGAATATCTGAGCTGTGTTGCTATCTGAAATTTCTGTGTTCCCACTGGAGACTTTATGCACTGTGAATGAAGACCAGTAACCTTAAGGCCAATTTCTGTGAAGGTAGCCGAGGGTTTGTTTAATGCAAGGATGTGAAACAAGACTTCAGAGACGGGGATACATGCAAGGGGATATATGCAAGGGGATACATGCAATTACTGTGACTGAAAACAAGCAGCATCTCCATTGGGAGAGTTATTTATAGCATGTTTAGTCTATAATAATTGATGACGTTACATAGCTCATCAATATAGTAACAATTACCTGCAGTAGGCTCACATTTCCCATGCAAGGGATGGGATTTTAGTATTCATTTTCCCGTCAGATAAGGCAACAATGTATGTACAATAACAGTAGATATTTCTTTTATTTGAACCAAAATACACTTAACTCATCTCAGTCAAAAACTGACAAAAGACTCAATCAAACAAAGTCCCCATAACCCAAAAGGGAATGGTCAGTGACCTATTACACCACTTGGACACACTCAAGTCTATGTTGCTGATCTAAGCAAGATGTAAAACGAGAGGAAGGAGAAAGGAGTGGACAAATTATCATTTCTCCTGGAGGAACAGGACTGAATAGGAAAAGCTTGAGAAAATGAATCCAAATATTAAAAAGTCAGAGAATAAATAAAAGAAATTTCTACTTGTTAAAGCTCTCACAAGACAGAGTACATTCAGGGCTTTGGGGGCTTGTCCTATGACTTTGAATTGCTTGGAGGTGGTTTTACTAAATTACTAAAGCTCTGTTTGCATAAATTACAGCAAGCAGAGGTAAAGATGGCTGTTTGTTCTGTACAAAGCCGTAATGGTAGAGCTGTAATCTCAGGATTAGGGCAGAGGTGTAAAAAAACCCGCAAACCACATTTCTGATATAAAATGGATTGTACAAAATTATGTTCCATGGAACAAGATGCTGTAGGTCAGTAAATAAACACTAGCCAGTGCTCATTTCTTCTTGTATTTTCTATACAAACACTGTCAGAACATGAGAGAAAAATAAACTACACTTACATAACAACCACACAGATCCTGAAAAGAAGAGGGAAAGCAAAGGTCACATTTCTGGAGTCTCCTGTCTATCATTTAACTTCAAAAAACCCAAAAATTGTGGTTCTCCTTTTGGAGGAGGAGAAAGTTTTTGTCCCGTTATGAATTCATTAGTCTCTTGATGGTTCTCTCAATGTTGGCAGCCAAAGGAGTCAGGCAGAGACAGCACTTTTGACATTTCATCCCTCTGTCAACCCTCCACTGTTCTCCTTCCCACTGTTTCTTTAGACCTCTGTAATAGCTTGACTACAGAAATTTCTGCCTCAGGCTTCCCTGCCTGCCACTTTCTTTCCATACTACCTTGAGTTGGATCACTTTGTAGAGAAAGCACTATGACTTTCATGCTGATTTTCAAAAACTGAGGCAGTAAAAAACATCCATCCTTTCAGTCCTTTCTCATCCCCAGGGGTCTCTGAGAAAGACAAGAAATAATGCCACAGATGGGGTTTTTTTTCTCCCTTTCCTGTCTTTTTTTTGGCTAGCATCTAGGAGTGCCACAAGGAAGCCAAAGTGGCCAAATCCAATTACATCATATTCTGATTTTATCCCATTTTAACTACACTTGTAACTTTTGCACTTCATGTGCACAGTTGTATCATGATATCAGTTGTATCATAGTGGCAAGCATTGAAGAGTAAATAGTCCTGCAGGAAGGAGTACTTTTGCTCAAGATTTGAGGGAGGTGATAGATTTGGTTATAAATGTGGACTTTTCACATTTTCAGCTATCATCCCTTTGATATTTGATTCATTCCTTCGATTAGTGTGCAAAACACTGTGGTGATGAGATCACTACTCAAATTTTTAAATGCAACGTATCTAATATAAAGGCATGTACATCCACCGAGATATAATTGCCAAATTGGCTGGAGCCGAGATCCAACTGAATCGTGTTAAGGATGGGAAAAGCTCCCATTCACTTCATCAGCACAGACTGACACATCTATATAAACTTCTGAACTCTTTGCAATGAAAGTCCTCTTGGTGGTAGCAAGCACTGCTTTAGAAGATTTGTTTTCAGCTATTAAGATTTTGCAAACTCATTTTTCCTACTAATTTCTAGAAGCTTAGTTAGGATCTATGATTGGTGCCTATAGCCATGTAATACAGACATTGTACAGTTTTATGTAATCGCCTATGATTGTGAGATCACGAAAATGATTCTTCTGCATAACTGAAAAGAGAATCCAGTAGTATAAAGTCCAAATTCATGGGTCTGCATCTCTAATGCCTTCTTCCCAGTCAAAAGTTAGCCACTTGCCCAGAAATTAATAAATTCTGTTTGCTTAACTGTGAACTATGTGTAGAATAGATATATGTACATAGTGGTTCCACAAATACATATGCATACATATATACATACATAAGTATGCACAGACATGCATTTATAGAGGCACCAAGACAAAATTCAAAGTTCCTCTATGAGGAACTCTATATTCTTAATCAACTCTGTTCCTAATCTCTTGTCTCAAGAATGGCCATAGTTGTCTCCTTGGTAAAAATCACAGTCACTTTAAGAGAGAGTGTATTTCCTATCAGCGTCAGACATTGAGTGATCATATCTACCTAAGTTCTATTAAGCTTCAAGTAGAAGAATATTTGATAAAGTACTCCAATGTACATGAACAGGAATGCTTGAACAATGGCCAAACTAATGACATTTTAAATTTCTTTTGAAATTACATTATCCATGTATAAGCCTTATTCCATAGAACTGTGCAAAGAGTTCCCAAGTTTCTAAGACATCAGTCGATGATCTGCAAGAAGCCGTTGGTGTAAGGGGAGTGGAGTCAGAAGACAGCAAAGCTGGCAACCAATTCAAGAGTTTCCAGCAAAGAAAAGGACCCCTGGAGTATTTCTTTTAAAATATCTGCATTTCTTAGAAAATTCATTCGCTGATATCACAAGAGTAGAAAATTCCTGCTTCACTTTATCTAAGAAACAATTATGTCAGCCAAAGCATTTCTTGGTCGTGGACTTAATGTCATAATAACAAAACAAAGACATGAATCCTCAGGTCAGCACTTCATCCAGCATTTCTCACTCCTTGTGAGTAAGGGTAACTGAAGAAGCTTTTACAAAAAGCGGGGGCAGGAGGATGAGAGGAGGATGAGAAGCAGCTTCCTGAAATTCACCTCTACAATGAAAACAAAAGGAGTGTTACTAATCCAAATTAACACTTTCCGGGTGAAAAAGGAAAAAGAATAGGTAATACAAATTAAGATAAGAAGTAAGGGAGACAAAGTAGAATGACACTGAAGCACGATTTAAAATGTAGCACTGAACTAATTAGTTCATTATAGCCATGCCTGACCTTGATTTGGCTGTCTGTTATGTACCTGTTCTGAACATCCTTTAATCAAAATTATAGAGGGATAGTCTGAAGGAAAGAGTAGGTGTTCAGTCCCAGATAGATTTCTTTTTTTTTTCCCCTGAGAATTAGACCTCTCAAATTTTCTCCTACTGACTGATAAAAAAACCAAACCTCAGATGAGGTCGGTGTTGAAGAGCATGAAACTGATACCAAAGGAAAAAAAATCCTTGGGTTTAAATATTCATCACTTTGTGATGAATAAGATGGGAAATATTCAAGAGATTAAAAAAGGTAGCAAGAGAAAAAATACAGTGATATTTTAGCATGTGAGAAGAATCACTGGAATGAAATGTAAAAAAGGAACAAAAATTCAGTACTGAGATAAATTAATTCTTCAGTGAATAAAATTGAATGTAAAGGTAACCACAACTCCCTCTGCTCCCACTTACCATTTCAGCAATGTACGAAGAGTACAAATCCTACTAAGGAAGCCCTGTTAAGAAAATTCAGCATGTTGCAAGTCTCAATGTTGGGTATCTTACTACATAGAAAGAGCTTTTTGTTGCACTTAAGAGACTCAAATGAAGGTGGTTTCTTACACTGTTCTGTATTTCAGATGATGCAGTTGACTGATTTAGATGCAATAAGACAAATGAATATGTTCTCTTAATTTTGGTATCACCATTCTCTACAAGATCTTACATTCTTATATCCTGTTTTCCAAATGTGTGGCAAGTTAACTTGCATTTGAATCAACTTTTGTATATTACTAAGGGCCAGATCAAAACCACCACATTTTGTCTTCTGGAATTAGCAATTCCTAAAGGTGTCAAGAAAATGTTTCTTTTGATAGAACTTTTGCTAATAGTTTATTGTACAAGTCACCATGGAGGCTATTTGGTTAGACATAATTATTTCTGTGATGTTCTTCAACCTCAGGCACCTAATAGCTTTGCAGCTGTGGAACTCGATAGCAAATCATTTATTGTTTCATTATGACCTGGGTTTCATATCCAGATTTATTCCATTCTATGGTCCTTCTTTCTGTAAGAAAATGTGTTCTAATACTTTTTGTAATCCTCTGAGTCTCAATTCACCCGTCCTATATATTGCATACCTAGTACAAGATTTGCCATTCAACCATATGTCAGTACCACTCATTTTCAGTCAATGTCTCTGTTGCACAAATCCTAGCTAAGTGGACATTCTTAAACAGACTTCTCACTTTTATATAGAGAATCTTGTAGAGCAAAAATGTGTTTTCCATCAAAGTTAACATCTAATATTTTACTCAGAGTAATATTCTTTGGCTTTAAAAAAAAAAAGTCTTATGTAAAACTTTTGCCTAGCATCTTTCTGCACTTTGGGATATTTGCTTCAATTTACCATCTTCCTCTATTTATTTATTTTTCTGCACCCAATCATTCCTCCCAGCAAGTATACTAGATGTTTTTAAGCAAAAAATATAAGATCTGGTCCAGTGCTAAACATCGCTAGTTTTAGATCATAGCACTCCCTTAAGAAGGTAAATAATGAGTGCTAATTGCTCTGAAGAAAATGAACAACCAAACTCTTGACATCTGTCATTAAGGATGAGAGGAAAAGACTTGCTATATGCTCTGGTACCTTAGAAAATTTAACTACAAAGATTCAAATGATAACTACAGATATCCAGATGTACATATTAAAGAAACAGCAATTTTTACCAATTATCTATTTTTAAGCAGAGACTAGAATGCTTTGCTTAAATGAGTTGGCAGACTTCTTTAGGACATGGTAAAACTTCAAGAATTCATTCAACTAGAAGTTGAAAATGTTGTTCAGGTCATCTGTTACATTAATTTATAGAAAATGCCAACAAAATGTTGATCTATGAAATCCATCTTATGTTTTTTTAGACACTAATATCTCCGCAGCACACTGAGAGTCAAAATGTGCAAGATAATCATCAATTAGAAACTTCATTCCACACACTGAGAATGGAATATTTTGTATGTTCTGTATTGTTTAAATCCCAGTTCAAATGAAAGAAGTGAATTATTGTGGTGCAAAAGCTTGATGCTAAGAATTTATTGCACCACTTGTCCACCATAACCCTCTGATCCTCCACTCGACTTGTGTGAAGTGTTGGAAAGAGATCTCACACCCAATACACTCTACAACATATCCATACAGCTGTCTCGTAACTCCAGCCACAAGTCCCTGGAGAAAGTGTTCTGAATCACATTTCCTCCATTCCCTTGGTCACTGTGCTGTCTGTCACACACAAATTTGACGGAACACATTCCCAGGCCCGATCATATATTATTAATTGTTCACTCCTTCCAATTCCACTTATATGTAAATCTTTTTGGTGTGCTTCCAATACAATCCTTGTTTTGTGAGACATTTTGTAGTACTCTGGGACAACATTACATTTTCAATGCTTCATTCTAAGTGTTTTGACTAATCATACTCATCTCTATCACTTAGCACATGACTGTTTTGATTGTCTACCACATGATTTACCAGGTATTCACTGCAGGCATTTAGGAAGATGACCAACATCGAGGTCTAAGCTAGTAAAACATATTTTTCTCCCCATTTCCAACTGACAAGTTTCTTAAAACAGTTAAAAATACCACACAGTACTTCTTAATCATCCTCTCCTATGCAAACAGTTGCTACAGCTGTTATTTAGACATTGTGTTTTTAAACCCCCTGACTGATTGCATCCCTTGTGCACAACGGGTTATAGCAGACCCACCAGTGAGAATGGTTGCAAGTTTCTCACTATGATTTTTATTAGCTATGCATGTTAGTATTAACAGAATGTGGGTTGGTGTTACGTCGAAGAGCTAGAGTTGTCAATGCTGGACTGTTTTTAAGACAAGCTACTACTCAGAAGACCTGCCATTTGATGCTTGGGTGAGACTGAAGCCAGATATGAAAGGCTGTTTTGTCAGAAGGAATCCCTTGTGTTGGTATTTTGTTGTTTTTGACATGCAGCTTAATTAAGTCTTTAATTCCGAAACCACAAACTCTTCTTAAATTAGAGAGGGGGAAAGAAAAACAACAAAACAAAACAAAAACCAAGGTTTTATGCCACCTGGAAGAAATTAAAACAAATGTTCTGCCCCGCTAATCTTATTTCAAGTCACAATAATAAATATGCTCTGTATTCAACAGCCTTGTTAGCCTGCAGCTAAAAGGAGTCTTCTGTGAAAGTGAACGTATTCCAGCACTGATACTTGACAGTAACAAGTATTAGTAAAATCACCAATGCCTGTGATATATCCCAGCTGGTACTATCAAAAAGTAGGCATTTCTTCATCTGCTTAGTGGGAGATTATTATACATCCTGCATATTTTCCTGCTGGTTATCAAGGTATTAAGGGAGTTTAAAAGTTACTGTAGGCAGGCCATGAGTTTGGAAGTCAAGATTTAAAATGGTGGATGGGAAAAAGGAAGGAGATATCAAGTTCTGTTTGTACATTCTCAGTACCTGAGAGGTGCTGCTCCTATGCATTCCCTGGAAATGAGAACAGAACAGTCCTACTAGTTTGTACTTCCCCCTGCTGCTGCCACCCAAATAGTTCATTCAAGGCAGAGTCCTATCGCCTACACTGACCAGTACTTGCCATTCAAAATAACAGGTTTGAGGAGTTTCTGCCAGTTTTGAGCTTTATCATGAGGACAAGGATTTGTAGTAAGACAGGAGTTCCAAGTAGCTGCAGAGAACCAGCTTATTCCTTTCATCTTTATGTCTCCATGAAGATAAAATACAAGTTTCCTGGATGACCTAGGGTGTAGTGGGTGCTATTGACAAACATTATTCTTCAGTTTGGCATTTTAAGTCTATACTATCACCCCTATTTATTTCTGCTCCCTCTCTTCCCTCACTAGCTGTCTCACTGGATCCACTGAAATTTCTGCTTTGTACCCCCAATTCCAATACAAGGGCCTTTCTGTTTCAAGGTGCTTCTATGACCTTTCTTTTCTGGAGGAAAGCAATTGGGACACATTTACAGATGAACATATGAACACTACATGATGTGTTTTCTGTTTTCATAGGCTTAACAGATATGAGCAATTACCACTGTATGGTTGGTTAAAGCTAATATAAAACACTAGAAAATACTATCTGATCATCAATATATAAATCTGCTATGAAAGTGCAGACACTCTTTGACAGTCCAGGAGCTTGACTGCTTTATAACTTAGGTGTCAGAAACCCTTTAATACCTTTACCTCCCACCTCATGCTCATTAATTCCTTTTATGTAACAATTCATGGCCCTCACCATTTCCTCACAGTTTAATGACTTCAGAGAAAACCTTTCATCTCATTGTTAACCCCCTTCTTTAGCTATTGCCTTTTGCAGAGAAAACAGGGTCTGATAGAGCAGCAGTGCTCATGTCCCCCACATGCTCTGAGGGAGGATTCCGTCAGACATAATTGTAGCTGTCTACTTTCCCTCTGTGGACAAATCAGTCCCAAACCGGCCGAAGTACAAAGATGCACAGTTGGGTATCCAATTGTGCTCTGAAGTCATTAGCAAGACAAAACACACTGGAATTTGGGCTTTCAGAATCTCCTCTGCAAGGAGGATTTCTAAGAAAAACCTGGCAGTTCCAACTGGGAGAGGAATCCACTCCGCTAAACAGAAGATAAGGAAAGATTAGTTTAGTGACAACAAACTTGGAGTTAATGCTCTTCAAGTGGGAATGTGCTCCTTCAGTGACTTCTCCTTCAGAGGACTGAATCAAATTATATATATGTGTATATATATATATATAAAATCCCTTTTGAAATATTGGCAGTTCACATTAATTTATTTCCTCTTTAACTAGAAACATCTTTTTAACAGGAGATACCTGTTGCCCACAATATTTTGAATTAGCAGTACTATTTCCAGCACTATTAATAATTTTATGTCAATAGTGCAAACCCAGAGGAGACTAATGAAGTCCCTACACTTGTTACATCATAGAGGATACTGAATGCTCTGTGTGGTTTGGCAAAAATTTGGTCTTTTCCCTCAGTTTCCAATTTATAGGGAAAACTAAACTTATGGAAAGTCGAAGTTCCTCTCAGATGGCTGAAAGCAACATTCGCTGATCAAACAACTCCTGAAGAGAAGAATAGAAATCAAGTGAATTTTATCTATACACCAAACAACTAGCCATTTAAAATAAAAATTTGTCGTCTGGTTTATAACTATCTCAACTTGTTCAAAATTGAATTTTGCCCTTGGATCTCATTTGCCCTCACTGCCTAATTCTATCACTAAATGACTGTTACCAATGGGAAGCAATAGCTATACACATGAATCTTGTAAGTTATCAGTGATTATGAATCATTTCATCATTCAGCTACACTTACGGAAATAACTCCAAAAAGAGCATATGTTTTCAAAGTTGTTGAAGTGTTGACACAAAAACAAAGAACAGGAAAATCACGCAAAGTTGCTTTTCCCTTGGGTTGTGGAGGAAAAGGGAGGGGGTTAAACCACAAAAACAAAAATCCAGCTAGCACTTTCAACAGTAAAAAGAAACACCCGAATGCTTAATGAAATCATGTTGTGAAAGGATGAAAGTGTAAATATACTTAAGGTTATATTTGCAACACAAATTGCATTGCAGTTGATGGGGAAGTCATTATTTTGCCCACTTTGAGTGAAATTTTTTCTGGATAAGAGTCACAGTGGGAGTGTTGAGCATGTTTTAAAATGTGAGCCTTACATAAGATCTTAATTGGGAAGAACACATTTTGTAGGGGAAACAAACAAACAAAACCAAACAAGAAAACCCCACTACCCTCTTATTCCAGGTTACAAGAATAAAAAAGAAATGGAAGCTGAGGTAATTTGAAGCCTGGCTCAGGCTGCCTTGTCAGAGGTCTCTCACAAAGGCAGCCTGTGCTGGGTCAGGGTTTAACTCTGTCGTCTCTATTTTCTAAGGACAATGTTGTCCCCACAATTATTTATTTTTTTTCTTTTTTTTTTCTTTCCAAGACAAAATCCTCAAATGTCCTAGATTTGGGGGATACTTAATGTAACATTCTTATCATTGGTTTAAATTAGGAGCTCATGTTGTGTAGATTAGACTTTTTAAAGTAATTCTGGTTTTATTGGAATGAACAGGTCATAGCTTTACCTGGACTGGCTGCATTATGTTGACTCACATCTAAAATTTGGAAGCACGCTACTGTTACTTCATTCAATGGAAAAAATGATGGTAAGGATTGTTACTCATTATTATTATAAATAATAATATCTTGAGATATCACTTAAGTGAGAAAAGAAATGGTAGAATAAAAACCAGGTTCTTTTGTAAGTTAAAAATGTGCATTTGTTAGACCAGACTACAAATTAGTTTCATCCTTTCTGTTCATTTGGTATAGCTGATTTTAACTACTGTAGGAAAACAAAATTGCTTCTGTTTCCTATAAAAATGGTGTTTATTTTGGCATGGCTCACACACAGAGGTACCCAATGGGGCTCCCACTCCAGGTAAGGGAGACATTCCTACGGGGCTCCACCCTCATTGCAGCATGTTTCAGCTTTCCATGAAGCAAATGAACCATCACACATTTTATTTCAGCATTTTCTTGTAGCATAAATTATTATTAGTTTAATTTTATTTTTTCTGGCCACTTTCCAACATCAGACTGTTAACCGCAGTAGATCTGCAACTCCTTCATGAGCAACAAATACTTCCTTGCAATAGGATGTAAGGCTCCAGAAGGCCCTTGAAAATAAGTATGGGTCCTTGAGTTGGTCCAAGCAAGACAGGGTTTCTTGTGATTCAGAGCTCTTAGAGCTCTTAGATCCTTGCACTGCAAGTATATTCATACAATTTTAGGTGAGTGTGAATCAGATAGACTTAAAATAATTTAGATTCTGCATACCAGCATAGTTTAGGTAGCTGCCCCTGGTTTACAGTTGGGCAGTTAAACTGAGCTGGGCAGTTAAACTGATTTAGGTTAGGCATTGGTGCATGTTTCTCAACATGGAGAAGCATGGAGGACTGTCATGCTGTTAAGTGCACAAGCTGTAACGCTTGCCTGATATCCTGATATACTTAACATTGATATATTAATTAATATCTATGTGTGACAAAAAAAATAAATCAAACTATAAAAGGACAATTTAAAAAAAAAAAATGAGCAAAGGGATGCATTTGAACCCTTTCAGCGTGAGGCTGATATCTGCAGAGAGTTATCTCACATGGCAGCCCTGTGTTTTAACAAACAGAAAAGTTTTCAGTTTGTGATTACATACATATGGTGGCAGAAGAGGCCCTTGGGGTTGTTGCAGAGACCTCACAGGAAGCTCAGAGTTTCAATCCAGAGCTTGGGGGAGGAGGAGGGATGCGTGGAACTCGGGGCTTAGAGAGATAGGAAACAATTATCATTCAGCTGGCAAAAGGCTAAAGATGTCCGGCAGCAACATTCCCGGGATATCCCAGAGCAAGATTTACCAGAGGAAAGAGGACAAGGAAAAAGGAAATGCATTGTTTCACCCAGGCTGAATTTCACATCCTATTACATTTGAATAACAGACTACACAGTGCATTTTTTTTCAATGGATAATCTAGTTGCTGAGAAAGACACCGAAAGCAAACAAAACTAGTAGCAAATTCAACCCAAATTTGGTGTGTCATTTTGGGTGACATGACATGCTTATTGTCTGGTTAACTTGTATGGTCTGGATAAAGAAATAGGCAGCATGCAGGCTAAGCATGTGATTGATAGACTTAATTTCTAAATAGGTTTGGAGTTGACCTGCTGATTTGCAAGGAAAATGAAGATGTAATTAGCCTCAATAATTTAGACTGAAATCTAGAAAATATCAAAACATTATTTGAACATTGAACTGGATCTCTTGAAATTAGTATTTTCACCCCAAATAACAAAAATTTGGTGCAAAACCAAATGAACAAAGTTTTTAGAAATTAGTATTTTTATTTTTTACGAAGAAAAATATTTGCCAGGGTCTAAAGTAATTGTTAGTGCAGCTGGAGAATTGAAGAATCTATTATTTGCACAGCTCATCTGCATATATAACAGCATGTAAACGGAAAAAAAAAAAAGGATTGATTATTTCAATAAGATGTTATCTTTAAACAATGCATCAGTGAAGACAAGCCTAGCGATGGTGTGTATGTCTTGTGGTAGAGACTGAAATTGCTTAGTTATATATGCTTTATGTGGAATATGAAGAAAGCCAAACCACCACTTTGATTTCCTAGGACAGTCAGCATTTTTTTCAACAGTCTACTTTTTTTTCAAGCATCATTCCATTTTTTAAACATACATTTGTGTCTCTCAGTGTTCCCAGAGACTATTTAAATGAAGATTGCATGTAACATTATTCTCCATTGCTCAACGATAACAATCTTGCGGCTTGAAGGGTAAAATAATCTATCTGAAGAAATCTAATGACAGGAGCTCTTCAACAGTAACTTTTAGAATGAGATTACTGCCC
The DNA here is from genome assembly GCA_013396935.1 of Baryphthengus martii. NCBI lineage: Eukaryota > Metazoa > Chordata > Aves > Coraciiformes > Momotidae > Baryphthengus > Baryphthengus martii. The sequence continues at coordinate 728,811 of VWZK01018789.1, read as the reverse complement.
TCTTACAGATGCCTCAACTGAGGCAAAGGTGAGGACTTCTAGCATTCTCCGTTTAATTGTCAGTGGCAGGTACTACTGCCAGGAGGCTATGTCAGAAATTTGAATTGAGCAATAACCTGCTAAGATCGTTGTTTCATTTCTTGCAAAAATTTGTACCAGGTACTGTAGCAAGATAAGAAACAGAATAGGCACAATAATCTGTAACTTCCCACTGTCAACAAAAACATACTCCATTCACCCTTCAGGAGTGTTTATTAAAAAGCATTCATTGGACTGCTGTGCTTTTATTTCTCAATGTCACACCTTACATTTGTCAACCCTTAGCAATAAAGGTACCTGGTACTATTTGAAGCTTTTGAAAATGTGGCCTTCAGTAAACATTTGGGGCTTCTACAGTGGGCTGAGGCTTAAGCTAGAAGATTTAATTTGCTACGCTGTAATATCAACGAACTTAAGAAAAAATTATCAAATAGCGTTCCAAGAGGCTTATACTTGTTAGGTTTTGTGTATCTGCAGATCACCACTTGCAACGCTGTAGGTAACGCTTGGATAGTAATTGCCACAAAACTATGCTATATTCTCAGCCACAGAAACACATGTGGCGAATATATTTGTCTTTTACTTCAGTGATGTCAGTCCTATATTGCCAGGATGTGAATTCAGTCCCATGGGCCCAATTCCATCCATGCAATCGCTAGCATATTTAGGCAACAATCTTCGGGACATACTGATGCAACAGGGCCACTGTATTCAGAAGCTGGGTTTACTTATGCAAAAGGTGTGCTCTGACTGTTATTTCTGTACTGAATACTAAAACATTTCTTATTTTTTCTCCTCCATCTATTGTGTAATGCCACCATCCCATTTCTATCCTGTATTTTATCCTACCACGTTATTGACCCAGAGACACGTCTTCCACTGCAATTAACTCTAACATTGGGAACTACTGCAGTCTTGCTCTCTTGTCTTCAGCATAGGGAAATAGGTCTACAGTTTTGATTTAGAACATTCAGTGTTGTTTTTCTAAAGCATAAAATGTGCTTATTGTCTCCTTGAGGAAGTAAATGCTTATATCCAAGTATTGGGGTGATGCAATGCGGAAAAAGTTCTTTATGAGTCAGAGAAGTTTGTGAATCTTTTTAAAGGACTTTACTTCTCTAGAAAATGAAACTACTGAAGAATAACCGTGACTATTTAAACTTCAAACTCCCAGTATTCTCCGTAACCCAAGCTCAAGGGTCATGCTCTCTTAAGTTTGTCAGTCCTCCCAGAAATTCCCACTGTTCATTGAATTTACTCAGAATGCCTGTTAGCTGTTAATGTGGTAAATATACTGGAAAGTATAAGTGAGGACATAGAGCAAATAAAGATGCCTTAAGATTGCTGTTAAGCAGCTCTTCTACCTACTTCAGCTTTCAACTAAAAGAATAGAAAGTTTTTAATGATAAAATGATCCTTAATCCTCCTGGAAACTGTGTTAAGGCATATTAAAAATAAAGAGGTTATTGGTGACAGCCAATATGGCTTCACTAAGGGCAAATCATGCCTTATGAATTCAGTGGCCTTCCACAAAGGGGTTATAACGTTATTGAATAAGGGAAGGGCAACTGACTTCATCTACCTGGACTTGTGCAAAGGATTCGACAGTGTCCTGCATGACATTCTTGTCTCTAAATTTGAGAGACACGGTGAATAAGGAATTGGCTGGACGGTTGTACTTGAAGAGTTGCCATCAATGGCTCAAAGTCCATGTGGAGACCATGACGAGTGGTGTTCCTCAGAAGTCAGTACTGGGGCAAGTGCTGTTTAACACCTTTGTTGGTAACAGGAACTGCAGGATCAAGTGCACTCTCGTCAAGTTTGCTGACAACACCAAGAAGTGTGGTGTGGTCAACACCATGGAGGGAAAGGGGACCATCCAGAGGGACCTTGACAGCCTTGAGAGGTGGGTCCATGCAAACCTCATGAAGTTCAACAAGGCCAAGTGCAAGGTCTCACACTTAGGTTGGGGCAATCTCAAGTGCAAATACAGGCTGGGTGATGAGTAGATTGAGAGAACTTGGAGGGTTTGGCTGACAACAAACTCAATAGGGGGTAATAGCTTTAAAGTGAAAGAGTACTGATTTCAATTAGAAAGCAGGAAGACTTTTTTTTACTATAAGGGTGGCAAGGCACTGGAAGAGGTTGCTCTAGAGAAGCTGCAAATGCTCCATCCCTGGATGTGTTCAAGGCCACGCTGGATGAGGATCTGAACAACCTGGTCTAGCAGAATGTCTCCCTGTCACAGAATCACAGAATCACAGAATGTTAGGGATTGGAAGGGACCTCAAAGGATCATCAAGTCCAATCCCCCTGCCAGAGCAGGAACCTAAATGACATCACACAGGAAGGTGTCCAGGCGGGTCTCGAATGTCTCCAGAGAAGAAGACCCCACAACCTCCCTGGGCAGCCTGTTCCAGTGCTCTGTCACCCTTAGTGTAAAGAAGTTCCTTCTAAAGTTTAAGCGGAACCTCCTGTGTTCCAGCTTGCACCCATTACCCCTTGTCCTGTCATTGGGCAGGGGGGTTAGAACTAGATGATCTTTAAGGTTCCTTCCAACCTGAACCATTCTATGAATCTCTGAACTGAATTCTAAATTTGCTATCCAGGATACCTATCACAAATCCATATGTGCATTATGGCAGGCCTCACTAAGCAGCGGTTTTTTTTCAGGTCCTAGTGTGTGGTCAGCTTTGGGGAGATATCCTAAATCTCCCTAAATGTGCCTTAGAACAAAACCTCTGATCTTTACAAAGGAAATTATAGTTAGTTGAAAACTGTGTTTTCTGCCTTGAGTTGCAGTTTGAATCATCTCTATAGAGGGGGCTACTTTCCCAGAATGTTGCAGAAACACCAATCTAAGATACAGTATTTCTCTGTCTACTGCATTTGATGGCTTCTGTTTTGGAGTATTATACACCAGTTGATGAAGTTATGTTTGCAGCTTAGGTAGGCCCTACAATGCTTTTCCCTTTTACTCCTACAGCTGACATCTCCTGGGGCTTAGCAGGAGGAAGCAGCAGTAAGAGAAGAAGACATGTTCTTCTACATGGATTTACTTGTCCATATGCTATTATGTTGGGAAATATTCTCCATGCCATTACACCTTGCAGTGCAATGCTTTCTTTGTGACAGAACACTTAATGAACTGTACAGAGGAAATGGTAATAACAAATCGCAGAGGATATAAATTTACTGTATTTTCTGGGAATTCTATTTACCTAAGAAAGGGCTGAGGGATGCTCACAGTAGCTTGACTTGTTCCTCTGAGTACTACAAGCATACAGCTGGTCTTTGTACATCTCCTTCCTATGCAGATTAAGACCTTTATGCTAGGAAACACCCTACCATTTAAAATCTTCAGGTTTTGTTCTGTTGGGGTTTAGTTATTTGGGTTTTTTTTTGTTTAAGAAAACAGCATTAAACAACTAGGAAGAAGCATTTTGTTTATCAGCAAGAGCTGCTGAGCACAAAAAGCTTAAAATTTATTTTGAAGTACAACCAGTAGGAAGTGAAATTAGGAGTTTTCATGTCCAACCATGGTAACACGGCTTAACAACCACAGAAAAAAAGCTAATTCAAGACGATAGCATTCAGTAGATCTGTTTTTTTGCCAAAGCTTTTGTATATGATGTTAGGAAAGGAACAAATGGACTGACTGATATTCATCTACACTTTTACTTCTTTTGAAATTCTGCGTACTCAAAACACCTGGGAAGTTAGCTTTGTGCATGCTTTATCTCAGGGTTTTTTCCGCCGGCTAACAATAATACTTTCCTACCTTTTAAGGATATTAATCAGACTTAGTGTGGTTTGATTTAACTCATCTTAGTTTGCCACTAAGGCGGTTAGAAGATGGCATGTAACAAAATTCCGTTTCCTCCTTTATATCCCACCTCAAAACACCAAACCAAACCAAAAAAAAAAAAACAACACTGTTTTACACGGGATGGAAAATATCTTTCAAATGCATAGTTTAGACATTCAGCTACACCTTGATTTTTCTGAAGTGGGGGTTGTGAAGGTAAGATATCAGGCAAGAGAACAATCTCTCTTGTATCAAGAAAGATCATCTCTGTTCCAAGAATTTCTACTTTTATTGACATTCAGAAAAACACACATGTGAAAGTGAGGGAAAGTTTTCCTGTAGAACGAGAGAAAACATTTCCCTTTAATATTTTAGAAATATATTGATATTTCTATGTTCATTAAGCAGTTACACTGGATTGCTAAGTTATGTCACCACTACAACACAAATGACAACAAGATGTCCGCTTTTTACATGAACAGATCTGTTTTCAAAGCAGTCCATATTGTGTTAGAATACAATATACAAGTTAATTATGTTCACGAAGTTCTGGCTATTTTACAGTGTATCGAGACAGTTTGATCTAAAGTTAATTACTCTTGAATTTAACTTCCCAGTTCTGATTTGAGTATTGATTTACAAATAAATCTATAGAAGATGGAGAGATTTAAAGCTGTGCTATGTTTGGCCTTCAAAGTAGGTCATTTTTGCCACTGATTTATGTGACATCTTACTTATCAGTCGTGTCCTATTCAGCTAATAAAATTGCAGTTATTTATCATGGGCTATCTTATATGCATTAAATGTTGCAAACTTATAGCAAAGGAAAATTGAACCAATTGGGTAATCAAAACGCCAACATGCTGAAAACAAGAACTTGAAAACTGGGCTCTGGAATGCACAATGAAGTCTTAAATTTATTTTAAAACCATAAATCTTTCCAGGATTATGGTTTTAGGCACCTGAATAAATCACCTGTTCATTCTATATGGTAAGTACCTATCAGCTCCCAATGGCATGAAGGAAATTTTTTAGAAGCTAAACATTATTTTTAAATCAAGAATCTTATTCATGTGCCTAAAATGAGAGTTAGGGAATTAGCTGAAAGGATCCATTATTTCTTTCAGTAGTAACATGCGCTATAAAAATAGTTATTAACTTCAAGCTTTGTATATTTTATTTCACAACAGAATCCTTTAGGCTTGGTTGATCTATTAGCTTCCACTTAGTTCAAATTAGGCAAGAATAAAAGCTTTTACCAAAAAAATAAATATATTAAATTCTCAGTTAAAAAGTCTCCTCTTTCTCACCACCCCACCCACAGAGGCTTTCACACAAATACAGGCTAAGTGCATGACATGAAGGAATGGAAATGGAGTGCTCCATTTTCCTTACTCAAACTGCAGAGCATAGTGAATGTGAGACCATGTTGTATTCTGGGGGGAAAAAAAAAAAAAAAAAAAAAAAAAGAAAAGCCAACAATATTCACCTTTGTAGAGAAAAAGTAGGAGAGAAAGCCACAGACTAACCACCACAGCTGTAGCAATCTGTCTTTCACAAACTTAGAAGTTCAACTGCCTTAAAGCATCCTGGAAAGGAATTTCAGCCATTCAGTGGAAAGCTGAAGAAGGGAATTAGGTAGTGGGGGAATATTTCTAGTAATTTTACTGAAAAAGCTTATCTGCTTGTTAGTTTCATTAGAAAATAAGAGTGAAATGTGTTGTCAGACTTCCCATTTCTCCCCCAAAATTCAACCTCCTTCCTAAAAATGACCATAAACTGCATGGGACACAGACACAGTTTTTAAGAACATAAACTTACAAATGTATGTATGCTTAGTTCTACTAGATTTAGTGAAAGGGCACTAATATTAACTTAGCTACCAAACATAAAATGGAAGTAAATGTGAGCTGATCCTGCTTAAGCAGGGGATTCGCAGTAGATGATCTCAAGAGATTCCTTCCCATCTCAGCAACTCTGTGATTTTGTAATTATAAGTAGTCCTCACGCCCACTGGTAATGGGAACCACTTATGGACCATGCACACCACATGAAGCAGGACATTCCTCTGTAAGATGCTTGTGCAAGCAAGGAGCATCTTGCCTCTATCAGATAACTGAGCTTCTTCCCGTCTGTCTTTGCAGGATCTACAGAGACTTTCACAGAACTTTATAAAATCTGTATGGTTGGGAGAGAAAGGTTCAGTCTTCTTAGCTATAGGTAACAAAGCAAGTGATTAGGATTGCCCTCTAGAAGCATCTCCCTCTTTCCATTTGGTTATATGAGAACAATGACTTTATGTAGTCAGAGACATAATCAAGTTAATGGCCTGATTCAGAGTCCGAAATAGCCTGGTAAATACGCCCCAAATGAGCAGTGGGCAAACTTTCCTTGCCCAGCTGCACAGGCAATTTTGTTTGTACAAGTTCATTACCTCCTAATAAAGAACCTTACCTACCACTGTACAGTACCTCTTCCCGCACAGCCCAGCCTCCTAAAGCAAAACTTGTGACTCTTTAATGAGAGAGAAAATGTCTCTCAGAGCACCCTGCGGATCAAGAGCTCTGAAGGCATAGTGCGAATATGATAGAATTACAGATCAGCTAATTAATTAGGGTAATTGTCCTGACCTCATCCCCATCAACTCTTCAGAATTCAGTCCTGCCACCTTGGGTCTTTAAGCAGGTGCTGTAATAGCAAGTGTACAGCTAAAAGGCAGCAAGGTTTGTTTAGTTACCAGTAGACTGGGGTGAACATCAGGAGATACTATTGTCTCAGCAATATGTTTTGTTTGTTTGTGACTATGAGAAATATGTATTTTACCTTGTTGTCCACCTTTGAAGTGGAGAAGACTATATCATCTAAGTGTTAATGGGACAGGGAGAAAGCTGCAACTGCAAAGATCAGGTAAGGTGACAAAGATTGACACCTCAGAGATTAAGAACAGAGACAGAGCACTGATCTCCGTCAAATTTAAGTACCTGAATTTCCAAAGCCAGTGAATTACCTCCAAGGAGAATCTTGGAGAGTCAGTCAAAGGCAGAAAAATCTAACAAAATCAAAAGCAAAAGGTGACATCTTAAGTTTTCCTTAAGAAGAAACAGCAAAGGTCCAGGGTTTCTTCATTAACCTGGACATTAGTACTAGATGCAGAGCATTCAACTATATGTCATTAGAGGACGATAATTTGTGCTGGACCTGTGATACTGCTTCCCTAGGTGTTTATGCTGCTACTTAGATGGACATACTTAAGCATGATGTGGATTGTTCTGATTTCATACTGTCTTTCAAAAAAATCTGATTCCTAACCATTGGTTTCTGATTAGGCATCCTAATTAGCCATGGTTTTTTGGAGCTGGACTTGTTGGGCAGTTGGTGAACAATTTTGAAAATAAATAAATCATTGACTGAGCGCTAGTACAAATTTGGAAATCCAACCTCTCTCTGTTATTTTCAGCCTTCTGATACTAGGCTTGAGAAAGCCAATGCTAGCACTGGGATAGCACTGGTCTGCTGGCTTTAACAGAAACAACATCTCAGGCCTGGAGCAGAAATACTTTGATGATTCAAGAATGGTTGGAAATGAAATTTGTGAGAAACATCTGAAAAACAGAGAAGAAAAAGCAAGCATTAGATAAATTTAGATAAAAGATTGTTTCTGCGTGCATACAGTGCATCTCTAAAGGTGAGACATTAATTTTGAATAAGAATGCCAATTACAGCTGAGCAAAATATTTCGGTTTCAGACCATGGGATGTTGAGTGAGCTTTTCCATTGGTTCCAGTTGTGATTCTTAGAGTTGGCAGCAATGTAATAGAGCAAAGTTTCAGCTACTATTAGAAAATATGTAATGTCAAAAAATCATTTGTAAAACCTCTTGTGTTTAAGTGTTTGAAGACACTGGGGCCATGCACATTTTGGTGTTTGTGAAGACAGGGAACAGCAAAAGAGGAGTAGAGTGTGGGGAAAAGAGGAGAGACAAAAGACGCACATTTAGAAGGCTCCTTTCTGAGGAAGATTTCCAAATCATCTCACATTATAGACAAACTTATACCCATCTGTTTTTAATTTGAAATTAGCTGCTCAGTTGTCTACTGCAGAACAGAAAGCAAAGGTTTATTAGAGGCACTGTGGGTAGGATGGCTGAAGCAAAAGGGTGAGGTAAGAAAGGGAGGAGGTTTTAGGGTGGAGTGAGAAGGGTAAGAGTGGAAGGAGTGAAAGATCATATCTAGGTCTAGCTGATAAGATAGAAAGGATGTGTAGAGAAACAAAGGGTGCAGAAAATGGCAGAAGTATGTTTCCAGAGGCTTCTGGAAGGCGAAGGGATGTCCTGATTAGAAATTAAAGCGGTCTGGGAAATTTTGCAAGATGCCAAAAAAATGGGAAAAAAAGGTTGATAACTGTTGTGATAAGGATTTCCCCATTTCTGAATCATGCCACAAGTAGTACAAAATTTGGAAGAAAATAAAGAGAAAACACTGTCAGGAAAATAGCTCACACTTTGAAACTCAATATATCATATCAGCTCATTACAGTAACACCTTGATTTCCAACGATGAGAATCACTTTGACAACTCCTCTCTGAGTCCTCAGAACCAGGAAGAATTAGCAGATTACTTCCTTACTGTAATTACTTTTAATCATATTTGCTCTGTGGTTATCTGTTGTTAATAGAGCTCTTTGATCTGCTTAACTGCCTCCCATGCAATTAAACAGTGGTGGAAAACACATGGATAATACTTTGCTAACGATGCACTGTTTGCATAGAGGAAGATGTAAGAGCAAATGGTAACTCTCTATGAGGTTTTGACTCAAAATTTTGTGGTCATATATTATCATGTTTATTTTGGTGTTAACTGAACATTAGGCATAATTGCTTGTTATATTGTTAATCGCTTTGTTTTCAGCCAAAAGGTTCCATTATATCCTGCTGAGTATTAGAGAGTGTTTCTTTGTTCTCAACTGTGTCAGCTTGCACAGGATTTATGGGTTGACCCCTGCTGCCTTGCTTAAAAGTTGGGGTTTTGCAGAAAGGAGACCTCCAAGAACTGCTCCCTTTGCCACAAAAAAAAATAGCCCCCAGATATCTCTGTCCTACTGATCTTAAATGTTCTCTTGTGGGTCACAAAGTCCAATCCTACCCCTTATGCCTGGCAGTGTTGGGTGGTCATCTTCCCAGGACTTTTTTGAGGTAGCAAGAGACTAATTCCATATTTCTTTTTCAGAAGTTGCCATCTTGACCTTCCGATCTGGAACTAAGCTACCCAAGTATCGTACAGTTTCATGTCCAAACCACCTTGTCAAGACATATTCACTAACTGAAATCTGTAAATGAACTTCAGAGAAGTTGCAGGTGGATGAAAGAAGCTGAATGTCACAAGAATATAAAAATGTGCTTATGGGTCAGATCATGTGCTAAAGAGTCAGACCAGTGGTCCATCCAGACCAGTTTCTGCTTCCAGGTTCTGTGGAAATGGAGATGGCTGTGCACACTTACAAGAAGGGTATTAAAAGCTGACTACTGGTGTCCTGAAAAAGGGTGAGAAGAAGCCAAAGAATAGAAAGGAGTAATGCTATTCATGTCCACATGGTTCATGGCTTATGTAGGTCCACTTAACTATACAAATTTCTTCCAAGACTGAACATTTTGAAGTGATTCATGGGTGACTCTGGAGGATCTTGTTAATGAGGTGCTGCACTTGGTGCAAAACAACCAGTGCTTGAATATCTTCTCCCACTGTTTACCTGCTGTTATCTAGACAACTAGCAAGGAACATGAGGGCACAAAGGAAGTTACTAAATACACCAGCTCTAAGTGAGCCTTCCTGTAAAACTGTATGTGAGAAATTAACGATGTTAGTGAAGAGCTAATTTGCTTAAAATAAGAGGATTCTCCTACTGTCCAAGTTGCTTTGCAGATCACCATACAGGTGCTGTTCTGATTGATCTGAATCACTGAAACCAGCATGTAGGACAAGGTCTCTGAGATAAAAATCTAAAGACATCAGAAAGTAGTAGTGTACAGAGCTTGCATTTGTGCTTATGGGTCTAGTAAGCATGATGGGTTGTGTGTTCTACAGATCACACTGGCTATTTCAGCTCAAGGCTGAAATAAACATTAAGGTGGGTATCTTCCTCACCTTGGCCTGTTTTTCAGTGGATAACATAGCATAATTAATTTTAGTATAATTAATTTTGGCAGTAAGAGGGTTCAAAATGAATTTAAGTCTTCAGTTAATCCTAATAGGTGCTGCTGAATCCATTTATCACCATCCTTTGTGATTGGCAGCCAGCATAAAACCCAGTAGTAAATGCAAAACTGGCTGCAAGCCCACAGAGCTGGCAGGCTCTGAGACACTGAATGAATGAATGAGAACACGAAGTAAGCACGAGAACTTTGATTTTATATGCAAGAGCCCACTGGAGCTCCAATAAAACTCTGTTCTCTTCAAATGTCCCTGCTAACACAACACAATAAGCTGATGAGAGACAGCAAATCCACTTGACTAAAAATAAAACTGAAATCCAACACGATATGCTTGCAACTGCAAGACGAGCATTTTTTCAGCCTAAGCAAAACTCTGCAATTATCCTAGGGACTGGATACAGGCAGAGGGCAGGAAACCTGAGGTGGCTGGATTATTCATTGCAGTCTGTTCTCCTGCTTGCACCGTGTTCGGTTTTTGTTGGCCCCCATTGCTCTTCTTACTTCATAACTAAATAAAGAATTCATTTGAATGGAGATTGCCATTTACAGGGAAAAAATCAGCAATTTCTGTGCCTTGCTTGGTTTCACAGGTAGGATGCTGAGAAAAGGTCAAGGTATCCTATTTTTTTTTTTCGTTTTCAGAAAAGAAGTATTTTTATTTTTTATAATAGCACTAAGGAATGTCAAGCTGGAATAAAATACCATAGACCAGCACTGCACATTGAAATATTAAAAAAAAGTTATAAGGTATTGTGTTTACTACAGTACACATGGTGGATAGAAAATGCAGATGATTTGCTCAACATACACAAGAAATATGTTGCAGAACCTAGAACTGGACCCACATATATTAGATAGAAATGAATCCTGATTAGTAGTTGCAGTTGATAACCAGTAACTCTAGACCTATAGCTTGACTTTCTACATGTTGTTATGTTAAATATTTCAGCATCAATTATAACATTGCTGCCTAATCTCAGCCTCCAGATGACCCTGTTTAGACCTTGCAATGCATAAGAAAAGTCTGAGGTAGAGGTTGAGAGAGCTGATGTTCATTTACATCACTTTACCTGTTATCAATCAGGAATGAGTCATTGCCGTGGAAAATCCGAGTTGTTCTCATACAAGCTCAGTCACAAACAAAACATGCCTGAGATTTCCTGGTCAAAATAATTTCATTGTCCTACTGATGGGAGGAAAGAGAACATAGAACCAACAGCACTAAAAAACTGACTGAAAACTTCTCTTACTTGACAATGATGTTGGGATTCAGGAAGGATGACATAAGTATACAAGAAGTGCTGGCTTCTAAGGTAGACTCTCTTTGTTGACACTCAGCTTTTAAACCTAGAACTGATATGTTTTGTTTTTCATTTATAGTGTTAATGATGCATGACCCATCTCCCGATCTCAAGAAGGGTGAAGCATCTGACTTGGATTTAACTTTCTGCTGCACTTCTCTTCCTGGCACTATAATGCCTGGTAATTGAAACACATTAACGTTTACTGACACCTCACTTGGATTTGACCTACTTCTGGATTAGAACTTTGATGGCAGTGGGGATGGTGTCCAGGACATGCTCTTGGCAACAAACAATAACCTGTTGTAGAGAAGAACTATTAGTCCGAGATTCTAACAGGAGACAACTCACCAGTTTGCTGAATCAGCATTTGGAAATGACAGGATCATCAAAATTGCTTCAAACTAAGTACCACATAGGAGAGGGCATTATCATTTAATGCAAAATACTGTTCTCAGACTGCGCAAAAGATTCAGTCCCGCATATGAAAACACATCCCATACTAGTGCATAATTTCCCTTGTGACTTCCTACTGACTCCAGTGTGGTGACTTCCCAACCCTCTAAATAATGAAACCATTTCTGCATCCCAATAAAGTCTTTCTGATGAAGTATAACATGGGCAAGCCTCTAATAAAAATGCTTCCGCGATAATGAATACTTGGTTTCAGCTTCTTAGACTTCCTGACATCCCCAAAGCCATTTAGGATGCTGCTTTTGTCCATGTCCCCATGCCCTGGAGAGCTTAGCAATTAAGCCAGAAGGATTTATCAGGATTTCCTAGGATGGCCTAGCAGTATATTTGAGGTGACAGAGTTTCAGATCAATTCTACCCCTCTGAAGCACATACGGAATGCACATACTTCTGATCACAGAGAGGTGACTAAACCAGAAGTCCATGTGCTTCCTTCTTCTCATTTTTTTTCACAAAATTGATATGGATACAGGTAGGTCACAGAAAGAGGCAAACAAAATATAGTGATGCAGAGTTTAGTTGCTGTTTCTTTTACTCCACTGTGGTAGACATGTTGCTTTTGGAGTAAATTGAATATCTCTCCTTCACCCAGGAAAGCAACACACTTATCTGGAAGACACAAAGTTACCTGTTATTTTTTATACCCTGACATTCAAGACATAGCCTACAGATTAGTATTTTACAACATTCATCTGTAATAGATGGAGCTTGACTACCAGGGCACAAGCCAAGGGCTACAGAAATCAACAGAACTCTCTCCTTATTGAGCACATCAGGTTTTGGACTAGAGACTGAGTCTGAGAGAGCCAGAAAGAATCCAGCTCTACTTTAGGCAGTAACATTAATGTAAGTTTTTCAAAATAAGGACCACTGTGTTGTCTTTAGGTATTGGTGCCTCCCACCTTGCTTCCCAGGCATCCCAACTTGCATGAGGCACCCACAGTTCCTGGGAGCACTCTCTTTTTAAGCAACAATTGGAAAACTCAGTGGGACTGCTCTAGTATCCTCAAGGTGTTTTGGTAACTTTCCAACCACTAGTTTGTAATGTAACACTCATTAACTAAAAGACATTGGGGAACTATTGCAATTTTTTTTACTTTGCTGAATTTATTTTTGACCATTACTGAAGACAAGAAAAAAACCCAGATGTACTCAGCCAGGCTCAGATGCCTTTTCCACACAGAAATGATGTAAAAGTCTGGGATCTGGAGAGGAGTCATGAACATACCGGAGGCCGGAGTCAGAAGGTTTTTAATCAGTGTGGCTGATCCCTGACTTTCAACCACAAATGACACAAAATTGCAGGAGTCTTTCTTTGGAAGGACTCTGTTCTTTCCTCACCCTGGCAGGGCAAGGAAATATCAAGATGTCTGGTTGAGGGATACATCTGTGTGGTGAGTGCCATAGCAGATGTTAGATGAAGCCTACGTCAAACTCATCACTTCACGGAGCAGCTAGTCATATACAACCCACAGTCAATTTAATTCTCAGTGGGAGCAGCTGATCAAATTAAAGGTGAAAAATGTGAAGAATTGAGGGGAAATCGCTCACTCAGAGATACACTCACTGTGTCAGATGCTCAGCTGGCCATTCCATGGGCTCTTTGGGGAGGCCAAGTCCCACAATAACTCCTTAGGGTGTGCAGTGAGACAGGCCCCATGGTAGCCACCAGGCTAGTTCCTTCTGGAAACTTCCAGGCACTAGAGTGGTTCATCTGGAAGCTTCCAGGGTGTCAGGCCAAGCTCTCTTCAGGGGCGGCTTCATTTCCCTATCCCTGCTGGGCACAGCTGATCCCTTGGGGTCTAGGGCAGCTGATCCCTCACGGGGACATTTAAGCCTCTCTCTTCTCTTTGCTGCTCCTTCTCAGCCTCAGCCTCTTGCACCCACATCAGTATTTCTCTCAGGCAGTGTGGCAGCAAGTCAATGTGAGGTCTCTCCCTGTGTCAGCTACAGAGGGACAGTAGGATTTGGCTTCAGGTGTCTGATCTCTGCTGCAATAATACGTGTGCATTATGAGCAGAAGATACAGAAGTGATGAAAGAGGGGATACTTAGTACTTAAAAGGCAGAGCTGAAAGAGGACGTGGCCAAGTACTCACTCTGGTGAAACTTTTGTGAACATGGGGAGGTCACTCGGTTCTCTCTGCCTTCATTTACCCTATGAACAAAGATGATCTGCTTTCACAGTGGAGTGGCCCATTAGCTTCAGGCTAAGGCACTGAGATATGTGAGGTGATATTCAGTAATGACTATATGAGTGCTGGAGATGGATGCAGTGCACCAAACTACAAGCATGAATTTTGGGTAACAAAGTGATGTGGTCAAGTGATGTAGGTCCCTTATGCACCATCCTTCTACATATTGAGTTTTCAAAGGTCTATGGACAAAACTTTTTTTGTTGTTTGTTTGCTTTATTCTGGGGTTTTTTTTGGTTACAATTATTGTTGATGTAGATGCAAGAGGTGAACTCTGAAGTTATTTATATTCTGACCTGTGAGGTTATCCTTCTGCCAAGAGTCTTTCAAGTATGTGCTAGCTATACAATTTATTTTGTCCAGATTTAGCTATTGATTTTGCTCTCTCAGCACAACATAGTTCTTCATGACACTGAGAAACATATATATGCACACTCTTTCAAATGTATCCCTTATCCCTTAGAAACCCAAACCTAGGGGAAGAGAAACATCTATACCATTGACTACCATAAGAATTTTATGGCACTTCTCGCTGAGTATGTAAAGCATTGCTGACCAACCTTGGTTTTCAACCTGAAGCAAACTTTCCCATTGCTGTAGTAACTTACTCTCTGCTTGCTCCATCTGCAGCTACCACCACTCAAGTGCACTATGTCCATCAGTGTGCAAAGGTCACAGAGCAAGAAATTAGGATAGAGACAACGTGGAGTGAGAAATTAAAGTTTACGAGAAGATGTTTAGGTTTGTAAGAAAAACTGAAATGAGATGATTGATTGTTATTTTTCCTAATCACTGATTTTGTTGATGGTTTTTTATTTTGGTTGTTTTTGTTTTGTTTTTCTGGGGAGAAGTGTCCTGTTTCAGAGGTATACTATCCACCCCAGAGAGACTGGAAAGGAACTTCGTTCTTTCACATCTTGCCACACAGTAGTAATCATATAGCATTTTCATTCAAACACTCCTTGAGAGTCTGATTAGTATGTCTTTGTCACAGCAGCTGTGTTAAAGGACTGACTGGATTAGTCAGAAAGGAATTGTCTCCCAGAACAGAGGAATCACTGGGTGCTGGCCACCAGTTTTGTGGCTTTCCTCTGCAACATGGTTTGCTTTCAAGGGTCATTTGGTAGACATTGAGCCAGTCCTGCATTGGCTACAGTCTATTTCTCTGCCCTTTACGAAACCTGAAGCTTCAGTCCTTACTGAGAACAGACAACCCACTGGAAAAGTCTCACATAGCTTACAAATCTGCTACTGTCTGTCCTTGAGTTTCACAGCCGTTGGAACTAGATGTGATGCTGACATTCAGATCTCATTTTCCCTGCAGTTTATGAGCAGTTAGATCCATGATTTTTTGGATCACACATATCTCTAGTGTCAACACAACAAAATGCATGCGATAAAATGAAACGAAAAACCAGCAGGGCTCTGTCAAGACCAGCCTGGTTACTGCATTATAGAAATTAGTCGTCAACAAAGACTTTTGCTTCTGTAATGCCCAGAGGACCTTGTGGCTAAGATAAATCCTAATTTGTTTAATGGTTTTCATGCCCAGAAAGAATAAAAACATACTCTATCCACATATCAGCAGCTGGACCTCTGGAAATCTTTCCTGAGAAAGAAAAATTAAAATGGATACCCATCTTTTTGTCACAAGATTTTCCCCCTTCCTCTCTTCTCGGTGCGATCGGCAGCACTTTGCAGCTAGTAAATCTGTTTGGCAGGTAATCTGCCACGCACAGACCAGATGCTACTTTGGCAAAGTTAGCTCTCCTGTTGCCATGGCAAAGCTCAGCAAGGCAAATGACAGGGATGCCATGGCACCTCGCCAAGGGAATCTGATGGCACAGGCCTTTGTTAATTGAAAGAGAGAAGCGGGCTGGTACAGCCTGCTTTTCCCTGCCAATAAAGACTGAACTTTGAGCAGGGCGCAGGACTCATTAACTGCCTCCAGCAGCTGTTGGCTGTAGCAGCCAAATCTGACAAGCGGCCAGGGCCACTCATCCTTAACCCTTGCTGTCTTTTGGCGGAGAGGCAGCAGTTAGTGAAGCCATTGGAACACTTGTAAAATTTCCTTTTCTTTGAAATACCTCTGGTGAAGACAAACCACCAAAGCCCAAATGTGGGGGAAAGTGGTTATGTTCCCCTTGACGAACTGTGAACTTTTTGCTTTGTTGGCTAATGACTCCTGTAAACTGGTGAAGCTGTCAGGACACAGCAGCAGTCATGTATATATGTTCCAAGCGTCTTGCAGAATAAAAAGGTGATGTGCACTAAAGTTTCAAGGCTGACTAGTGATATATTAAAGGGATCTGATTTGGGAGTTGGTAGGGGAAACATCTATAATTCTGGTTGTGTTTACTTATAGACATCTCTAGCTCCTACTGTGCTAGGAAAAGCAGAGCTTGGAGGGACTGTGAAAGGAAGCCATTCTGAAAGTGATGAGGGTTTCATTAGAGGTTGCATTTCATGTCTTCAGCTCCTGCTCCATCACACGGCTGAGACTTTGGATAAGCAAAGATCTACAGTGTAGACATGATCAGTAAAACTCAGGGACCCCATAGACTCCAGATGCATTTTTCTCAATCAGTCTTGAATTTACATATCCCACTTACGATGTTCAACTCAATCATCTGGAAACAAAAGAGAACAAGTAAGCAGGGAAAAAGGAATTCGCAACAGCTTTTCCCCTCTGCAAATTACCTCATTCTGCTCCACAGTCTACAGAGTCACTGGCAGCATCAGAGACAAGTCAATACCGCAGCAATGCTCTCACTAGTTCTTCCCGTGTAGAGATATTGATAACAAATACACGACAATGTCAGCAAAGAAACAGGACTCCAATCTTTTTTTTTGCTCTCAGGAACTGTTCTTGCACTTCTTATCAGTTCTATCAAGAGTTCTTCCTGTACAAGTACCATCTTTTATTTTAAACTCTCAATTATACACTTACATAATGGAGTTGTTTGCCTGGTCTTAACTGACTTGGAGGCAAAGCACAAAAACGTTTGTGTAGTCACAGTCTATTCATTAGGACACTTAAAACATAGCTGCTTGGGAGCCCAGCTAAAAACCCAGACACTCATAAACACTCTCAGGGTACTTGCACATGAACATTTGCAAACTGAGCTCAAAAGGGTTAAATCAAACTCCTTATATTGCAGGTGAAACTCACCACTCTGGCCTACGCAATAAAGATAAGACCACAACTCCTTGCTATGAAGCTGACCATAAAGCTAGTTTCTATGACAGCACCTGCTGATTATGATTGCTATGCTGTCATGTCACTGGCTGCTGCCAGACATCACTACTGTTGATTGCCACCTTGTTTCATCTTGTCGTCACTCTTTCCAACAGGTCCTGCAACATTCCAACCCTTTTACAAACAGTGGCATACAGGACTGTACTGTACCCACCTCACAGAAGGGCCCTCCTCTTGAGCAGGCCCTTCCAGCGTCCTTTCTGTAGCCTCTACCTAATGCCAATAACTGTTTACAGCATCCTGGATATAATTCTTTTCACTATTAATTTCATTTATTCCACTAATGGAAGAAAAGTCACCCAAATTGTTCCTTAAGTGACAAGCAAATGATGTCTGGCCCAACCAGTCCATCCCTTTAGTCAAGCAAAGGGAAAAGGTCTTTGTCTCTAGACATCTGACTTGCTTGTCTTACTGCTCAGCAGCAACCAACGAGTTACTCTCACAGTGAAGGTTTCAGCCACAGGTCTTGCAGCTGTAATGGATAAAATCTCTAAACTACAGCATCTTTAATCAGGAGTTAGTTTTGCCAGCATGTGTCTACATGGAGAGACGGAGAGAGAAAGAAAAAAGAGTAACAGTCATAGTATTCTGTTGTTTGAAATAAGTCTGTTGCTTAAAAGGATCTGGGCAGTGTAATTTTTACTTTTATAGACATGGCCTGGATGTGTTTGACTTTTCAAATCCTCTCTTCAGAGACCCAAAGGGGTCTGTTTATAAAATCTACATCTCAGGCTCCTTCCTATATGAAGTTCAGAGAGCAGTTTCTACTGCTATGTATAAATTTGTCCCTGATGCTTTATCCTTGGAAGAATCTCCTTCGAATTCAAACACTTCCTTTCACAGACAAAAAGGGTGTCTTAGGCAGGCTGTTTCCTATACACACACCCCCATACACATACTTACAGATATATATATATATATGTATACACAGAGGAAGAGAGAGATATGGTCTGGCTGCTGTGGGAGCCTTTGTACAAAGTCTGAGACATTAACTATACAAGCAGCAGAAGAAAATCAGTGCTTCTTTTGATCAGTTCATTTCTCCTGCCAAGTGACTATCCTTTCATACCTCAGGCTGCCTGCAACAGTTGTCAAGTCTCAGAGGTGGAGTCTGAGATGACTCCCACCTCCTGTTTCCACCAGAAGTGGGGCTGCAATTCATAGATTTGCACTGCAGTATTACAGCCTCTCTTGTGGTTATTAGCTAGTTAGACGGAGGTACAGCAGGGAAAGAAAGCAGTCAAGGAGTGAACTGAGGTTGTAAGTATGTCATGTAATGGTACCCTCTTTTCAAAAGCCTCCTAGTCAGTGGGTGAGCCTCTTGTACGGCATCTCCTCCGGCTGACCTGAAACAGATGCCTTGGTGTATGTTTTTCCCATACCTGTTCTGTACCTCTGCTTATCGATTTTGGGCAATGCCAAGAGCTCGCTAACAATAACTACTTGCAAAGAAAGTACTGAAGTTTATTGTGCTTATTTAAGCTTTTGAAATGTTATAATAAGACTCAGAAATACACGTTTTACCAACTTTGTGTGTGAGCACGATTATTTTTTTCCAGTTTCATGCCATAGCAAAAGAAATATGAGAGCCTGGTGAATTTCCACTAGTGTTGTGATATCAGAATAACCACCTTCCTCTAGTGCAGGGATTAAATCCCCATTCCCCAATTCATCTCTTTGCTAAAATAGGTTGAGGTCCTTAAACCAGCTGGCTACCTTGGGATCAATCATTGGAAGAAAAAAGTAAAAAAAATCTCAGTTCCCCAAAACTCATAAGTACTTGAGAGGGTACAAAGCACACATGAAAAATCATAGCACGGGGAACAATCATGACGTATTTTGTCTACAAACTACAGGGCAGATGCGGCTGCTCTAAAAAGTGCAGTTACCTTGTATCAGGAGTAAATGTAAGAGCCAGGGTTCTTGTGTTAGAAAAAGTTTAATTTACCAGAGAGCTACAGGATGCACAGAAGTCAGCGAGCGACATCATGTTGAGGTCACTCATGACTTGTGTTGTCATTGCTCACATGGGTGATAAGGAAATGATTAGGCCATTTCCAGCTTCTTTGGAGCTGTGATAGCACAGGATTAATTCATATACTAGATACAGCACTTGAGGGCATACACTCACTTATGAGCAGCAAAAATCAAGGAGTAGACCATTGTCTCTGTTTGTTGTACAAATATAGAATAATTTCTCTGCAGTTGCTCAGTTCTTGGATCAGTGTTCCTGGTCACATAACGATTAGAAACCAAATTCAAGGCTTCACCCATGTCTTGCACATTCCTTCTTGTAGCCTACACAGAGGCTTCCTCTCCCACCAGCGTGCTTACATGTGGAAAGCACCCTGTGCTAGTAAGGCACATATGACCTATAGTTGCCAGGATTTGGCCCCCATATGCCACTACTGTTGTTAAGAAGGTCATGTGTGCACTGCAGATATTAGGAGCCTGTCAGAGGTCTGTGGTGTTTGTGAGCAGTTAATTAAAATCATGTCTTTAGACACATTAGCACTTCCCTTTCTGTGTAAGTGTGATATCTGCAGGAAGGGAAGTGTTAATCTGTTAGCAGCAATTGCATCATGTGTATAGATCTTATCACAGTGTCTTCACTTTTCCTTTCAGTCTTTTACTGAAAGCTTTCAAGACTTTTATCCCTCCAAGCCTGAATCACAGCATACATTTTATTCATGCAAAATAAGGTCCTGTTAAATGAGTCTGCTGTCTCTGGTCCATATAACACTTTGTGTATGTGCAAAACTGAAAGCAGGTAAAGCACATTATCAGAAGTGCAAAAATCCTGTCATAAACATAATACTGTAACATTTCTTCCATTTCTTGAAAATTAAAATTTATTTGAAGAAATCAAAGAAGATAAACATATTTTTTTTTAAAAAAAAAAAAACAACAACTTTTACTTCCAGTGGTGGATATCATTGATGAGATTTCTCAGTATCTACCTCAATAGGTCTGTTCTGTATTTGGCTCTCAATGTAACTTAGCAGAAGAACTGAAGTGGATAAAAAAGTGTTGCTGATGACAAATAAGAATCAGAAATTAACGACAGGGGATGTTTTAAAGACCAACCCTCTATAATAACATTTTCTTGGATTTCAGATCTGAACGCGAGCCTTTTGAAATCTAACACAGGAGATTCCGTTGAAAGTTGATGTGATGACAAATCATTAATCAGTTTTGCCCTGAATCATATAGTTGGTCATAATACAGAAATCAAAGCAACATTTCCTGGTTTTGACCTCCACTATTTTGCATGGCTTTGGGCTTCAGAGTTGTATTAAAACTCATTATTACTGAAAAGGATCATTTATAGAAATTCCTTTGAAATGTATATTTTTATAATCACAAATTTAGACAAGCAGAGTAAGTAGAACAGATAACATTGAGCAAAAAAGCATTCTGATAACCACTACATTTTATCAACAAACACTTAGGTACTATTTGTCATCTTCTGTTTCATTTTTTACTAACTACCTGTTTTTACTTTATTTTGAAATTTAATATTGGCTACAAATGAAAGCAGAAAACTGTTATTCTCTGGAAACCCAAGCATAACTGATCTGATGTTGTACAACAGTCAGGTAACACAAAATAAAAACATTCTTGGAATTGATCCGTAACAAGTAGTGCTTGTTCTCCAATTGAACATGTTTTCGGCTTTTACTGCTGTGGTTTCATTGCTTTACAAAACTAATTGGTTTCAAACCTTCTTAGAACAGGAAAACCTAACATACTCAGGGGTTAGCTGTTTCCTCCACTCAGCATGGTTAAAGCACAAATTTACAGAAGCTGCAGAGCTGAAATAAAGGTAGGTAATTAACATAAAAAGCCATTTAGCATTTATCAATGCTTAGCATTTTTTTGCGAGTTGCAATACAGAGAATGAGAAAAAAATAATCTCCCACTGTGGTGTCAAGAATAACTCAATAGACCAGAATACATGTTCAAGTTATCTAATTCATCTACATTTAGACTCTGTGACATAGTTTCAGCAAAAATCAAAACAAAATACCCCTGCTAGAGGCTGGTTTAGGTGACTGGAAATGAAGGGGGAGGAACCGGCTGAAATTTTGTTAGCAGAGGAGGCTGAAAATGTGTCAGAAATTCCAACCCTTTCTACGAACAGCTTCAGTCCTGGGTGATGGTGACAATGGAACTGGTGTTGGGAAGAAATGTACCCTTAATTCCTACCCCAAACTTCAGCACTTCCCTGTCATTCACAGGAGAAAACTCAAACAAATTATTTCTTACGAATAAAAATTCCCTTCCTCCCCCTCACAAGCTTTGCTAATTTTAGAATGAAGAAAATGTCTTTTGTGAAAAACAGTTGTTTGGACGATAAAAGGAGAAGCTTCTGTGAGTCACTGTGGGAAAAAATATTTTTTAAGGAAAAATATTACATTTGAACAAGGGTGAGAGAAGGGAAATGAGTGCTCCAAAGTTTCTGATAATTTCCTGTAAGTCTTCAACAGGAAATTACACATTAAGTTTTTCCATCATCAAACGGCATAATATTGTTCTACTTCAGTACGTAATTCACCAAAGTATAACCAAATATACTACTGTATGGCATGTCGTGAGGATAAACTGGTTTTGTGAGGTTATGAATAAGTGTAGGCTGAGAGAAGCTTACAAGAATCTGTTTTTATTTACAACAATCTACATGATCTGGAAGAGAAGTTTTTACCACAGTCACTGACATGCATCTGTTGGGGGATTAGGAGCACCCAGCAAGGATCAAATATGAGGCTATTTTTGTAAGGCATTAAATTATTGATAAAAAAGACTTTAGAACGTTTTTACAATGGAGTCTTTATTTGGACTCTAGGGTGGAGAAGCACAGGTTTGGTTGGCTGAGTGAATAATTCTAATACTTCATCAGTTTGGGTAATTTATAGTACTTATATTTCACTTTCACTCTCCAGTCAATAGCAAAGAACATATCCACTGCTTAAAGAAAGATGGTCTTCTGGGGACAAGTAGCCTTAGCACAGACCTCCTATTCTACCAGGGTGTGATCTTTGTTTATTTTAATTCTGGGAGATGAAAAAACAACTTTCTGTCACACTGGGTCAGTAATCCCTGTCCATGGAAACAAAAAAATGGCTGGAGTCAAGGAAAATTTAAAAAAGCAATGGTGTTGAAATAGGTAATGGTTTATCTTCTCCTGATAAACTTCAGGCTTCAGTTGCCCTCTCTGACCATCAGCACTTACCTAAACAAAACATCATGCTGCTTTTGAAAGCAACAAAGGACTGAATATAAATCCCTTCTAATTTCCTCCCTGCTCCTACCCACAAAAATAACTTTAAAATATCCCTGTCTCCCAGGTTTCTCACAGAGACACTGAGCAGAGGAAAAAAAAAAAAAAAAAAAGGAGTTTCTCCTCTTTGGTGACCAGGCTTTTCAGGCTCAGTTTCACAGAGGATGGTCATTTTGTACATGACCTATTTCATTACCCCTTCTTCCTCCTCTCTCCACACCCAGCACTCCTATTCCAGTTGTAAGACCTAACAGTTACCCTCACAGAGGATATACTGTACATTGTATTTCACTTTCTCTGCTGGACACCATAGTATTCCCCACTACTTTTCTGCTTCTTTTCACACAAGGACTTATCACTAAATAGCTTTTCTGTTCATCATTATTTGTCATATTGGAGGCAATTCCAGAAGGTTTTGGTTGATGTGCAGGCAATATTCAACTAGAGAAATACAAGTGCATAGCACAACAGCATCCTGGCATAATCTAATTCTGTTCTCAGCTCCCAACAATTAAGCAAGATTTGGTTGATTCCTTCAACTTTGTTTTCACACCGCACAATTCCTTGGACTTTTTGCTACGCTACACATGCACAACTGAGGATTATGTCAGCACTGTATACAGCAATCATTCACTCTTTGGTCAATCAAATTGATTGGATGAATGACACTTAAAATGTGTAAAATGTACGCAGGAGTAGCAGGAAGATGTCTCCACTTGGTACATATAAAGCCTACACCTGCGTAGCTCTTTCTTATTCAGGATTTTGTATCATACATGTTGTGTTGGTGAACATCCCCAAATTCATCATAAGAAGTTCTGTAAGATTTTTTATTTCAGCAAATACCTGTTTTCTTCAGGATTCCTCTAGAGAGGTAGATCCTTGGGCGTTTTTACCCTTATTGTTCTAAAGGGATCTTCCAGAGTTCGTGGCTGAGTATGTCAGGGTCTGTCTGTAAGGGTGTACTGTGGAGATCTGCATCACAAATGTAGCACTGTAGGAACTGTGTGTGCTAATCCTGGTGTGGGCAAGTTGTGTGCAATGAATGAGGGACACAGGGTGAGGCTGTTGAAACAAAAATTAATCCAAGTTCCCTGAAATCTATTTATATATTATGAGATTTGGATGACCACGTGGATGAAAGCTGACTGGAACTCAGTAGAGCATTGTGTGTGTATCAGAGACAAAGCAGATTCTTGCTCTAGCAGATTCAGAACCACATAAATCTCACTCTGACACTCGACAACTTCTACCACTCATAAAACAGACATCTCAGAAAACCATTAAACTGCAAAACATGTAGGTTGGAAAAACTTAAACGATGTCCCTGAAAGCCTTTGGTGATTACATGACAGTTTTGGTATATGTCTTTTGTTGGAATTAGTGGTCATTTTTTGTATTTTTCACTAGTTAATGAGTGATTTCAGAATAGTACATTCCCTACATCTCAGAGTAAGCTCTGTCTATGAAGTATGTTTGATACAGTGTAGATGGATTCCTTTGTGAAGTATCTGAAGGAGAAAACAAGATTTCACTTCTTTTCAGGTCACTTTCTGCAGAAAGGAAACCAAATATCTGACATAACGAAAAAAGAAAGGAAAACTAGTATCAACTGAGACAAATTTGATTTTCTCAGCTCTTGAAAACATATTTAATCTTGTACCAGTATGCTTCCACGGCAGCACAACTGAGTTATTTTACAAATGGACAATTCTTAATCTTCCAGGTTACCATACTGAAAAAACCAGTGACTTAATTAGGTTTCTAGATCTGCATGCATAAGAATGGAAATAAATGGTGATCTGTTGAAAATAAATGTTTGTACAATAGTTTACCTTTACAGCCCTGTTTTGTAGGACTTTTCTCTCATTCTCAGGAATACCTGAAATTTTTCTGAATTGTCATCTTGGAACATGCAATTGAGATTCCAGAAAAGCTTCAGCTTTTTTTTTTCAGAAAAGAAAACAACTCTTCCCTCCTCACCCCTGGCTACAAAGTCCTCTTCTTTCCCATCCTGTGACTTCTCCGAGACAGAGATGTCCTCACCATCATATCTCCCCATGACAGAACAGAGAAGTTACTCATCTGCTCTTTGGGTGGAATAAAAGGTTAGAAAAAACACACAGGGTTACTGACTCACCCATAGAAAGGCAGAACTGCGCATGTGCAGTGAAATACCATTGCACGCTTCTACCTGGATGTGGAAACAAAAGATCTGCCTGTGGGGAGTAACTGATGTTGCAGGCTGCCTTGTTTGTGTGATTATACCCAGAAAACAGGAAAATTCCCTTATTTTTTCCCATGCAGGTATATCACCTAAGAAAGGAAGGCTTTTCCACCTCCACTGTAATTTTGACTGTACCTCATTCTTTCCACTCTTCTTCCCACAAATTCAAAAGCTCAGAAAATGAGGGTGTATTTAGAAATTAAAGGTTCGATATCACTGGAAACTTCTGAACCTAGTAATTAATTTGCCAAAGCGAAGGTTTACTACAGGGGAAATATCATTAATGGAGGACAGGCTTTTAAACAAAAATACAAAGTTGTCACTGAAAATATTTATCTTATCTCAATTTTTGGATTGAAACTGCTCTGGATTGTTGTCAGTTCCCACCTATGACTTTGGGCCTGGTCAGCCATTCTCAGCTTGCAAGCCTCGGGGTCACCGGAAGAGTTTGTCAGCTAGAGGACTGCAATGGACATCTTCTCAGGAGGCTTAAATTTATTACACAGGAGCTTGCATCTCCCCTTGAAGACATTCAGGGAGTTATAAAATGAAAAGTTTGAAAAGCACTGATTTAGACTGCTATGAAAAAGCCCAACAGAGGCTCAGACACCCTGGCTGTGTTCTATTATCCTCAAGAAAACCCTTCCTGTCAGGAGGACTGAATGGGAGCCAATAAATGACCATTCACAGCCAATGGAAATGGGAAAAAAAAATCAACAGAAGAAAAGTGCTGTTGGTTAGTTGGCAGACTTAATGCAACTTTACTAGGACCGAGTATCTTTGCATGAGCATTGCTTTAGCCAAGGAGTAGCTCTCAGTCCTTGTTACACAACTCAGTGAGACATAATTCCCTTAACACAAAGCCAGGAAAAACAAAATACATCAATGAATCATAAAAGTATCTTGACTGAGAACAGTGATCTCGGCAATCTGGAATTTATACCAAACGTCCAATTGTAACTAATTTTTACAAGATGCAGGTTAGTAAAATAACACACACAAACCCTTTACTTTCATTTTGTATTCCTTGCAGTCCTAACTTGATAGATGAGAGAGGAAATGTTTGCATTAATTAGTGCATATACTTGAGGGCCAGTAGTCCTGGCTTATTTTCCAAGCTCTGGTTCTGATTTGCTATCGTCCAATCCTTGCTTGTATTAAAACCATGTTTTCTGAACTGGTTCACGGGTGCTTAAGGCTACGGTGATTTAGGCAGAGTTTAGCTGGATGGAGTGAGACATTATTAAAATAGTGCTCTCTGCCTACTACCAATAATGCTCTTTTGCAGGAAATCATAGTAATAGTAACCTTTAAAATGAAAACTTTTACAACTGACTCACCAGAAGGTACGCACATTTGAACAAGAGCCTCTGGGTGTGAGTTGTATCCTGTGTGACCCACCTCTTTACCCTTTTTGCTCATATACTGAGTCTCAAATTCAACACTTCAACAGGGGTTTTTCTCACTTCAATTTGTTTGTAGTATGTTCAGAGGAAGATGAGTTGATCAATGCAAAGTGCTTTTAAAAAGTCAAAGCAATCACTGTGTCTGTAAGAAAGTCTCCTATTTGATCAAGCAAAACTTCTGTAAAAACATGCATCCAACAAACACAGGATGTTATGACCAAGATTTCTGAAAAACTATTGCCACTTTATCTTCATCCATACCATGAAAAATACAGGGAATGTATTCTTTATTAATGTACCATTGTATTAACTCAAATTCTCATCTTCTGAGAACCTTTCCCCATTTGAATGAAGTGGCAATTTGAAAAATAAATTCAAAAGTAGTTCAGCTAGCGTACTTACCTATATTGGCAAGACCAACCGGTATCAGGTTCTGTTTTTTATCCAGAGAAGTGTATGCCCACTCAAGCCATGCACAGTCAGTTTCTCCAGCATAATGCTGTGGGAAACAGTGCCACAAGCTTTTCTGTAGTCTGGGTAGACAACATCCACAGCCTTTCCCTCATCCACTAAGCAGGTCACTCCCTATCAGGTGACCTATCAGTGCCAGGCTGGTTAAGAAGAAAGAAACTAATAAGCGATTTTATGTATTCAGTTAGTGACCTTGTTGCAAAAAAAATGGACTATATTAATGAAATTTGTGAGCGGTGCAAATCTGGAACTGCATCAACCATATAGTGAAAGATGAGAATATCAGAAATTCATTCGGTCACCAGATACTAGTAATAGTAATTCTTGCTATGAACTATGCATCCTTCAGCTGAATATGATACAGAAAGAGAGATACCAGCACATCAGTCAGTTTCAGAGGACTCTGACACACAATTGGAATTTTGCCAAAAACAAAGGTAAACCAAAACTGTATTGGGTGAGATGTTACAAGTGTAGTGCATACACTTAATGTGTCCAGTCGTCATCACTTTTGCTCACTCAAGTTGGAAACAGGCCAAGAATGCTACTGGGAGAGGTAGAGCTTGCTTCCAAATTTCCCACAGACCCACAAGCAGTGATAATATATGTATTAAATCTAATGTAATAGAATCATAGACTGGTTTGAGTTGGAAGGGACCTTTAGAGGTCATCTAGTCCAACCCCTCTGCAGTGAGCAGGGACATCCTCAACCAGATCAGGTTGCTCAGAGCCCCTTCAAGTCTGACCTTGACCATTTCCAGGAATGGGGGCCTCCACTGCCTCCCTCGACAACCTGTTCCAGTGTTTCACCAGCCTCACAGTAAAGAACTTTTTCCTAATGTCCAATCTAAATCTATCCTTCTCTAGTTTAAAACTACTGCCCTTTGTCCTATTGCTATATGCCTTTGTAAACAGGCTCTCCCCAGATCTCCCCAGATCTCCCCAGTACCCCTTTGGGTACTGGAAGGCAGTTATAAGGTGTCCCCCAAGAGTCTTCTCTTCTCCAGGCTGAACAACCCCAATTCTCTCAGATGGTCTTCATAGGAGAGGTTCTCCAGCCCTCTGATAATTTTTATGGCCTTCTCCTGGACCCACTTCATCAGGTCCATGTCCTTCTCATTTGAGGGCTCCAGAGGTGGACACTACTCCAGGTGAGGTCTCACTAGAGCAGAGCAGAGGGGCAGAATCACCTCTTTCTATCTGCTGGCCACGCTTCTTTTGATGCAGCTCAGGAAACAATTGGCCTTCTGGGCTGCAACTGCACATTGTTGGCTCATGCCCAGCTTTTCATCCACCAGGTCTGCAACTCCTTAGATGTGCTGCACATGTGTGCGGCACATGTGTGCAGCACATGTGTAATGCCTGAGCAGTAAGTCTGACACCTCCAGAGATACAATGTCCAGGTCTAACACTTCTGGGAAGTGCTGGGCCAAGTAGATACACTATTGAGCTCAGCATATCCTCAAGAAAAACTTAAGATTTTTGGCCCCAGTCTAATAGAGTTAATACATAGCAGGTTTAAATGAGACAGAAATCCTGGACATATGTATAAATCCATAGATTTTTTACAGAAATACAGAACACATTCATGGAAACCAGTAATGAGGGGAAGAGAGTGTTTCGCTTGTCAGAGGAGCCTGGAAGTATTGGCTTGCTTAGTATATCAAAATGAATGCTGAGAAGGGATGCCATTGCCATGTCTTAATGCATCAGGGTATATCTCATGGAGAGAATCGATTATTTAAGCTATAGAAGCACAAGGCTGAATGAGAGAAAACTGACCATGCATGACTCAAGGCTGGAAACTAGTAGCAAGTTTCTAATTGTCAGAGGAGGGAGTTTCCTGGAACAATGGCAATAGAAGGACTGAAAAAAAGACTTCTTGTTTTCACAGTAGTGCTTGATTTACTTGGGAGCAAAACTGTGTGCCAAAGGATGTCTGTGACAGCCAGATCAATGCAATCAAGATCCTGCAGTCACAAAGACTGAAAGGCAAGCAGGGATTTGAGTGTTGTGAGACTCACATCGAGACCATGAAGAAGCATCAGTTTAGACACAGCTTTAGCAGTTTCAGCAACTTCCACAGTGGAATTCTCTTCTTCTTTTACTCAGAAGCACAGCACCTCTTCAACACAGCATTTCAAGCTTACGAAGTCAATCAATCAAAGAGATATGCCAGCTCCAATCAGCAACAGGCTATTTTGAAAGCTGAGCTCAAATGGTCAGTCTGTAGCAGTTTGACTCATCTACATTAAGAATCTGACAGTACAATACCAGTTCACAAAAATTAAGGCAGAGCTAACACAGAGATCAAACAGAAAAAAAAACCCCAAGTATACATGATGCTTTGTCTGCTATAAAGAAATGTAAAATGCAATTTCAGATGTGATCTACCCATTAAACTTTTCCTAAACTTCTTCATATACACAGTATTTCTTCTTATTTCACTGAGAGCTGTATTTCTGTAACCAATCTGAGAGGCTGTGCAGTTTAGAAATACTTTGTCTCAAAGGCAAAAACACTCTCCCATGACTCCTCTAATGATTTTTTTCCAGAGAATTTTTTCCTGTATTTTTAAAAAAAAAGTACTTGGCAATGTATACATCAGTATGGGAACATACAGTTACATAGAAAATGTATTCAAGAGGGTGTTGACAATCCAACAAAAAATGAATTTTTCTATCAAATATTGTTCAGTCCAAACCCTGGCTTAATCATGACAACATCATCTCCTGTTAATTTGGATTTCCTTTTATCCCTAGTTATACAAGTTGCAGAGTGCAAATCCCTGATGATAAATAATTACTGAAATGTCCACCAATAATGTTACAAGTCATGATTATATCATCCTTTGATGGAGGACTCTGTTCTTTAACCCTTATTTTGACCCTTTACCCACATGATAAAAAAAAAATTGGGTCAATGTCATGAAAAGTAACAAGCTGGGTCTTCACTTATTGCTTCATAGCCATATCTGAGAACAAGTAAAAAAATCTAGTACTTCAGAACTACTATCTGCATTTCATTTGCCACTTCATTCCACAAAAATTCTCCTTGTTCTCTTCAGCACTTCTTAAAAGCAGTCACTGAAAAGCCTAAATCTCTAAAAAGAAGTAGATTGTGTATAGTCTGCCTAAAAAGACATAAGCCTGTGTGGAGCCTGAGGGTAAAGCTTATCCCAGGTAAGCTTACAAACTGTGGCCTTGGCAAGCTGTAGAAGAGGAGCACCTAAATGACCTCCTCATTGAATCTGGGAGCTAGCAGATGGACCAGCAGCAGGCCAGCGGGAAATGATGCCAAGGTACAAAAAAAAAAAAAAAGAGAGACACAAGGGTTAAAACAAGAGGCATCTCCACTTGCCAATTTATAATATAAAGGAATTGCACTGTCCTCCTGGATTTTGTTGTTGTCAAAGCTCAGATGTGTCTCACCTATATTGATAATGTCAGGGTACTTTTCCAAGCACACAGGCTTTCCGGTAGCTGGGAA
This sequence comes from Baryphthengus martii, assembly GCA_013396935.1. NCBI lineage: Eukaryota > Metazoa > Chordata > Aves > Coraciiformes > Momotidae > Baryphthengus > Baryphthengus martii. The sequence continues at coordinate 698,654 of VWZK01018789.1, read as the reverse complement.
AAAGGCCTCAGATTGCTGTTTTAAGAATCTGAGGAGTTGGAATAACAAAAGTTTTATCCCTAATGAAATGAACACAGAGGTAATGAACACACTATGAAGTAGGAGCTTGTATTTTCTCTGAAGAATTGGCGCCTCATTTCCATTCACCTCTTCTCAGCATGGGAGACGAGGATTTATATTATAGTTTGGTTCTATAAGTAGAATGATGTGGTGAACTTGATATGATTTCAAACATACACTCATTTACTATTGCTGAGGATTCAAGGCACTCGTGACTACATACTATTTTAATGCTATGGGTTAACTACTTAACAGAGCGGTACAAAATTACTAACTTCTTGAAGAAAACATTGTCTATTCTAAATACTACTTATGCATATACTTCAGCACTTTAAATATGAGTACAACAGTGTTTTTATGAACTATTAAATGTTTCTATAATAAAAATATCTTTGGTTAACAAATGTTGATACTTCTATTACTGCTTTGTATTGACTTGATCATATTTCCATAGTACCTGTTTTGTTCTTGATTTATACATGAGGTCAAGAAGCAATATTTTCTAAACTTACGCTCTCTGAAAGTTAGAGATGGAAAGTTTTTCAGACTAGATAGCTCATCAACATATAACTGTAATGCATTCCTTATTAATATTGAAAATCTTACCTAGAACTAATAATGGGGAAATTAACAGCCAATAAAAAAAATCTGTTCTGTCATATAATGCCATATGTATTCCCTGTCTGTCTCAGTAGTTGAACCACAATTTTATTTTTTTTTCTGGTAATAAAATTTAAAAAGGAGCAGTGATTTTCTAGACTACTGTACAACAGATCTGCAGATCACTAAGTTAGTGGAAAGATTCCAGCTGACTTATACGTACTGTGGATGAGGCCCTCTGTTCTTTCTATTACCATCTGTAGACATCACTGACAAACACCACTTTTCTCCTTTAAAGCTCTCCTCCTGAGAGCAATTTGGTGAGAAAATATCAAATATGTAAGAGGGTAACTTTAAAGTTAGTTTGATCTTAACTATGTGCAATGCTGTAGAATAAACATTCAAAGCTACACAAGAGATGTCACATGAACTTACCACAGACTGAGACAGAATAGCTCCATATCTTTTAACAAGAAAGTAATTTTAGATGAACAAACTTTGGTAGATTAAATCTCTTCAGCTTTCAACATGATACGTTGTGACACAGGAATCCTTAGATTAAAGTGGAAAAGATGTAAATCAATAAATGAATCATAAATCCAGTAAGAAGTTAGTTAAAGAGGATAAATCCATGGATTGCATTAAACAGGAAGGGAGTTCCTCTCAAAATAGTTTTGAACTGCATCTTATATAGAATTTTTATTAGACATTACAGCAAAAATGTAATAATAAGAGTCTACTAAAATTTGCTAATGATGCGAAGTCAGGAAACATCATCAACATAGAGATGAATGGGAACATTTCAGAGGTGGAACTAAAAAAATAGACTGTAAGAAACACAATGAGCTGTTTTGTATAATACGGAAAATCAGTTGGAAATGAGAGACAAAAACTAATCTGCCCTTGAATGGTTGCGCGTTAGTAACAATAAGGTTTCCACTACTCACAGCAGTGAGGTCCTTAAACAGCTTTCCAAAATAAGGATGAAGCAATCAAAGCAGACTGAGGATAGAGTTTGTCCAATTTATGAAGGAGATTGTATGAGTTCTTGTTGCCTGAAATAACAGGAAACTGGAACAGTGTTGTAGAACTTCATAAAATCTGTTATTTCTAGCTTTTTTCTCCTTTTAGTTTGCAAAAATTTATGTGCACTTTTTCTTTGTCCTCTCCAACAACTCAGTACTTTCTTAAAAACATACGGAACTCCTGTAAGACAGTGAAAGATGTAGAAAAGGACTGCAGGATATCACTACCAAAACACACAGAATAATTTTCCTCATTTTCTCAGCTTGCATGATTTGAAACACTGGAGTGGTGATCTGGGGCTGGTTCCATTGCAACACATGAGGTGATTACTTCTGAATTTGTTTCTTGGAGAAAACCCAGCAAAGGCACTCTAATGGAAAGTCCTGCAATCACGATACCACTGAGACTTTATTAACAAGCAACACTACATCACTGCTCACTTAAAGGACAGTTCATCTTTTTCTTGTAGACAGCTGTGGGGGTGAGGAGATTGAAGACATACAAGCAAACCTATCTTGTTCATTGACTGGTTTTCCAAACTCACAGTCATGTGGGTGGAGACAGTGGGCAGTATCACTCTGTCTTAAAGCACTGAATATTTTAACACCTGTAGATAAGTAGTTCAAACTGTGGGAGCCATTCAAGGGAAGAGTTTGTATTGAAAAAGATAAGAAACAAGAAGAAAACAAGTAAAGCAAGTGTGTAAGTGGCTCTATTTGTTAACTTCTAGATGAAAAGTAATTCAAACTACGTATTTTGGATCTATAATTAGAAAAAAATAACAGAAACAACCTCAAAACTTCCTGCTCTAATTTTAAGACTCCTAGATTTCTTTCCCTCACTCTTATTTTTATGTCTTGTGTATTTAAAAGTTTTATGTTTTGTTTCACTCTGTTTTTTTTTTAATAATCATAACTTTCTTGCCTATGTCTAGACCTGCTCTAATTATTTAGGTTTGCCAGGATAGCATTACTGTGCTCTCACAGGGTCCCTGAGAGTAAACTTCTACCTGAAGAGATTATAATTGGCACATGAATGTCTACCTGAGTATTCAGAGAATGATATACAATAAATGAGGACAACATCCCTGTTTTCCAGTGAGGATTTAGAGTGAAGTTTGGTGATCTCAGCACAAATCACAACATGGTTAACTATTTCACTCATGACAAGAATGTGTAACGAAAAAGTACAAACTTCTATAATAATTAGCACTATTTGTTGTGAGTGGTAAATGTACTCTACACCAAGGAAGAAGCAAGCCTAGTTGGGCATCTGAGGCCATCCAGTGAAATGATGGGTCTTTCCTGAGCTGACACAGGAGGAGCACCCTGTAGGGATCCAGAATGACCTATTTCATCATACATCGAGCATCTGCCCGAAGTGTGGTGTAGGGCACCTTGGTTCACTTGCTGAGAGTGAGGCTGGCTGGTTTGCCAGAGGTTTGCTTATAAACCACAGGTATTATGCTTGGAAAAATATCATAGCAGTTTCAACTCTCCAAGAATTGTAGAATCATAGAATAAATTGGGTTGGAAAGGACCCTTAAAGGTTATCTAGTCCAACCCCAACACTGAGCAGGGACAAGAGAAAGAAAACAGCATACAATTTGTACCCAGCTGAAGTATAACACCATGTCTGGATTGATTGATTTTTTGCAGACAATTTGGTAGAACTGAATTTTCAAGACCAGATGTCTAAAGGTCTGATGTTTGAGTGTTCCTGCGAGCAGAGCAGACTGTCTCTGATAGTCACAAGGATAAGCAGGGTACTAAGACGCAGGACATCATCTCTGACGGAAGAAAAGAAAATATTCAAGTAGGCCATAATAGGACCTGAGAGGTAGGAAGATATTAAAAATATATACCACAAAAAGGAAAATCCTTCTGTATGTTTACATCCAGCCTCCTGCAGCTGACATAAGGCCTTTCTTGAGGCCTTTCAACACTAAAGGCCTTCTTTCATCAACAAGATATGATTTCAAGAGCAGAAACTATTCTAAGAAGTATGGCAAAGTGTTAGAAACTCTGGAAAAAAGCGAGTAATTTTATTAGCCATTTTTTAGGCCTGAACAGAAACTTTTCAACTTTTAGATATGATGTTGTATGCAAACATTTTCAGGATATTTTTCAGTCTTCATGTCTGAATTAGGTTCTTTATTTCGCCATATTTCTAAATATGAGGACAACATTTCTAAGAATGATTATTTACTTCATATTTAGAAATAAAGTGAAATCAGAGTGTTTTCCACTTTTAGGGTGTGGACTGGCCCAAGAGCTGTTTTTGGCTTTGACTGGAGTTTTGCCTAAAACAAGATAACGAAGTGGATTCTGCTTGAAAATCCAGTACTGCCGGGTGTTGTATGTCTGGAAATATTTCAAGAAAAACATCTGGAATTTCATCTTCAAGGGAAACAACGCACTAGAAGCTGCACTGAATTGTCCAAGATCACATAGCCTCTCAGAGGAAAACCAGGAAGAGAATCCAGCCCTTCTAAGCATATCTGGCTTACTGAAATTTGCCTGTCATTACATGCATTTTGCATTCATTCTTACAGATCAGTCAGTCACCCAGTCAGGCAAAAGCCTTCCTGGAAAAAAAACAATGACTGAAGCCAGAAGAAATGCAGAGCTTGATGCAAAATCATTTCAGCGAATAAACAAATATAAGTAACTTCAGGTTTAAACTGTATCAGTAGCTAAAGATCTTATTTATTGCTTGAAGATCAAGATATTGCTGTCTTTCTAAGCATAAACTCTAGTCATTTGTCCCCAATTATTATTAGTTGTCTTTTTATTTCAACTGCTACATCTGTAAGGTATCATGTATAGTAAATCCCTTTTGCTGTTTCCCTTCTCTGATGTCTGTACAGCTGCATCTGAGCTGCAAGAGAGTTCTTTAGGCAGGGACCAGTCTGACATACTGTGGATGATATTGCAAGAAATAAAAAATGCAGGCTTGAAAAAAAATCTTTAAAGAGTTTCCTGTATCCATACAGACTGTATCTTTAAAGCTGTCTAAAGAAACTGTATACCCAATTGCAATTACTGAAATTTCTACTTTAAAATTTGATGCATTGGAACATTCCAGGTGGATTATTTCATCTTCCAATGTAAATTGCTTTTCAGTGTGGCAATGTTTGTCATAAATTATCTCACTCCTATTGCATCATAAGCAGATTTCCAAGTTCTCATAACGTTGTTTAAAAATCTTTGCAAGCAACTTCCACGAGACATCTCAGCACTGTTTTTTAGGATCCTAAATTAAAAAGGCCATGGAAGATGCTATATGGTAGGTGATAAAAATATAAGGGTTACTGTTCCACTCATCCCTTATTTCATGAAATTTGTGTTTCAAACCCACTTGGCAGGACTATGATGCAGCGCAGGTCAGACAGTCAGAAACAGTTTTATGCAGTTAGGCTTTTATGCCAAATACTAAAGCTTCCACATCTGCAAGAAACTGTCAAAAATGTGCTTTGCCTTTTTTTTTTTTCCCCCCAATCAATAAATATCAATTCACAAGGTATTTTATTCTATTTGCAATGAAATAGCTAGCCTCATTCTGTCCTGCAGGGACATCCAGACTATAAAATTTATTGCACTCTTCTTTTTATTCCTTTTTTTAACATTTTTTTTAACTTGTCCTTGATAGCAATTGTTTCATTTCCATTTAAGGGAATTTGACCTACAAAAGTCTCATAATTTAAATATTTACTGTGGAATTTAGAGTTACTTGAGTGGTCTGAATACTCGATTCCCATTGACACTGAAGAGCATCTCAGAGTTAGCGAGGAATAGAAGTCCCTGAGCAATTTTTGCAGGAATATGTCTATATTAAATCACATCGGAAAATTAGAAAAACATCACACTTCATGTGCTTAAGTACCTTTGGAAACCCCACCTTTAACCCTGCGTTGGCAGATGGTGAGGGAATAAAATCTGCTATGTATATAGATTTTTTTTTTCTAATGCTTAGTAAGAAATGGACAAGTGCACTGCTGTATGATTATATTTAGTATGGATGGGACCTAAATTTTAGATTTGCTTTAGGAATTGACAATCATAAGGTTTAGAAAGAAAAGTTTTTTGTTTTTTTTTAAATCCCTAGCAGTTTGGATTTGTAACAACTCCTCTCTGTGCCACTGTGTTTTAATGTCAAGTGCCACAGAGAGAGAAATTCTGGGTCAAAAACAGGCTTTCAAAACTAAGTAAGGCAAGATATTACCTCTGGTAAAGAATACCTCCCTGCTCAGGTCCCACATCTGAACAGTCACATGGGCACTGCCTACTGCATTTTAGTCAAACAGCTACTTTTTGAAATGTATTAGCAGGTCTACTTTGACTGAATAACTTGGCAACTGCTCCCATTGAGCGACTGGTCAGTAACGTGCAGAGAGGACAAGAACCTCTGGCTAGAGACTGTGACAAGCAGCTGAGGCAGACAGGAGGAGAGCAACCTCTCCAGCCAGTGCTGGACATGCACTAACAGATAAAGCTCTTAGTAATTTACTAGCAAGTTAGCTGGGGAAAGAAGCAAGACATATTCTGCTAATGCTGGAGACTGCCAGTGCTTTTCTGCACACAGGCATTTCTCAGTTGTGAACTCAGGCCGAAATATGGAGTTCAGTCCTAGCTCCGAATGAGGCCTTTAAAAAATAGTTTCTTCATTCATTTTATTTTCTTCCCCATATCATAGAAAGAATTGAGTTTGAAAATCAGAGCCTTTCTTTTTCCTTGTGCTCTCTCCTTCCAGCATCACATCCATGACCTGATTTTCAGAGGAACAGCACTCCAAGTCCACAGGAGGTACTCAGCATGTCTGAAAATCAAGCCGTAAATAAACGTGAATCTCTCTTTCTTTTTTTCCTCAAGGAACTGAACTGCCAAGTCTCAGCACACAGCCAAAGAAACTCAGCTTGTTCACAAATGCTAATTTAAAGCTGCGTGTGTGTTTGCATAGACTGGATTGGACTGAATAAGTCTGAGTCACAATAAAAGGGAAATTTATTTTTCTAAAAGGGACCTAAATTCTTAGATGTTTCAGAGGGAAGAGAAAAGGCTGCCGTTTGAGAGATCTGCATCTGTGGGATCTGTGAGTAAGCCTGGAGCGGAAGTAAAGAGGAAATCCCCCACACCACTTAATGAAATGCTGCTGTGGGATAATCACTGCCAAAGAAACTCATCAGTTTAGACTTTGAGCATCTTTGTTTGTTAAAGATTCTGAATCAAGCAAGAGAAACATGTGTTTCCTGTGGTAGGGGTCTTTTTTTCCCATATTAAGATCAGGGCTGTTATTCTCCTGTAGGAAATAGTATCATTTTTATTGAGGAGAGCAGGGGGAGATCTGGGGTTTATTTCATTCCCTTACTCATTTAGGAAATCAACTTTCTATTTCTTTTGAGGATCTTGAGAACAAGGAACCATTTCCTAGCACAAAAGAAATTAACAGTCACACTGTCATGTTCTTATGTCTCTTCTTAAATCTTTGTTTTCTCACATCAAAATACTGGTATGTGCAAAGCAGCACATGTGATGGATGGGAGAAAATTCCTGTCTTATATCCCCATCAAATGTATAGGAAGAAGAAAGTGAAGTTCTTTGTACTCAGAGTAAAGGAATTTCAGGAGAAGGCATTGCTAAGCTAAAAGCAAGACTCCAAGACATCCCACCTCCTGTAAACTAGATCCCAAAACTTTACTTCAAATATCAGCACTCAGATATGTTCCACATCAAGCTAGCAAATGATTTGTAAATTTTTCCTGATATTACATGGTTAATTTTAACAATTCCTCTCCAGCATACAACTTAGTGTAACTCCACTGACCACAATAGGCTAAGGCAAAATGCAAGAAGAGAGACTGGAAAACCCAAGGGTATTAATGGAGTCTAGACCAAGAGGAGGAAGCTTCTGGGCTGACAGTGAAAGTATAGTGAAGGAATGTCTAGGTATTGCAGGTAGCTGCACCAACAAATGCTTTTGCTTGCCTCTGCTTCAGAGATGCTGGCAACAAAGTCTACTTCTTTTTCAAGGTAAGTAGATTCAACTTTCTTTACTGTATCTCATATTTTAGCTTGGCTATGGAGAAGGGCTAGATTGGGGAAATTTCAGTTTGTTAACCAAGATGTAAGATCTGGTCAGGTAAAAGTGATTCTATATGATGATTCATCCTACTGAACTTTATAAAGGACAACTCTTTCACCTTATTTGAAAAATGATGAGGAAATTATGGGTTCTTGCCAAAAAAGGGATATGAAGATTATGAACCCACAGACCACGTGGAGATGCTACTGCTCTTACAAAGTCAAAGAAAACAAAACAACAGATCTTATTTAATTGCCTGTTTAGCTGTTTCTTGTAGCCAAGGGCACTCTGAATGACAGTGACAAAGGAATCTTGGTTACAAGGGATGAAGACACATTACAAGTCTGAGCCATTTCTGATTAAGAGCAAGTCACAGACTTTTCTGACAATGTATTTCTGTAAAGAGCAAAGAAGATACATGCTAATTATTTGGATTCTTCATACAACTAAAAAAAATGGGTATTATTGTTACATTTTTATTGCCATGACACTTAAGAGACACAAGCTGTGAACCAAGATCTTGCTGCACTGTAGGCTGTAGAAATAGAACAAAACAGTCACTGTCATTCAGTGAAGATTGCCCTGGAAATCATAGTCACAGGGATGTGTCAATTGCTTTAATTAGTATAGTGAAGGGGCTTTCTATTGATTTTGTTGGAAAACTTCCACAGTGTAATAAAGCATGCCAGTGAGTGCCTTCTTACATATTTTCTCTTTTGAAAGGTTTTTAAAGTAGGTCCAAGGAAAACATTGGACCAATACTTGTTGAAGATAGTTACCTGGTAAACAGGGATGAAGAAAAGTAGAGACACTCAATGTGGTTTTTTGCCTCAATCACTAGTAATTCAGATAGACCTTGGGCTGTGCAGTTCTCTAATTTGTAGGAACACAGGTGTGGGAACAGTAGCCTTTTGTTTGTGGACACTGAAATTATAAGGGATCAGTTGTACCAGCTGAATGTTTGTTAAGTCCAGGGAGCCTGATGGGATTCATCCCAGAGTACTGCAGGAACTAGAGGATGTTATGGCAGGATCCCTCTCAATCATCCACTAAAGGTTTTGGGAGTCCAGGGAGGTCCCTGCTGACTGGAAGTCAGCCAACATTATTCCAATTTATAAGAAAAGCATGAGGGAAAACCCAGGAAACTACAGACCTGTTAGTCTAACCTCGGTACCTGGAAAAATTATGGAGAATATTATACCGAATACTCTTGAAAGACATTTAAAGAACAATACAATTTTCAGGCACAGTCAACGTGGGTTCACAAAGGGAAAGTCTTGTTTAACAAATTTAATATGCTTCCAAGATAAGGTCACTCATCTAGTGGATGAAGGGAAGGTGGTTGGTATAGTTTTTCTTGATTTTAGTAAGGCTTTTCACACCTTCCCTTATAGCACCCTTCTGGATAAGTTGTCCAACTGACGAGGAAGTTCACAGCGCATTGGGTGAAGAACTGGCTGAATGTCAAGGCTCAAATGGCTGCATTCAATGGGGCTACATCTGGCTGGTGACCAAACACCACCAGTGTTCCTCAGGGCTTAATTCTAGGGCCAGTTCTATTCAATATTTTATAAATTATCTGGATGCAGGAGCTGAATGCATCATTAGCAAGTTTGCTGATAATAATAAAGGAGGTGTTATGCCCCCTTGCAGGGAGATCTAAATAGACTGGAGCATTGGACAATGATTAATGGGGTGAAATTTAAGGAGNACCCTGAAAATTCTATGATTCTATGATTCTAAGACCAATGCTGAACTCCACATGTGGGATGGAGTAACATCAGGCACAAGTATAAATTGGGAGAGCAGCCCTTCAGAAAGGGATCTGGGGGTAGTGTTTGACAGCAGGCTCAGTATGAGTCAGCAGAGTGCCCTGACAGCCAAGAGAGCAAACCATGGTCTGGGGTACATCAAACACAGCACATTCAGCCAGACAAAAGAGGTGATTATCCCACTGTATTCAGCATTGGTATGGCTTCACCTTTGTGCAGTTCTGGGCCTCACCATTTAAGATGGATGTTAAAGTCCTTGAATGTGTCCAGAGGATGACAATAAAGCTGGTGAAAGGTCTGGAAGCAGTGTCCTCTGAGGAGTGGATATGGACTTTGGGTTTGTCCAGTTTGGAGAAAAGGAGGCTGACGAGCAACCTCCTTGCTCTCTACAGCTTCCTGAGGAGAGGAAGGAGAAAGGGAGGTGTTGATTTCTTCTCCCTGGTATCCAGTGCTAGGACACATCAAAATGATTCAAAGCTGCACTAGGAGAGGTTTAGACTGTACATTAGGGAGCACTGGTGGTCAAACACTGGAACAGGCTTCCTAGATAGGTGGTTGATACCCCAAGACTCTCGGTGTTTAAGAGGCATTTGGACGTGCTTTTGGTCAGCCCTGAACTGGTCAGGCAGCTGGACTAGATGATCATTGTAGGTCCCTTCCTACTGAAATAGTCCTGTTCTGTTCTGTTCTATTCTATTCTATTCTATTCTATTCTATTCTATTCTATTCTATTCTATTCCGTTTCATTCCATTCCAATTTCTATTCTCTTACTTCTATTATTCAGCCCCATCTTGCCTCTGAATTCTTCCATACTGTAGCTCTCTCTCACCAATGCAAGGAGTTAATCCTTCCTCCATAGAACTAGAATTTTATTCACCAGTCTGGGATACAAATAAATCATCTCCCTCCCACAGTTTCTTTCAGGTACCAGAATGCCATGAATGCCTCTTTTTACGTGAACCAAATAACTATTTCCCCTTGTTCTCCCCCAAATTTTCATTGTTTCTGCTCTTGTCTTTGCATTTCCCAGGAATCAATGTCAACGAGATATGTGGAAGGTTAGTTCAGCATCCTTTGATTCTCTCAAATATATAACAGCCCTGTGGTGAAGGTCAGCCAAGGGTGCTGACCAAATTCCGTATCCAAATACTTGCATACAAGAGAGGACCTGGAACTAAGGTCTCCTATTTCTAGCAGCAATGCTAGCAGTCATTAAGCTACTATGAAAGAAGTGGGCACTAGTGTCACATTCCCTGTTACATAGTGGGGATGTTGTCATGAAGGGGACTTAAGCTCAGAAGAGGGCTGCAGTAACTGCACCTCAGGTGGCTGCAGGTACTGAGTAGTGAGGCTTGAGTCACATCCTTGCACTCCTGAAAGGGATAGCAATGGGGATATGCTCCTTGCAATTTGCTCTTGGTAACTGAGCAGCTCCCCATCTACACTTTTAAGCGTTCAGTCCTGCCTTCCAGAGGCAATTCTGTCTCTCCACAGGCTGTCTAAAGAACAGAAGCATCTGTTTGAGGTGCTCTGGATGATCAATACTGGGATTAGCCATTTCTGTTTTAGGTGCTGTGGTTCTTGACTTCAAAACAAGAAGTGGAGATGTTGTTCAAGGTCTTTTTGCAAAGTGTTTCAGTACAGACTGGGCTTCATACAGAACAAGGGTGCATATACACACATTTCTACACAGCTGTACTGCCTAACATGGAATAACAGTCAGTGGAACTGCATATGGTCAGGATCAGAATTAAGTCGAAAATGTCTTCGTTAGTTAGATAGTTATATAGGAATTTAGTTAAGCTTTTTTTATCCTTGTGCATATTCTGTCAGGAAAGAAAAAGGATGATCAAATAAAAACTGTCTCCAATATGTTTCGTATATGATGTGAACTGAAGATGAACAAAGGAAAAAAGCAGAGACAATAATACTGATAACAGGAAAAAAAACCTGTACACAGAAGGTATGTGCAACAAGAGTGAAGGCTCATATTCACTATTAAAACATTCCATGCTAGCCTATGTCATAGATGTAATCCTTTCTCTTGGAATCTGTAGCATGAGGGGCTCTACTATTCTTCAAAACTAAAACTACACCAGTGAGTAACTTTTAATATACTAAAAAGGATTATTAAATAATCTCTAAACAAAACCAGTTCATTTGATAAATATTATCACAAGGTACTTTTCAAAAAACTTCATTAAGCAGTTCTTGCATTTGGTGACTTTACCTTACTCACAAATACCCACACAGTACTCTGCATTCCAGTAACCCAACATAAACCTCTGTATCATTTGATCATGATACATTTTTCAGTATTACAATTGAGTGTAGATTTGTGGGTTTGTTTCATTTTTGTTTGGAATCACCATAAAAAGAAAAAATCAATAGCTTTGTAAAGTAGATTCTTTCAGTCCATGCTACATTAATTCAATGCAGAATATCTTGTTTCACCTTAGTTTGGAACTGCTTACTATTGCTAAATTTATTATTATCAAACTTTGGTTTAAATCAAGTATAATTCTGTAACTCTGAAAATCAAATTGTTTATTTTCAGCTCACAGGTGTTATTTTTGAATTTTGAGTCAAAGCAGTTCACTAAAAGCTATGTACGTTTCTTCAGTACTTCAACAATACAGTCCTCCATTTTTAATCACAGAATTTTACTTAGTTTATCTTAACCAAGCTTTATGTAAGCTGCAATGCAGTATTCCCTCACTAGAAGGGAAGATGCATTAAACAAAAATATACAGACAGATATACATACTTGATTGACTGTTTCAGATTGCCAATCGTGTTATTATTCATCATCATGTAATTATTCCACATTACATATCAGAGATATTAAAAGTCACACTGAGTTTATTCTGGCATCTATAAAGCTGATACATTGTGAAAAGCCAGTATGGTATACAGTCAGCATCCTTCAGGCATTGCTGCTACCAAAAATGTTCAATATTCATCAAAACTGTAAAATATTCACATGAGATTCATTGGATACAAAACTCAACTTCTATTCTAAAAACAAGCATAACTATTCAAGGAACACTGAAATTAGAGCCAGTTTGGTATTTTACAGAGAAAAAAAAAAAAAATCAATCAATTTCTCTGTTCAGTTTGTGAACTTGGAACAGTTTCCTGAGAGCTTGCCAATATGTGAAAGGAAAAAGGGGGAATATTTAAAAAATAATGAAACTTTTGATCTGTCTAGGAAACTGCCATACAAAATAAAACTTAGAAAAATTTCTGTAATTTTGACTCTCAAAGACACTATTATCCCACTGATTCAATGGTGAGTTGTAAATTAAACAAATTATGATTTTGACTTCTGATTTAAACTTCAAAAATTCTCTTTTTCTCATTTAATTGGAATTAAGCCATTAGTAGGTCTTAGGCTGTATATCTGCAATGTTGACAATCGTGATGACCTATATATGCTGGTGATCTGCACACCTCTTTTGAATAAAAGTAAACAACTGAAGATAGAAAAGTGAGCACTTCTCCCTCCAAAACACGGGAGAAAACTACCATCTATGTCACCTAATCCAATCTGCCTGTGGATGAAAGAGTGGACCTGAACATTGAAGCCATGAAGTACAATTTTTCAATTATGGGGTATTTAAAATGTGGCCTACTTAGCAATCAGAGCTTTAGCAACTCAGAAGATCAATTGTGTTGGTAAGTCAGAGAAGAAATAAGGAGAATACCTCTCATGTTTAAGGGACATTGATAGGCCTTTGTCGTTATCTCTAGTCTTCCTACAGAAAGAATAAATGCAGACATGATGCTACAGGCGCAACCTGTGATGAGAGTGGTGACAGACTGGTTTGAAAAAGAACATAGAGAAATTATTTAGGCATAAATGCAATTCTAACCAGGAATTTCTTGTACAGAGATATCTTGGTTCCAAAGAAGCCTTTGCAGAGTCAGTGGAAGAGAATTTAATAATGAACAAATTCAGAAGAAAAATAGGGGACACTTTTGATTAGTACAGGTGCTGAACTAATGGAGTAACTTAACAAGGAAGCAGTGATTTCTTCTAAATACAAAGTTTTCAGATAAAAATGAGCTTCCTTTCTGGAAGACTTGCTTTTATCAAGAAAGATGTAAAGGAAATTAAATACTGCAAGGAAATCAGTTTATGAGATGTATAGTCTCATTTGATAGACTCGTAAGAAGTCAGTTGCCAGATTTTCAATAATGTTTAGTAGGGAAAAATTTTACCCTGTTTGTGTTATTTGGTTTAAAACCCGATATCAGATAAACGTTCAACACAAAGAACAGACAAAACCAGTTTCTCCAGGCGTGAACCTCTTCAACACATACTTTTATAAACTTTCTCCCAAAGACAGAATATGCTTTGATATCACTCAAAGTCTTGTAGAAATCTTGTGTTATGGACAATTTCTTTGCTCAAGTGAACGTATGAGAGCCCCACTGTGGATCTAGCGTACTATATGGGATGCCAACAACATACGTACAGCTTGAAAAATCCTAAATGGGATTTTCGTGGGGTTATCATCATCACACATGTAAAGCAGATGTACAGTTTGCTCTGATAACTGAGTTCGAATTTGCAACAGCACCATACAAATGTTTCCTGTACAAGTAGGACTAAACATCACAGAAAAAAAAAAAGGCATCAGAATGGATTGAATCTTGGTGCTTTAAAGTACCTAGTTAGTCTTGGTTTCACTTGATTTTTAGAAAGTTTTTTTCAGTTCTTTTGAAACAAAATCTCAAAGCAAAAGACCAGGGTACTAATCTGCTGGGGTCCATGTACTTTTCATTTGCAAATGTCACCAGTCATTTATTTAAAAGTCCTGTAAACTGCTACAAGTCACCATGATCAACACTGACCTGTACTGAGGTAGCATGTAGATAGCCAATGCTTACACATGTAAATGCTTTCAATAAAGTGTGCTAGAAATCCTTGAACTTTTTCATTCTTATAGCAACTTAATTATTATTTAATTGCATTGTCAAAATGAATAATTTTAAGAAAAAAAAAAAAAAGGACAAGTCTTCATTCACTCTTTCTGAAGGAGAGGATACATTAAGGTTTAAGCATATATCAATACTGGGTAAAAAAAATGGTAGTTCATATTAATCTGCACAGATATTCTTAGTTCTTGCAATTCTAATCTTCCAATTGCTAATCTCCTTGTAGCCACTAAAAATCCTGTAAAGGAGGGGCCCTGAACCCCTGTAAATTCCAGTCTTTCCTCTAATCCGATCAATCATTTTCGAGTCCAACTTTGACATGGTGGGAACTGAAAATACATTGTTTGTATTGCTCAGAATTACCCCCAATCCTTTCATTATAACCTTCCTTTGCCATAGCTGTGGTTCTGGGTGCTGTGCAGCTCACATCAGAAAACTGCATAATTATTCACTTGACCTAGAAGCTAGAAGGTTGCAGAGACAAAGTATATTTACCCTGTATTCACTTTCTTCAATAGTTATCCTTGCATGGACACTGCTAGCAGGAGGCTAGATGGGCAGTTGATATGACACAGAGCAGACATCTTTTTCTTAGTAAACCCAAGGTCTGAACTACATGCAATCCTGCAAAGAGCTGTGAAACAAATAATTTCACATTTGACGGGAGAGCGGTGTGAGTTGCAAGGTTTTGAGTATGCCAGGGTCACTCTTTGTGAAGGTATGTGACCAGAATAAGTCACACAGATGGAGAGAATGCAAAACACAGTGATTTAGAAACTCTTGTGGTCATGAAAGACCACCATTGTATTTGTGCATGACCTACAAGCTTCAGAGGCCATGTGTGAAACAGAACACGCAAGATGTTGCTTTAAAGAGCAGCATATACAAATCTGGCAGCACCCGCTGAATGCTAGAATATGTGACCTCTTGCTGATAATTCGTAGTACAATTTTTCAAAGAAAGCAGGAAATGGAGGCTTACTTCAGAAAAAAAAAAAAAAGAAAAAAGAAAGAAAAAGTTGAGTCTCACTTGAAAGCACTCTCTATATATAGCATTCCAGAAAATCTTAACCAAACTGCTTACTTTAATCATATTTGCTGTTAATTTAATTATAATGTACGGTCTCTTGAAGAAAAAGAGAATCATGGAAATAAATACAGGGCTGGAAGGCAACGTATTTGTGCTCTCATTCTAACTGATGGTGAGGAAGTCATTTAAGAACCTCTATTTCCCTGTCTGTAAACTGCGGATAAAAATATTTTCCTCTTCTAATCACAGTGTTGCTTGGAGGCTTCAGGATATCCTTAGAAAAACTTTACTGGTACTAGCAGAATTCCATGGGAAGAAATTGTTCACGGGTGGAGCAGTCACATTAAGAAAATTAAATGTGTGCTTGGTCACATCTGTGATGGAAGCCAGGAGGCATGGAAAACAGGACCTGCGCTTCAGTGCTGGTGAGAACAAGGACAAATTAGTAAAGAGTAATGGCAAAGCAGGTGGAAACTGCAAAACCCCCTCCTAACCCAAATGAACTGGTCTTGCAGTGTTCAACCTGGGAACATGAGGGACTAAAAGACACCTGTGGTGTCATCAGATTGAAACTGTAACTATCAGTGACATGATATCTTCTTGCTGTTTCTTCCAGGAGACATATTACAGGCATGGAGAGAACTACCTTACATTTACATAGATGTTTAGCTCTGAATTAAGCCAATCTTGGACAGAACTGTACTTAGTTACATGGGAATATTTGGCTCTCATTATAGCCTTCTTTTCTTTTTCCACTTTAGTATTGCCAGTAAAAATCAAAACCAAACAAAACTCTGCTAAAACGGGTCACAAGTCTGTGCAGAGCCATGAAGTTGGCCCTTGGCAGTATGTTCCCATTGTGTCCGATTCCACCACAGCATTCTGCTCTCTGCTGCACTCAGTCTATAGCCTTCATTGTCACTGTGATCTCTTTCCTGCAGGACGCAGCAATTAGCTGTTTCAAGGAGTCCTCATCTCACCACTCACTGTGTTACTGAGACACACTGATGAGTAGCTGAAGGTGAGAGATACATCAGAGCACACTTTGAAGCTGTTGAATTCTGTTAATTTTGGATTAGCACCTAAAACAAGGATGAATTGATTTGCAAGGCTGAAGCTGAGGCAGTCTTCCTTCCCATCTATTCTTGGGAGCTGTTGGAATGGAGCATTGCTGCAGGCACACTCGTACAGGTTGCTGGTACAGCGGTCCTATGGCTACTTGCAGAGATTTTGGAGTATCTCACTGAGACTTCTGTAAACATCTTTCTCAGCCTTGAGTATCAGGAGTTGAGGCAGGTGTTAGTTTAAAGAGTTATGCTAAGAACAGAAGTCTGTGGTATACAAGAACAGCACAAAGGGTGGAGCCCTAGTTTCACCTGTGGATGATAACAAATCAGCACAGATTAAGACTGCCTTTTTCACTCCTTTCCACTGCACCATACTGACCACTAGAGTTTGCTGTATTAACATTCGAGTGAACAAATCCAAAAGCTCTGAACCAGCACCACAAAACAATTTCCAAAGAAAGCATGAATTCCCTCACCACAAACTGTAGAAATGACAATGCCCTTCTCCAGCTGTTGAGATGAACTCAACTTGAAATGCAGAAGAAGCTGCAGGAAGTGTATGATTAAGTAATTGGCACTATTTTCTCTCCATTGGTACAGTGCCAATGTTCCAGCAATGTGCTAAGGGGTGCTGTGCTATTTTCAGATTAACTGAAAAATCAAGGTCCTGACTGCTGTTCATTTTAGCTAATTAAAGATCCCTTGGCATTTATTTGCAGAAGAAGGGATATTAGTTTTGATGAGCTGGCAAAACTCCAGCTAAAAAAAAGCAAATGCTGCAGACCAGGTTCTCCCTGAAGTTCTGAAAAGCGACTGTCCCTTTCTTCCTTCACCCTCAACAGCGTAACAATGAATTGTGGTGCAAAGAGGAGTCACTCTTCACCTGGAAGGTGGCAACAGATCACCCACACCTCCCTCTGTGTAGCATGTAAAGCATTATGGCATGCACTAGAGTGGAAAATTAAATATGATGGTAAAAATTAATTTAGGTTTTTGGATCCGAAGTGGACACTGATTTTGGTGACTGGATTGATTTCTGGATGAATCTCCAACATAGTTTCAATGTTTTCACATTTAAGACTTCTTAGTGAGATTCATCTATTCCTTCTGACAGAGGTACTGGACAGTTTGTTCTTATCTCCACTCAACCTTTGTTCAGCTGGACTCATTCCCAGTGAAGACATTAGTAAAGGGAACATCGACAGAAGAGAAAATCTCTTCTGATTTTCCATGACTACTGCCACCACAATCCCAGGGAGCAAGACACAAGGAAGAACAATCCTAAATAAGTCTTATTCCAGTTTACATGTCTGGAAATGAGTGTCCTCATTCACTGTTGGGATGGGGCATGTTCTGTCAAGAGGGGGAACTGACTCCCCTGATCTTTAACAATGTCTCAGCTTGAGGAAAGTGATTCTTTTCAGACACACATGATTTGGCCACATTTTTACAAAGACAGCTAAAGACTCTACATACCAAGTCCATCCTTTGCCAAATTTCAATTCCCTGCTTCAAAGACTGTAAGGGCCAAAGCCTCTCATCAAAATGGCTTCCCAGTAAACCACTTCTAGAATAAAGAAAGAAGCATTACACCCATCCTCATACCCCACAAAGCTTCTCTGTGTCAGTTACAGAGAATCCAAAAGAAAAACAAACCAACCAACCAACCAACCAACCAACCAACCACAAAGAAACCGGAACAGACTAAATATTTTCAGTCCAAGTAACTACACTTTAGCAAAGTGATAAGCAAGTGAAAAGGGACCATATAAGCCCATCAAACTAATTTAGCTTCTATTAGTTACTTGGAATAGTAATAATATTTACCAGGCTGATGATACAGGAAAAAAAAACCAGCCCCTCAGATAGCAGTCACATACGATCATAATGTTCCCTCTTTTACCATCCCTTGCATCTGTTTCTATTATTCATTACTTGTGTTCCTACTGAGGTCATAACCCAATTCACTCATGGTGAGGTAAACAGAGTTTAATGGGACTACTTGCAATGACTAGGTTACAAGATGGCATTTACTGGATCACAGTCAGGAGTAACATTCCAAATCCTCCTATGTTCAGTTTCCAAGCGTGCGATCTCAAGTCAAAGGTCTCCCACACACTCTTGGTTTTCATAGAAAATCAGCTTAAGTGCCTAATTATTTTTGGAAAGGAGCCTAAGTCATCTAGCAAGAGCATTTTGAAATTGTGACTTTCTGTCTAGTTATCTGTGCAGAGCCATGCACTTAGAGCATTTGTAAACAATAAAATCACAGTCATTGTTTTTCCCAAACTGAGCCCCAACCCAACAGATGCAGTTATAAAGAAATTAGTAGAACTAGAAACAAACACTTTAGGAATTGCCAAATAAGCTAAAAATAAGAGCACATGACATGCTTCAGAAGTAAAATATTCTGTCTCAGAACTTGAACAATAGTGATCAGAGGCAGCCTGAGAATTTGAGGGCAAGCCAGAAAAACAACAGTTTTTCAGCACTCACAGTTCAACATACCCAACTGCTCTCTACTATGGTTGTTTTGAAATACACAGGGCTGGGTGAAGAGCCACAAGGAGGCTTGACTAGGTGGTATGTTGGGAATAGTGAGGAAATGAAGAAAAGCATTTCTCAAAGTGGTTGCGGTGATTTGGAGGATGCAGGGGGATGCTCTATTATTTCTCCTGGTGCTCCTGAGGCAGCAGAGGAGCCCAGTTGTTCAGTTCCTTTCATCAGTTGTAATGAGTTTGCATCACTCCATGACTTTGCTTGTGCTGTGCCCAGACACTTGGAACTGTTCTGAGCATACAGTCCCTTGCCTTGCCATCCCCATATGAAAGTATAGTTCTGTAACACCAGATATCCTATCCCTTCTGAATTATATAGGTGCCAAGCAAAGCAAATTAACCTTTGAATGCCAGCTTTTTCTTTGGCCAGTAAGCAAACATCAGGTGTGTCCTTTAAAGTCAAGCAAGCAGAAAAACAGTGTCTTTCTGTCCAAATTTTTTAGAACATCCCTGAGCACTTCCCAAGTTCTAAAGCACTTGACATTTTATGCACGGCTTTAAATGAAAGACCAAATTAGACAATGCTCTGCTTTAAAACTGAGCCCACAGCCTCCCCCAGCTGACGACTGCTGCTGTTCCCAACAAAGAAAGAGTCAGAGTGTTTGCAGATGGCTTTCTTTGGTCTAACCATTCTGCAGAAGTGATACACTCTTTTGGGGCCAGTAATCTTTCTGTTCTTCTTCAGCTCTTGACTTTCAACCCAGAAGAAGCACTTTAGTAATTTCCTCATAAAAGTTCTTGGACTGATGAGCAATTTGTTTCTAGTAGTGTCTATAGGTGTCAAAGAGTAACCCTTTAAAGGAGAGTTTCATTTCACTTTGAGGTAACATGTACCTCTTCTTTTTAATGTCTCCCTGCACAGTACTCCTGAAATTGCTTCTTCTGCACACCTTTTAGTGTTGTTACAAGTTTTACCTAATATGATACCCTTCAAGAAAAGTGACTTTTTCAGGCTACTCACACAGTTGCCAAGGCATTATTGTAACTAGGCACAAATAGGGACATAGCTCATAGAGGTACCTCATTGTGGCCAGAGGTATGCACACGTGCCATCAATCACAGTGCCAAATTATGTAGCCAGGCAAGGCTGAAAGTCTTAATGTATAAGTATATAGTGAAAAGCCTAAATTAGAAATTCTTTTCAGCTGTTTTCCTATGTTGGTTTGAAATAAATGACACACAGACCTTAACTACAACTTCAGATAAAGCAGGTTTGTTTTCCAGATGCAGTGCACAGATCTTAGATAAATGACCACTAACGGCAATTTCTAAGAAGAAAAATAGCCTATTTATGGGCACAATTTCTCGTGTCTAAGACCCATAACTAAGACAGAGACTGGTAAATGACTGGTTTACACTACAACTTTATAGGGGTTTATGGGTAAACCAGATGATCTTGCCTAAAGTGTTCTCATGCATTTGCACCATGGAGTCACAGCCAGTGTCTTGGCAGTTCCTGGGCTAGAAGAGGACCAGGGTGCTGCATTGGCACTGTCATGGCTTGACATTTGCCTGTAGGTAGAGCAGGCAGTGCAACTGCAACTAAGCAATGCAACTTCTTCACTGAATCATGACCTAAAGCACTAGGTGTTTTCCTTGACATATAATGAATTATGATGCTTTACTGTGGGCAAAACATATAGAAAATGGAGGAGTGTGGATCTCACAGACTTAAACGTGCCATAAATTGACCCAAGTATAAAAAGCAATGGGAGGATCACACCAATCTACAAAAATGAGCATTCTCTTTTCCTATCTATCCTATCATCATACAATGAATCTTCCACTCTTCTGCCTCTCACATAAGTCGTAGCCATCTGCCTACAGACTGCACAACTTATCTATGACTATATTACACTCACCTACACATCAAACATCTCCTACAGGAGTATCAAATATTACATCTAAGGAATAAGACAGGACAGTATCTGTGGATGATTTCATCAATATTTGCTAATTTTCTAGCTTTTATAAAACACTGGGTTGATTGTTTTTTTTCAAATACTGATTTTTAAACACTAGTGATTGCTTCCATTCTGGAACATTAGAAGACAAATATCAGAGCAAACTCAAACAGTATTCCTAATCCCACCCTGCTAAGTTAAGGAGATACATGTGTGCTATTCTGTATATAAACGTGCATGTGTGCATTTATATGTATATACAAGTGCTTAAAAATCCTATTCTGGCAGATGATAGAAAGATGCACAAAATAATTTCCACTTCTATGTGAGAGTTTTGACAAATACTCTTCATTGATTAGCCTCGAGTTTGGGGAGATATAATTCTCAATTTTATTTTTTTTTTCTGGAAAACAACATTTTCCTTTTTTGCAAGATTCTTGGTGGCTGTGAACCAGCAGCTATATTGTCTAGACCGGTAAATTCCATGGTTGGGTGCAGTTGTTATAGAGCTGCTTTCATTCTTAAAGTTCCCAAGCACATCGTAAACTGTTCAAAGGGATCACACCCAGCCCATCACTGAAATATAGTCACTGCTGCAGTGGAATTCAGCAGCTGCTTAATGGTTCATAGCTCACCCTTGTTCCCAATTAGGCCAGTAGCAATCTTTCCGCTGCTTTCAATAAGAAGGTTCTTGTGCACTAAGCCAGGTATGTGCTTAAGCACCTTGTTAAATCACAGTCCAAAGGCTTGAACTTTCTCATATAACATTCACTGGATGCAGATTTGAGCCTTCAGGGAGGAAATAAGCAGGAAGACGAATTGAAAACACAGGGTGAATTTTAGGTAGATGGAAAATAAGGTGAAAGTGGAGTACACATAGCTGGTGAAGCAGATGATCTAAGTTGTTCCCTCTCTGCTCTAGCTGGGCATGTTAGACATCAGAAAGGGCCTGGTTTTATTCTTAGAGCAGTTGTCAATCCCATAGAGGGGAATGTTTAGAGTAGAAAAGTAAGTAAAGAGTAACTATTAAACTGGAGCTAATGAGCGTACCTTCAAACTCCCTCTAAACTAATGCGAACCAAATAGTACATATTTCACACTAATTCTGAACGTCTAACACAAGAATAACTCCCAGCAGCTTCAGCATGACATGAGCACACAGGGATTAAGTCTCAGTTACCTTTCTGATCAGGTTTTCTCTATATTTTATCTATATTTTCACCCACACAATCTTGCCCTCTTTTTCAGCCACACACTGCACTTCCTACGATTGCAAAGTAGTCATTTATTTCAACATAATCATAGAATGAAGGCCTTTAATCACTAACTGAAGAAACCTGCCACAGGAAAACCCACAGCTATTTATAATTTCCTGCACTGTCTCCCCCCTACTATGCCTTTTTCAAATTTTTATTTTTTTTTTTAATTTTATTTTTAATGCATGAACTGAGAAGACAGACTGTAAGAGCTCCACCAATAAAGCACTCAATTCAATGGACAAGAGGTGAGTTTGAAAATACTGATTTTTTTTTTTTCCTTAATAATGGCAGGAACTTCCGTAATCCCTCTCACACACAATAACAGTACAAGTTCCTGTCAACTGTGCATGAACAGCTGCTTTTCAAAACAGTTTGATTACTCATCATTCTCAAAACCTTTTTCCACTGTGAATATCTTAAACTAATAATCACATGATTAATTGATGTAAAATTAAGACGTTATATTACAAACTAGTGATTCATACAAACTAATGGGAAATTTACTTATACTCCTCATCACCAGAATATGACTCAAGTTACAAACTGTTTAGTTAGAGACTGGCATTCATTATACTTCGTACAGCATCTAGAAGAGGACTGAAACTGGGTGCAAATCCTTATATGCAGCTAAAAGTATCAAAGTTTTATCAGAGTAGATCGGAAATGCTTGCCCATGTTTAATTCATGACCACATCACTGTTGAGTTATAAATGTGAAAGTGAAACACAAAGAAATTACCTTTGTTTGAAGTTCATAGACCTCTACATGAGAGAAGCTTCTTGAGAAACATGTTGAAGGGTTTAAGACACAATTTTTTTTTATGCTGGGAAATTTCTAGAAGACCATTTATGAAATGATCAACTCTTGGCAGGGGAGTTAGATCCAGATGATCTTTAAGGTCCCTTCCAACTCAAACCATTTTAAGATTCTGTGATATGATTCTATGAATATGGGCATCAAGGGATTTGTATTTCCAGCTGCATTGCACTCAACTGCACCGCAAAGTCTTCCTGTATAACATTTCAAAAGCGCTGCTTTTATACTTTTCCCTGTGAAAGGGGGTAACTCTGGGAAATGGCAAAGGTTGCACTTATGAGGAGGACACGGTGAATCGGACCAGATCAGTCACGAAACAGCTTCCAAGTGTTTGGTAAAAACTCTATGGACACCACTGATACTTGTGAATGTTTCAGAATAGCATGCAAACAACAACTTAAGTAAATGCTTTTAAAATTTAATCAAGACCAACAGGAATCTGTAGGATGTGTTTTCTTTTTCTTGTATCTACCAGTTCGTTTGAACCACTGATTACTTTGAAACATCATTTACCATCAGGAGTCAGATGGCCGATTTTTGAAGCACTCCTCTGCGGACATCTTCATTTTTTCTCTCTTGCTTTTCCCTGTCCAGCTACATTGCACAGTCAGGAAGAATAGGAACAAAAAATTAAGAAATGTGTTGACAAACTTGAAAGGAAATTTTCCCTGTGCATTGCTCGTGGAATTTTTGAAATCATCTGCAACTTGGGGGAGAAGGAGAAAATATCACACCTAAAAACCAAGTCTGTCCTGTGTCTTCAAGTAAACACTTTTCTTTCATTTTTGTTTTTCTACAAACTTCTGAATCGTCATTTTTCACATGCATCTTACAATTGAGAAAAGTAATCTAAAAACACAGGATGATATGTACAAACATTTTACCATGACTCAAGAAGTGTGGATTCACTATTCTTTCCTGAAATAAACATCTCACCCACACAAAGTCATTCACCATGAGATTGTTCAGGCACCGGAACAAAGCAGAAGACTAAAGGTCTGCCTAGGACATAGGCCCATGATCCTAAATTTAGTGGATACTTCTCTCATTATTTATCCTAAAGTAAAGACAAGCATTCCATTCCATGTTACTACACTAATTTCCTTCTTATTCACCTTGTTTCTTTCTTTCTTACAACATTTTCTGTTTTTCAGCTATTTCAGCATTTCAGTTCTTTGCCTGTGAAGGTGTGGAAAGACCAGAGGAGGGCAGGCAGAGTCTGGAATGGAAAAAAGCAGCCGCCAGAAAAAGATGCTTAAAATATGTCAGAGAAATCAATAATCCAAATGAAAAAAAGAGCTTTTGTAGTGAATCAGGGAATTCACATTTGCTTTTCACAAAGAAAGAATCCTGAAGCTGAATGCTGCTTTTTCTTACAGTTGTATACAAGTAACAAACATGGGGTAAGGTGAGAGGCAAGTTCTTCAGTTCTTCATTTCACTTAATCTTCTTCTCCTTGGATTCTTATTCTAGATGAAATATCTAAAAGTTGCCTCTGTGGATTGATTTCTCATCTCAAGGATACAAAGTTTATGGTTATTTATTACACTGCTGTGTCAGACACTAAAGAATGAGTCAGGCACAGACAACCCTTGTTTCTCATTTTATATATGACAAGACAAGTAGTGGACAAAAGGATTCCTGGGGGGAAATGAGACGGGAAGTATCTTAAGAAAGCTATGGCCGTAAGTGTTTCTGGTCTTTGCATAACTCTTCAGAAGAAAGTGAGAAGAAATTTTTCCCTCTCTGCTGGCATATTTTGAACAAAAAAGCAGGACAACCAGAGAGAATGGCTTTCTCCTAAGGAACAAAGAGACATTTGAGCACAGTCCTGTTGAGAAGGACTTGGGGATACTGGTGGATGAAAAACTGAATATGAGCCAACAGTGTGTGCTCACAGCCCAGAAAGCCAAATATAGCCTTGGCTGCATCAAAAAAAATATGACCAGCAGGTTGAGGGACATGATTCTTCTACTCTACTCTGCTCTGGTGAGACCTCAATTGGAGTACTGTGTGAATTAAAGTGAAAAACTAATTTCCAGTGTGGAAACGAACAAAGAGAGATGTAATAGTCTAGAATGAGTAGGAATACTCACATATTTGTTATGCTTTCGTTGGTCCACATGAATGTTAAGTCAACAAAAGAACAAACTTATCTTTATCGGCCCACTCTCAAAAAAAGCAATTTACTCACAAAGGCAAATGTCTTCTTTATATCACTTTTATCTGGCTGAAGCCTCAGACAAAGTCTACTAGCAAGTTTAGACAGCTTTGTAGAGCTGTGCTACTTTTAGTAGGTGAGTCAGGAGTGTCTTGTGATAAAATGCACAAAACGCTGAAGAAAGGACTCATAAAACAAGTTCACCTAAAATCCTGTATAGTCAGAGACCTGTTGGCGCATTTACTCAGTATTTGATCTTAAGTCAGAATTAAATATATCTGAGCCTCTAACTGTTGATAGGAGCACTAAGAAGACAACAGAACATTAATCAGAATTAAATATATCTGAGCCTCTAACTGTTGATAGGAGCACTAAGAAGACAACAGAACATTAATGTCTATGTAATTTTCATCCCTACAGGAAGAGGGAAAATAATTCTAGCCACTGAGTGAGTCTCATCTCTATTAGGTATAGACATCTGAAACTTGTGTGCGTAGTGTACATAACTCATCTAGATCCTCCTCAATAATTAATAGGAAAAAATAGCCACCTCCACAGGGAGGCTAACTGTTCTGTGCCACTAACCTGTCCTCTGCAGGGACAAGTTGCCCTCTCACAGATAGTGAACTGGGTTGGCCTAAGTACATTACTTTTAATCCTAATAATGTAGGTGAAGGAAATCCCACTAATTGTGCATTTCAATTAACAGGAGGTACCATGCGTGAATGTTATTAGTCATCTTCTTTCAGATAAGATGGAAAATAATGACCAGTTTCTAGACCATCAAAAGATCAAACATCATCGTTAAACTTGGATCTTCCACTTTCCCATTAGGCCACCTTAATTACGTCCTTTTGAAAGAAACTACAAGCACTCAGAGAGAAGCAGTTGAGTATATTCCTGCAGAAATGAGAGATTAGCAACATCAGACTAATAACTATGCACAAAACCAATCATCTGAAAGATGCCATGGCAGAAAACTGTGACAGGAGCTGGATTATACAGTCATAAAAACTTGAGAGATTTGTCAAGGGAATGTATAATGCCAGAGTTGTTCCTATTTCTGTTCAATTTAATTTCTTAAGTATGTCTGTTTTTCTTTCTAATATATGATTCTGTCTCATTAAAAAAATATGGAAAAAAAGCATATTATTTTCTCTCTCCACATGCATATTAATATACTAACACTCTAATACATGTGAGTCTCATTTTCTGTAGCTAGCTGTTGAATTTTCACATGTATTGTTAATGGAGGTGGTAATACCAGCTACATTTGAAATCCCCCAACACTCCTAATATATTTTGATTTTCAGTGGTTTAAATTCTGTCAAACTGTGACCACTCAGGTTGAAATTTTCCAGACTCACTACCTACCTTAGGCTGAATTTTCCCATCTCATAAAAATAAAACTAAAACCTTACACTTGTTTGCTGGAATAACACTGAGTATATTAGATTTTGTGGTAAACACTCAAAATTTAACAGAAGAAAATGTGCAATCTGGACTAAGGATGTATTGCATGTCATTTTGTCTCTTAGCTATAGCCTTTCAAAAAGCCCCTGAGTTTGTCCATTCTCAGACAAGAGCTGAAGCTCTTTTAAGCTGCGTGCTTAAAAATTCCTTCCACGCTGGTTGTGTACTCCTGCCTGCTGCTAGCTCTCAAGGCCAGGAAGTCTCTCTTTCTCTCTATTTGTGTGAATTCAGTGTTTCCTCTGCTAATTACTAAGCCCAGGACCTGTGAAGGAGGATATAGTCTGATTTGAATGGGACAAAATTCAGATTGGTAAGAGTTTAGAAGTTAGATATGGTATTGTATACCAGGTACCATTTAGATAAAATGAGACAGATATATCTGACGTTCCACAGCTCCTAAACCTCAAGCAAGCATTTTGTACACCTCCCAGGGAAAATGTGCACTTCCTCCTTTCCTTTTCCTTTTCCTTTTCCTTTTCCTTTTCCTTTTCCTTTTCCTTTTCCTTTTCCTTTTCCTTTTCCTTTTCCTTTTCCTTTTCCTTCTCCTTTTCCTTTTCCTTCTCCTTTTCCTTTTCCTTTTCCTTCTCCTTTTCCTTTTCCCTTTCCCTTTCCCTTTCCCTTTCCCTAAGAAATTACTCTTGCTCTTTCATACACAGACACCCTTTTGGAAGAACCCTGTCATCGCAAATGCAAGCACTCAAAACTTTGTGAGAAATGCAATGCAGTCAAGTGAATATCAGAAAACACGGCTTTTAATGTCCACTCTTAACTACCTTGCTTCAAAATAAACATGCAACTCCTCATGCTGCAAGTCATGTGCACATGTGCAATCAACAAGATTAAACTCTTAATTAAGCATCTCTTAAGTTTATTTTAAATGGCTCCAGGCTCTTATCTTCCTTCTCCATGTCCTGCTTAACACAAAATTTTGGCAAAATGTTTTTCTTCAAACCATGATTTTTCTTGTAGACATACATACAGCGAAAATCCTACTTTCTTGTAAAGTGAGTCCAAATTGTGGACAGATTTACAATGAAGAATAAGCATATTTTGCCATTGTTTGGATAGAAGCATCCAACAAGCTGTCACGTAGAGCATGGCAGAGGAGAGCTTTTGTTTCTGTATGGTACCCATCTTCCCTAGCATGGACACTGTTGATCTGTATCAATCTTTATGGTCCTCTACCCCATAACTCAGCCAAGAAATTCCATACCAATTACTGTGAAATGTATTTAGTCACTATCATGGTCTTAATGAAGTTTCCTCTAGTTATTGTATCATCCTCTACTGAACATCTACTGAAGGCACAAAGCACGGCTTCAGCAACAAGGATAGAGCAATTTCTCTTCTTCAAAGTCTTGGAATGGATTGTCAAGGGCAGTGAATCTGATAGATAAATGCCATTTAGTCTATGATTAGACAAATTACTGAGATGAACCAGTTCAAAGAAGGTGTGGGATGTGGATCATCTCCTACCTTGTAGTTGAATCCTCAGGAGGTAGTTCTACATCGAGAAAACTGTCCCAGGAGAGAAGCTGATGCAAGAGGCAGCCTTTCTAAAAGAGAGGAAGAAAATGTTGTTTAAATGAAATCAGGGTTGATTGGTACAGACATGAAGATCTGGAAATCATTTATTTCCATTAAAACAATATTTGAGCCAGTAAATTATATACTACAGTCCAATAAAAGGCATCACATCCTCTACCTATTTATTTCCTTAGCATTTGCAGAGTACACACAGCAATACAAAGTGTTATTTACATATATAAAAAAAGTATAATCCTTTCAGCATGTTGATTCCTGCCAGAGTCAAATGATCCGGTCCAAGTCTACATAATGAACTGTTCATAGAATGTCTCCATCCAAGAGAACACACTAACACTTCTACGTACTTCAAGATGAAGAATGCTGAGATATTGAGTATAAATACATGCATTATCTCTTGGACATGTTTTTCATTTGATGTCTAATGGGAGCACTCTAGCATGCAATTCACCAATAACGGAATGTAAGGACTGTTTCTTCTGCATGAAATCTCCTCATATAATTTTCCACATTAAATATGACAGTACTGTAGGCAAGAGACTACTGTAACTTGTTTGCGTATGTTTCCCTGAAGAGTGATGCCATGGTTAGTAGTTCAAGCTTTCATGAGGAAACATGAGGTCTCTCTCTTATAAGCAAAAACATACTTAATTCCCAAGAAGCACAACAAAATGACCAAAACAAGGCACCATTCCAAAGCAAATAAGAAGTTATATGGGCATTTTTCCGTCTGGTTTAAAACTCTAATTTGCTTCTCCAAATCTAACAAGTTTTCTACCATAATACCACCTTCCCTTGGCAGCTCTTCCAAATAAATTATATTGTTCTCTCATTGTACTAGCACCTCTGCCACTGATGTCTGTACGCACTGCTATTTGTTACAGCTTTTGAAACAATACTGCAATATTTCTATCATGACCTCTGTATTTTTCTCATTTTAATTCTTTGTTTACTGCAACTAATAGAGCCATAGAGATCAATCCTGGATAGGATCAAAAATATTTTTAATGTGCTTTTAACGTGCTTTTAACAAATAAAACAATCCAGTACTACCTCACAACAGTATGATTAGGTTTCATTTCCTACATTTTTCCTACATTTCCTATATCATTACCTCAACATTTCAATAGCAGGTAACCTTTCTGGTTTAAAAGGTTCTTTTAAAAGGAACTAACTGTTCTTACTGCAAACTTTCTGTTTCCAGTTGATCCTGAGATTATTAATCATCAATTGATAGGAAGATTGTTCATCTTGAAAAATAATGAAATAGACTCATTTGTCATCCAAAGCTGATTAGAAATTAAGGGGCAAACTATGTATGTTACCCAAAACTTTACAGTTGCAACTCGTCTGCAGACAACAGCCACCTGGAACCTAGATCCACTCTCGCCAAGTGTATATCCTCTTGACCCTTACTCATGACAGTTTAATGACTGGAATACACAATAAGGGAACAGTGAGTGCACCCACCAGTGACATATCTATTATCAGAGAAGTTCTTACTGGCTTTTTTTTTTTTTTTCAATGGGTGTTTCTTTTAAGTAATTTTCCTCTAATCCATTTCCCAGGGGAAAAAAAAGCCAATTTCCTTGGCTAAACATAGCCACTTAGCACTTCTTTTATCACCATGCTATATACACACCCTGTAGAAGTGGAAACGCAACTGACTTCTTGAAATTGGCCTGTAGGATCTTCTGCTCTGACTTCTTCACTGTGAAAGGAACATCACAATGTGATATCAAATTCTCCCATTCTCAATGTTTTTCCCTTAAAAGGAGTGAAGGCACAACCAAATGACATTAAGAGCAAGAAAAGCATTAGATACTTAGAAAATAAAGGAATTGCCTTGGCTTTGGTTCTTATACACATACAGATTCTGAACCTGCAAGCGGTTCAATGACTTTGTGACATGTCACTTAGGATGCACACACTAAAACTGGGGATTTTTAAAGGCTTTCATGAAATGAGTGGTAATAAAAGTTGTGAACAGCTAACTGACATAGAAGAACTTTTATTTAGCCTTCCATAATAAGCTGTGGCACAAAACATCCTGAGAAAACACTTCCAACATGACTTTTTGTTATTTATTTTTTTTGCCTTTGATTGTCTGGTCTGCAGCTGTGTAGAGGGATAAGCAACTTTTTTTCTTTCTGCCACATGGACAACTTTCTGTACCACTGTCATGGTGCCAATGTCCCTTTGCTACTACCAACAATTTTATTAGTAATCATGACTACTTTTTGTTATCATAGGTGGTCCTAACCATGGAACAGAAGTTCAGCAGGGCTTAGTCCACTTAAACATAAGTGTCTGTCAGTTAGGTATCTATACAAGGCCAAACAGGCTTTCGACTGTGCCCTTGCCGTGTTTGGTTTCCTAATACAGATGTATCCATGGTGAACTGTGAAAAATCTCTCTGTTGTGTTAAAGGTATAAATTCCGTTACTGCTTTCAGTAAAGTTCCTAAAATTCAAATTCAAATGCTATGTTACAGTAGCAAACAGCATACAAAGAAGGCGACGTGGGTCTAGTAGAAAAAAAATTTGTTACAGGATACTGCCTGGAATGTATTCTGCCCTCAAAATACCCACATTATCTCCCATTAACAGTAATGGAAATTTTGCATGCACATCAAGGTAGAATAAATAGCCAAGCCTTTGACTGCTTTGATATGCATTTATGAATGTAGCTATACATTTATTCCTTCAGACAATTTAAAAACCTGTGATTCAGAGTTTAAATGTATTCATTAATACCTGCAAATAGAGAAAAACAGCACGGAACCAACATTAATTGAAACGAAAACAATCTGATGTCAGACATAAGGAAGAAAATGAAAGTTAATTTTTTTCTCTTCTGAGTGGAGATTACAGACACTGTCAGAACACTTATCCCATTGAGATCAATTGTTTGGAAAAAAAATTAGAGATTAAAAATTTATGGTACAATTATAGACTAGATCATTAGTGTCAGAAAAGGTATACATTATTTCACATAGGCAGTAACAGAAATAAATGTCTTACAACATGGGATTTTAGAACACCATGTCTGCAGCTATGAAGAGTTTTGATCAAGACACATTGTATAAACAAAATATAAGCAAAAGTATAGAGATATCTTTTCATTTTTGTGATTGGGTTCATTTGGACTAGACTTCCTAATTAATTTGATATCACATTGTGAATTACTGTGAAATTAGAAAGTTTGAAAATTCAAGTACTTTGGATTCATAAAACAATTGAAGACTAATGGCAGACTGTAGATCATGCACCCATCTACCTTCTCTTAAATTCACAGATAAGAATCGGAGTATTCTAATATATTTTGTAGTAACTGTTATTTTACTTTGAGTATCAAAAGAGTTGTCCTTAAATGACTTAAAAAGTCAATTACTGTATTTTATCTACTTCCCACTAAAACAATGAGCAGTCTTTCATGGAAAACAGGTATCATTGCATAATCTTGGTTAACTCATCTCACAAAAGAAAGTAACAAGTCCTAGGTTTTTCACATTAAGCTTTAAGATAAGGTTTTCCTCTAGCCAGACAGATGAAAATCACAGGCTACCAATATTCAAGGTCATCTGCAAAGGCACCAATTTAGAAATAATTAACAATAAAACAAAAATTACAGACAGATATCCAATACAACTCAGAAAGATTCAACATTCAGATGTTATGGGCTGGTTTCAAATCTTACACCTATAACTGCATTTAGAATTTCTTTGTACATGGGGAAGTACAACATATGCTCTCTGCAGTCACTACTTTAAAATACAAATGGTAAACCTTCACTTACAAAAAGTGGGGGTTTTTTATGTGAAAAAATGATGGTTCTTTTCCTGGTACTAACAACTAGTTCAGCCTCTAAAACACCTTGCTAGATAAAAAGACAAGTATGAAGAAGCGAATGCTTTGCTTTTCAATCAGACTTTCTAGAAGGTTAACTATAATCATGCCTGATTCTTTTATTACAGTGTTAATGACATATCCCTCATGTTCAGGGCCTGCCATCATGCTGAAACACTCTGAGACTGATCAACTCTGCTATCATCAAAGAACTCAAATGCTTCTTTTTATCTCAGGAAATGATGTAATCTCTCTTAGAACACTCTTACGACAAACTGACCCAGTTTGAATGTAATAATAATGTTCTTGAACTTTGAATGGTTTCTGTTGATAGCAAATTTCCATATTTGATAAGTCTGGTGCTATTTATGCTAGGTTTACCAGCCTTACCCAGTTCACAGTCCTCCAAACTGTCAATAAATCAAAAATTGCCCAAGCATGACATTTGAACCTGCTACAAAATATGAATCCTATCTTCCCCAAACATGAATGAATGACATCATGATTAGATCATAAGATTTATTAGGTTTATTATAAAGAGCAGTCTGATTTGTCAAGGTTTGACTTAAAGCTTCCTTCAGGTCCTGGTTTCTTTGAATTCAATGCAAGTTTTATGCGTATGTCCACTGTGACTTTTCTTCCAGTTGAGTTCACATCTGGTTTTTCCCGTGTCATTCTAGTTTGTGAAGAAAACATGTGGACTGTGAATAAAAAACGTGGGCTGCATCACTTTGTTTCATCTGGTTTCATAATGCAAGGAAAAATTTCACAGAATTTTAAGTAATCATCTAATCAGACTGATTAATCTAAAATGAAACCCAAGTTCATGCAAAAGGCAACGTGGAGCAGAAGGTTGAACCTGGAAAGGAAATTCAGTTTTTCATGGGAAGCTGAATAAACTTGGGGGAAGAGAAACAAAACTTGGTTAACACAAGATTGAAAAAATTATTTTTTCTGTCCAGACGAAATATCTCCATCCTCAAATAATTTCAGATTAAGAGAAACATATTTTTAAACTGACATATATAGCCCATGAAGGCTTTATTAGTAAAATTAGGTGAATTTTCTACCAAAACATTTTAAAAGAAAACTAATTTTTGTCTTAGAAGTGAGAAATGTATTTCTTTTAGTAATATTTTTCAGCTGATACTGATGAATTTGGAAACAATTTGCAAATTTTGTAGCTGATCAGTATTTCTGTGTGAATAAATAAATGACTGAAAATTTCCACCCTGGTACCTGACAGACTGACACATAAACAGGAGTAAATTAACAAGCTTCAAAAACAAACTTTAACAGTGCTATGCAATTATTACTATAATCATATATCTCACCTTCATGATAGAAGGAAGTCCGATATAATGTTACAGAAAAACTAAAATCCAGTCATCCAGCCCATTATGTTTTGACTGGAGCAAGGAATCTGGAGAAAGAAGCTTCTCATCAGCAGAGTGTTGAAGCACAGATTTTTGGCTTCACTGACCCATAGCAAAGATGATGGTTCTACTATTACTTGATTTCTGTTAAGTGTAACTGACTGCAAAAATCTAAGCACTAAAACATGTTTAACAGCAGTGCTCTCTTACTGCGGCCACCGTGTATAACAACTGCAGAATACTCCACTGCCAAAACTGATTAAATACACACTGCACACTTTACTCTGCTTAGGGCAAAATCGACCAGAAAAATATGAGTATTTCCCTTGACTCCTGAGACGATCAGAATTGGCTGACAAAGCTTAGTCTGCCTCCAGGTCTTACTGTGCCTCATACTAGAGTAGTATGGACTATAAGGATGAACACCAGGGTACATAGCAGAAAGCGGTCATCACTAGGAAAGCTGATTCAGGGCTCTTCCCAGACCTACTTTCATACCTAATATCTGCAAGATTGATTGTGTCATCTTCTAAGTACTAAATACTATAACCACTGTCTCTATCCACAGTAAATCCAAATAGAAAACATGTGAAAAAATATCAAAAGGCCTACTAAAATAATGCACTACCTTTTGTGCACAGGTCTCCTCATGCCCTTCTCAGGAAGAGCACAGAAGTACATACACATAAAAGAATCGATATGTCTAAGTTTTGTCCACTGCTAGAAGAAAAGATTTCTACTAGTAAAGACCTGTAGCACAAAGTATAAGACATAGGGTCTTCGTTCAAAAAGCAAAGAGCACGTAGAAATTTTAAACTGAAAAGGCAACTGTGATTCGTCATCATTTTCTCAATATATTCGCCCTGAAGGAAGAGATACAATGCAAATGGAAAATTAATTGAAAACCTGGTTTTTCAAGTAAGGCCCTGACAAGTGTTCATTCCATACAATCTCGTACATTGTTTCCTTTCTAGGAGGTCCTAAGAAATCTTATTTAAGATAAGACAATAATTTCAGTGGGCATCACTGAAGATTTTTTCTTCTTTGGACACAGAGATGACTTCCTGAAGGTAACTAATTTGATGAAAACCTTATGGCTTTCATCTGAACAGTAATGAGAAAGAATGAAAAGTGAAGAATACCGGTGTTTCTGACCTAAATTCAAGCCAGGTCCACAGACAGTTTGCCACCTGAAACAATATTGTCTGAGTGGACTTAGTGCATTCAGTGACAGTAAAAAAATTTTCTTTTCCTCTTAAAGCTTTACATTCTTTGTATTCTCTCCTCTCATTGCTGTTTTTTTGACATTCACACTAATATAATTACTTCAACAGCTGACACGCTCAAGTAGTAAAGGTCTGAGCAGGTACTGTGTATAATTAGAAGAAGAATGAGTTTGACCTCGCTGATATAAAGAAAAAGCCAGGAGAGCTATGGGTGGATACATATATTACAAAAAATAAAAAATAAAAAATATTCAGGTTGCATATAATTCTTTAGTAGAGTACTACAAAAGTAGTTAAAAATAGAGGTATGTGTCACCCAATGACATGGCACAGGTCAAGATCAGCCAAATAACATGGAGCTCTGAAGAAAGCAGACATCGAAATGTCGATTCAAGTTACTCAGTGAAATGTCTCCTCCATTGTGGCTGGCTGTGACAACCAAGCAATTAAAAATGTAAATAAAAAGAGAACTTGCTCCTTGGCAGCTCTTAAGGGCTAAAAAAACCTGTTCACCAAGCTTAAAAGGGCTAAATTACAGCTGGGCAAGTTTTAAAATAATTTATAAAGAATTAATCAGTGAAGCAAGCTGCTTTTGTCCTAGAAATCAACACTTCCACTGATTGAAAGAATTTTCATGCAACACCAGTCTTCTCAATGACTTGCTCCCATGCTTCATTTATTCCATTGCAAACTGTGAGGTCCTGGTTTGTAGTCTCCAAAATACACAAGCAGAAGTGCAAACACGTTATTGCAGACACCAAATGGGCAGTTACCAGTGCAATCACTCACTGGCACAAAATTGGTCACATTGAGCAGAAAACAAATCACAGTTCCTGTGTAATTACTTTGGAGCACTCATAAGCACACATTTGGCATGCAGAAATGAATTTTTAAAAGCTGCTTTGAATATCTTTGCCCCATAGATGCACAAAATCTGCTGTTAAAGTACATGATATCCATTCCCCATCAGCTGTCTGGATAGTTGCATAGGAAAGTTTTGGTCATATTAAGAAATTCATAGAGTTCCTTGACTAATCTCCTCTGCTAGACCAGGAGAAAAAAGCGTGGAAGAGTAAAGACAGTGACTTTTGAGTTAGAAAGAAAGAATTTAATAAATAACTTGCAATGCGCACACAAATACAGACAGGGTGAAGTCTTGTTCTCCAACATAAAGGCTAGATTATAATATACAACACAGGATTAAACAGTTTTGTTTCCAATAAATTCACAGGAATGCTTTCTGGATTTGAAAGTGTGGCAGTTCACATTTCCCGAGTTCCACTTGAACAGCTTTGACTTAACCGAAGTTTCCAATAGAAACTCAGTCAAAACTGGCAAAGTTCATCCGCAGTGTGTCTTC
Organism: Baryphthengus martii; assembly: GCA_013396935.1. NCBI lineage: Eukaryota > Metazoa > Chordata > Aves > Coraciiformes > Momotidae > Baryphthengus > Baryphthengus martii. The sequence continues at coordinate 662,548 of VWZK01018789.1, read as the reverse complement.
AGGCTACTGCTATGAATTGACCAGCTAGACAGAAAAATGTATGGAAAACTGAATAAATATTTCCAGGAATTATACATAAGTGTCTCAATTCTGTTACTCAAGCAAAGTACTAATAGAGTGTTAACATCTATTGCAAATTACTATCACTGTTACAATGACAAGTGTGGTCAAACCTGAAAAAAATGAAAGCAAAGACACATTGAATAGGAAACTATAAAAGCAGGAAGGAAACAGACTATTTTAGAGATTCAATCAACCTCATAAACAGAACGCTTTTTACTGGAAAGGAGAGGGAGAAATGAAGAATGTCTTATTAGGGCTTCCTTACATTGGAATTTTTACTGGCACAGAATCACATGCTGCACTATTTAGGATTGTAAATGCACCAAGGTATATTCAGAGCTGCACTCCTACTCCCCCCCAAAAAAATGGTGAAGCACATACTGTCATCCATGACCTAGGAGAGCAGTGATCTGAAAAACAGAGCAACAAATCAGACATGAGGAAGCAAATAATCTCATCCTGACTTTTCTGTATTAGTCAACTGACAACACAAGTCTAATAGTAATTCTGAAGGTTGTAGGGCCTCACAGAAAATCTTAACAGAAAAACCTTTGTCCCCAGGCAAGCTTATTTGCAGACCTTACAATCATATGATCCCGCAGAGGGGCAAATAATGTCATGAAAGTCCGTATCCTTCTGCTTCTAATGCCACAAGATCATGCAGAAGATTGTCTCTATGAAGGCCCAAAAGTCTGTGTAAAAATGAGCATGTTGGTAATGTTGGTAAGGAACATGCATGCAATTAAATCATACCAGCCACTTAGACACCATTTTTACCATAGCCACAGGAACATGTGGATTTGAGAAAAAACAGGAGCAGGACACCATGTGCTCCCACAGAGGAGCCCTTCCCTGATGTCTTTTTTTCCTGCTGGCTCAAGCAATTAGAAGCAGCTTCAAGTCTCGCCCTGTTATGTTTTGTGCCAGAGGAGATGAAGTTTTCACCTGAATTTGCTCTGGTTCTTCTGTCTCATACATGAAGAAAGCCCATAATTAGACCTCAACACCTCTTCTTTTAAACTGCCACAGTTTTTAGTGCTGGATTTTTGTATGAGGCATGGGGTTTTTTTCCTAATAATCCCCTTAAGCCACAACCCCAGGAGCCTATTCATTGCCAGCACCATGTAGGACAATGGAAGAAAGAGGCCTCAGCTTTAACCGAGTGCTGGCTGATGTAACCAAATGGGGAGAGAAGTCAGCTCTGTGACCCCATGCAGGTTCCCATCGTTGGTTCTAACCCTTTGCAAGTTGTCCAGATCCTCTATCAGTACAGCAGACTACCTAGCAGTATAGGTGAAACCTAATCCACTTACATTCACATTCTCAAATCACTCCTGTCACAGTCGTGTCCTAGTCCTCTGACTATCCCTTCCTGTTTCACAAATGTCATAACTGTTACTTATTCTTGGAATTTCTTTTGCACCGAGCAACAAGTTCCCTCCAGAACAAAGCCTGGGTGTGCCTGCGGGTCTCCACAGTTCACAGGAGGAGACTCTGCCTGGATGCCACTGAACAAGTTTGACTCCTTCTTCCCTGTGCTGTCCTCCAGATTGTCCCACAAAGCTTTTCACATTCATTTCTGCTCTTATGCAACAGTGCAGGGCATGCGGGGCATATCCTTGAGTAGCATGCCATAAACCCAGCACTCTAGTGGACTCCAGAAGCCAGTAAAAATGTTCTTCACAATTTGAATGGGAAAACATCACAAAAGATAGTAATTGAAAACACAACAAAAGAAAAGCCCTACTGGCCATAAACCCCCGGTTCAGCAGTTTGTCTCTTGCAGGAGCACTAGGAGATGCTACACATGGAGCACATGTGGAACCTGTCTCACATTCACCTCATCATTCCCCTGTACTCAGCTTTGGTGAGGCCGCACCTCAAGTACTGTATCCAGTTTTGGGCGCCTCACTACAAGAGGGGCATTGAGGTGCTAGAGCAGTTACAGAGGTGGGCTACCAAGCTAGTAAAGGATTTGGAGCGCATGTCATATGAGGAACGACTGAGGTATCTGGGGCTGTTTAGCTTGGAGAAGAGGAGATTGAGGGGAGATCTTACGCTCTTTACAACTACCTGAAAGGAGGTTGTAGTGAGGAGGGGGTTGGTCTGTTCTCCCTAGTGGCGAGTGATATGGCAAGGAGAAATGGCCTTAAATTGCACCAGGGGAGGTTCAGGTTGGATATTAAGAAAAAAGCATTGGAACAGGCTGCCCAGGGAGGTGGTTGAGTTGCCATTCCTGGAGGTGTTTAAGAGACGGGTAGATGTTGCGTTGGAGGACGTGGTTTAGTGGTGCTGATAGACTAGGAAAAGGTTGGACTCGATGATATTGAAGGTCTCTTCCAGCCAAAAATGTTCTATGATTCTATGATTAAAGGGTACATTCTTGCTGATTTGTATCTGTATAATTGACTTATTGCCCACAAACTTGCCTAACCTCTTTCTAAAGTTGCCAGTGCTGAATATCTCCCTAACTCTCTGTGCAGAAGGCCACCACAATCTATGTAAAAGAGTATTTTATCTGTTTTAAACCAATCATGTACCTATTTTAATTAATGACTCCATAGTTCTACTGTTGTGGAAGGTGGTGAAAAAAAATTCTACATTTACCTTATTCACCCCTTCATGATTCCATAAAACTCCCTTATACTCTTCTCTACAGCCTTTTCCTTTCAAACCGAAGCACCCCAGCCTTTCCAGTCTCACTTTTAAGGCAGCTGCTCCATCCATTGGTTATTCCAGTTGTCAACACAACCTCTCTGTAACACTTACACTGCTGATTGGGACTAAGTGCAGGAGCAGATGCACTTAGTGTTACATTTAACTGCAAATTCTACAGCTTTCCATTATCTCATGAAAAGCTCATGCTTGGGCACTAATGAAATCTATGTGATGAAGCATGGCACATGAACAGGGGTGGCCAGTGTCAGAGAACATGCTGAGAAAATATGCATGGTTAACATGAGTATGCAGAAATATTAAGCTACTGTCTAGGCTGAAATGGATTTGAATACCTCTGAATTCCTTGAGAGACAACCAAAAGCAGCTCATCAAAATCTTTTCCCACATTACTTTCACTGTTGTGAAATTGTGTTGACTTCGCTGGCTTTATCTCCAAATGTATGCCTGCAAATGAGAGAGGATTCTGGCCCAGGGCTTTTTGCACCCTATGGAGTGGCAAAATTACTGGCAACCTGTGAGAAATGGAGGCCTACCCAGTTTGCACTCTTCCCTTTTTTCGGGTTCTGCAAGGGAAAGAAAAACTCTGAGATTTACAGGATATAGTACAAAAGCAGATGATCTCAAGAAAACACCTAATTTTTCCCTGTACTTTTCTCCTGTGCCACCTACCAACAGAAAGGCATAGACAGAAATGCTACTGTTGTGAAGATTTGCAAGACGGCTTCCTGGAACAACCTGAGTGAACTACTAAGATGTAAGTGACAAGAACATACCGCCATTGCACATAAGTAAAATCATCTGATCTTATGAACTGAGACCTCATTGAAAGCACAGACTTTTCCAGAGTGACAGAAACATACCCAGGGAGTACAATGAGCTGTGATGGGCCTAAGCAGAGGAGTCAGATTTATCAAAGAGTCAGGCGTGGCTTTGAGAGAAAAAGGAAGCTCTGATATTCAATCTGCTGGAAGCCTTTGGGTGAGACTGTAGCTAAATCTGGTATCACCGTTTCTTCCTAATATGTTGAGTTCTTTAAAATGGTGTAATAATTAGATGAATACATATACACATAGCTATGTTTTAAAATGTAATAAAATACATGAATGACATATTTTGTATTTTTAAGACCATTAACAAACCAAAAGAAAAAAGAAAAGAAAACCTTGCTCTGTCTTCATCTCCTAGAGAGAAGATCCATGACTTCTGCTTCATGTGCTACTGTGCTGGTTTTGACCGGGACAGAGTTACTTTTATTTGTAGTAGTTGGTATGGGGCTGTGTTTTGGATTTTTGCTGGAAACAATGGTGATAACTCAGGGGTGTTTTCATTATTGCTGAGAAAAGCTTAGACAATCAAGGCCTTTTCTGCTTCTCACACCACCCCACCAACCCACAGACTAGGGGTGCACAAGAAGCTGGGAGGGGACACAGACAGGGCAGCTGCCCCTAGCTGGCCAAAGGGCTATTCCAGACCATATGATGTCACGCTCAGCGTATAAAGCCAGAGGAAGAACAAGGAAGTGGGGGACCTTTGGAGTTTTGTCTTCCCAAGCAACCGTTACATGTGATGGAGCCTGGCTTTCCTGGCGATCACTGAACACCTGCCTGCTGATGGGAAGTGGTGAACGAATTCCTTGCTTTGCTTTCCTTGTGTGCACAGATTTTGCTTTACCTATTGAACTGTCTTTTTCTCAATCCATGCGATTCTCTCCCCCATCCCACTGGGTGGATGTGAGTGAGCAGCTGGGTGGGGCTTAGTTTCTGGCTATGGTTAAACCACAACAGCTACTGAGATACAACAGAGATTGGCCTTCAGAAGACTCTTTCTGACTTTGTAACTTATTGTTTTGACCCATCATAAGAACCCTTATCATCGTCACCACCAGAACAAGAAGCTTTGTCATTATTTGTCACCATAGCAGTAGCAGGAGGAGGAGTAAGCAATTGAATTTTCTGGATGAAATGTACCCATCATCAGTTAGTGCTAAGTGCTAAAATGTTGCTATAGAGAAAAACTGGGGAAAGGAGGACAGAGTAAGATTTCGACAGATACCATTTTTGACAGCTGCCACGGCTCGGTGTGAGGAGTCTCTGCCTTCCACAAACACAACAGTGCAGATTGAAACAACATATAAATGCGGTTAACCTTTTGCTACCTCTGTCACCTGCATAGTAGGTAAAATAAGGTTGCCATCGATTTCACAGCTAAAATGCATCAGGAGTGCTGAGTTTTTAAAGTTATCGTGGTTTCATTTCAGAACTAGATTTTACAGGATCTTCCATCTTTCTATTTGACTAGTTTTAAAACATGGTTCCACCAAAGATTTTAAAAATGGTTTTGTTACCACAGTGAAACTCTCTTAGTGACTTGTTGAAAGAATAGATACATTGAATTAAAACATTGCTACAAATAGGAAATAATGATGATCAGCTGGTCATTAGCTCTTTTTTTTTTTAATTTTTCAGGAAGTGTCTTAAGTAGCCACAGTAACACAAATGAAAATGTATAAATACTCTCAGAGAAAGCCCAAAATATTCACTAATCTTCAAAATTCATTTATCAAACATTCTTACCAGCAGTCTATCACCATCCTTCAGGAATGATTTATAGAAGTCTTCTCTAATTAGGCAAAAAGGATATTATCAAAATCACTTTGGAAAAATGTTGTAGATAAAGGAAGTAACAGAAGATAAACCATTTCAATTAACCATTAACCATTCACCAAGATCATCATTTATTAATCACATATGGCTCTTGTAGCACACTGATAGGGCCTTCCTAGGGGCATAAAAGGTATTCCTCTTCAGTTATGCTACACTTGCATAGGCAGATGTACCTGCATAACATTCTTTTTAAATCTCACATCTTTAAATTTATTATTTTCTTCCCAGAGATACAAACATGCAATTCTTGTATTTTACAATTATATTTTTTCAGAGCCTTTCTGACTGTCCACATAAAGCCTGCTCTAAGAGCCATTGCACTAGCACAGTTCATCTGTCCATCCAGTCATTGTATTTCTGATGGAGAAGAGGGCTGGGAATATCTGAACTGGGAAAGTATATAGCAAGAATGCTCCCACAGTGGGTGCTTAATAAAAAAATCTGTAGGCATGTTCTCAATCAGCCTCAAGATCTTTCCTCCAGATCTGGCCTGGTGTGGATGACACTCTAGTCAGAGGCACAGTTTTGTCCCTGCTTTATGTATTATTAAATATGTGTAATTAGTGCAGTTAAGAGCATTCATGGTATACAGTATATATCTCTCATTTCGGAATGTTTTCTGATATTGTCATATTGTATGTTCGCCACCCACTTCAGAGTGGAACAGAACTATCTCTTCCCAGAATGTCATCTTGTGGTTCTCAAAAGGAGGGGATTTTGACTTCCACCAGTCTGGTTTGCATGTACCTCCTGTGTGGCCATATTTCAAACTCAAAACATATGAGAGCTATTCCACCGCTGAGAATATTTCATCCTCTGTCTACATGATGCCCCACTCCTCAAAGTTCAAATATAAACTCACAGCTAATCTGCAAATCTTTCCATTATAACAGAGGCAGTGTTTTATCTACACAGTTCTTCCTGTTCCAACTAGTATTGTTACTTATTTACATGAAGAAAAACATCAGTGATGAGGTTAAATTATCTATAGACATTCATAAATGAGTAGGACTTTATGTAACTAAAATCTGAAGTCAATCTCAAGAAACAGATACCCATCTGAGTCTCGAAAAAGTGCTAACAATCCCCTGAAGTAACTAGATAAAACCCACAAAGGCAAACAAATGCAAAAAGTGGAGGGGGAAGATAGCTGAGTATATGACACCAGATGGCTGACATGGTGTATTCCTCCAGTTCTCTTCAAACCGTGGTAACTACACTAAAAACCTAGTTGTCCTCTTAACAAAAGGCTCATCAGACTGAGCAGCATGTTCTTTGGATTCCTATTGCCCCTGCCACTGCTGCACTTTGAAAAAGGAGCTGTCCAGCAAGAACATTAAATAGTAACAAAAATAATCAAATAAACATCAAAAGGAACCAGGGAAAATTTTCATTTACTCACAGACACTATCAAAAGAAGCCAAGTGAATGTAAGATTATTGTTTCTCCAGAAGAGGTATCTGTGCCATGAACCTACCTGCTAAAGATGAACTGAAGCTATAATAGCTCTGTCTCCCACTGAAAACTCATGAGTGATTCTTTCTTTTTCATGCTGACAACAGATATACCAGATATTTTTAAATCATGTTTGACGTTGTTTGTTGTCTGAGAGATGATGAAAGGAGCTGCAAGGTCAGTGACTCACTATGGTACATCTGTGAACACAGAACAACAATGTTACTCATAGAGTTCTAATTGCTTGTTCATTGTCTTAAAAAAGAAATACAAGATCAAGAGCCCCAGTGTACGTGTATACTAAGGGACTGATCAACATCCCATTGAAGTCAAGAGGGAGAGGATACATCTCACTACAGTGTGGCCTTCTATATCTGAACTTCTGGCCATGAGCTCTCTTCATAGTCAATAGAGGAAAGCTCAATAAATCAAAAGACTTTAAGGTGTAATTCCTCTCATCCTAAAGCAGACAGCAAATTATTAGATTAATCACACTCTGAATTCTATTGACTGTACTGGAGTTGACTATAATAGAATAACTAGCTCAGAAACAAATTCATAGTGTGGATATCAAAAGCTAGATAAGGTAATTTCCACCAGGGGATTTTATGTCATCTATAATGTGCACTGCCAGAAGCTTTGTTTGGGAAAAAGATGGCCAAAAAGATGAAGGAATGAGTCAAAGCAAAAGAAATACTGACATAAGAAGCATGTATCTTAATTGTTATCTGCTGTTGAATATATTGTTCTATTTGGATTGTGTTGTATTTTATTAGCCCTTCTTTCAGGGCTAATGGTTAAGGATTGTATTCTAGGAGGTATGTCAGAGAAACATTTCTAAGATACAGGGTGAAAGGCATCAAAGTCAGAAATAAAGGCCAGTTTGAAAGACCCTAAAGGATTCCAGACTATGTTAACCCAGCTAAAACAGTATGGGCAGTACTGAAAATGAACATTAGTATAACCTGTTGCTCAATACTTTTTTTTATTCAGCATTGACACTACAGTCATTCCCTTCTCTTCATTCGATTAATCACAAAGGACAATATTTTCATGCCTGGAACCAGGCCATATTTTTTAGTGTATGTTTTTATGATATTTACACAGCAGCTGGAATTAGAGAAGACTGTCATTAGAGCTCCATTCCAGCATTCTATCAGACAAACAACAAATTATCTGGGTTGATTAAGTTCACCTTGACAAAGAGGTCAATATCTGAGGCATCATCTCATGACAAATTCACATCCACAGTCTTCCAGGGGAATATTTGTTAGTAATTAACTTTAACTTGCCTATAGGATAAGAATTTAAGGTCTTTGCCTTTGTTTTTTAGATCAGACACATAAATTTCACCGGCTTCTGAAAGAGCCGAGCCTGCCTGTGCTGGTTTAGACCCAGCCGGGAGCCGAGCACCACAGGGTCGCTGGTTCACTGCCCCCCCCCTCCCCCGCCCGCGCCTCCCAAAATGGGAAGAAGAAGGACAAAAGTACAAAGGCCATCGGCTTGAGAGTAGAAGAACTTACTACAGCAATGCAAAAGGAGAAGTAACAACAACAACAGGACTACTAATAAAATGATACAGAAAATCAGCGCCACTGAACGAACGGCCGAACGGCACCCCGCGCCCCTCCCCGGTCCCCCTCCCGCCTTTATGTACCGGACATGACGTCACGGCGGTAGCGAATAACCCATTAGCTGGTTTGGTTGTCTATCCTCGCTGTGGATCCCTCCCAACTGCTGGTGAAAATTAACCCTTTCGTAGCCGAACCCAGGACAATGCAGAAGGCACACTGCTAATGCACTGTTTTCCTTGGAATGTGGTTAGCAACTGTTAAAAAATCAGCTGTACGAGTTCCTCAAACCACTCACAGAGTCAGACTGAAATGATACTCACCCACTCTTAATTAGAAAAAAGGTAAATAGACAGTCATGGAATTCAAAACATGAAGCTCAAGTGAAATGACCAAAATTACAGGAAGTCATTGGGTCAGACAAGATTAAGAAGGCCTAGGATCCATTTGACTTCTGTTATTCCCTAGTACCTTGACCCACATAGTGTGCTTAGAGGCTGGTTTCAAAACTTTGTGAAAATCTGGCTTCTGTATCATTCCTGGATAGTTTCCAGTAACAAATATTAGAAGCTCACCATGATCTTTCCTCTTGGCGATATTCAGCTAAATGACTGCTCTCAGTTTCACTGACGTAAATCCAAGGCACTGTCACTAAACTCAGAGGGGGAAATTCAGTTCTGTTTCTTCAACTCCATTGACTTCAGGGGATTTGCATCTGTAAGTCAGGGCATAGACCAAGCACTCCTCACTCTGTTCAGGTTTACGCTAGGATCACTGAATTCAAATTTGGCCCATAGTCATCTTACCACTTGAAAACCATCCTAGCCAGAGAAACTAGATCAAATTTGTTATAATTGCTTCACATGATTTTTCTTTCTTGATAAATCTTTCCTTCATACCAGTGACATATGTTTATTTCTGATGTGTGGAGTACTGATGTTACTAAATCTTAAGTCAATATAAAGAACAATTTTGTGTAAAGTATAGAAGACTGAAAAATAAAAAATTCTTAGGACAAAAACTAAAAGGAGAGGGTTTACTCTAGTTGACCTCTAAGCAAGCGCATAAGCAAATATCTTGTTCAGTCATGGCCCCTGTATAGAAAACAGTGTCCATAATGATTCCACTATGTACAGAAAACACACAAAGGAGTGTTAAGCAAGAGAACCAGCAGAGAGCATATCTGAAGGGAAAAGCAATCTAGAAGTAATAGTATCTCTAAATTCAGTCCCAAATTTTCCACAGACTGAGGGCAAGCAAATCTTCTGTCCCATCCTTGATGATCACAAATTGTCCAGAACTTAATTTTTCATTATGTCCTCCAGCATGGTAATGACATCTAAAGATTTTTTATGTTCTTCTTTAAGGTTGCATAAGCAAATGATAACCTGTTGGAGTTTGAGTAAGTAGCAGTTAGTTTTACCACTAGTCTCCTTCTGTGACACAGAGAAAGTGTCACAAATCAGTTTCTATATTAAAAGTGGGTGAATATGTACACAAGGAAACCCACATTATTAGTCCCTTTGCTTTGCTGTAAGTGAGCCTCAGGAAGCCTCCCACTCTGCTGTAAAAGTTTTTGTGAGAACCACACAGCTCATCACATCAGAAGGAAACCTCATCTTTGTGTGATGGGTTTTGCTTCTTCAGCTCATCTGCCTGCATGTTTGATCTGTTACTCTGTTTAATTTTTCTGTCATGGTCTTGCCGGGAATGTACTCACACTGTTCAGAAATTGGTGTCTCCTGGCCTTTTAGAAATACGTGATTCATTTCCTTTCCATGGTGACAACTCTTATCAAAAGTGCAAGCAGAAATAAAGCAGTTATCTTGGATCATCAGTGATTTGCATATCTCTGTTAATCATTTAACTATGAAAATCTGTGTCAAAATGTTAAAAATATTCATCAACTTCGGCGGGATTTTTTTTTCCCTTTAAGCATCTTTGAAAATCAGGTCAATTTGGGGAACTGGACTACTGACAGAAGAGCCCAAGTTTGGGTTCAGTTCTTAAAGTTCTGGCCTTTGTTAATTTTATCAGGGAAAAAAAAAAAAAGCTGGGATAAAACAATAACAGTGCATTTTGCCCAAGATCTATCTGTAGCTGTATCAGTTAGGCAGTGAGAGACATTGTCAACAGACCACTAAGCCGACCTCGTACAATTTCAGCTTAGCTGATTGGCATTTAATAGCTTTGATGATCACTTGCTGAAAGCTTGCCATGTTATCTGTGTGCCACGCAGTCTTGTGCAAGTATTGCACAAGTATTTCTCAGACTTACCTTCAGAGATGAGGAAAAAGAAAGTACAAATTCTCTGTGAGAGGCTCAGCACAAGAATTATAATCTGCCATACTCTGGTCCCAAGCAATGGCTACAGGCCTACATCCCTACCATGAACAAGGAGACACAGGGAGACTCTGGACAAGTCCTTTATACTAGAGAGAACAGAAGAAAGTGATGTAACAACAGTGTTGCTGTTAATATCCTGATCAAGAAACCCTCAGGAAGTCCTTTCCTATCCAACATTTCTACTGTGCTTATGATCATAATCTTTCTGTTTTCCCTTCCAAGCATAGGGGAATCCAGAGAAATAAAGGCATGCAAAAGCTCCTCAGGCTATTTTTTCCTATGCACATGAGAGCAGAATGAGTACGATGTCGTTTGGGCTGGAAGCTGGGCTAAGAAAAATGCATTTAGACCCAGGGAACCTCTACACCTCTTATTCCCATTGTGGAAGGCTTCGATCAGAGTACTCTGCATCTATGCCCACATTGCTCTCCGCGTGTAAAGGCAGCTCAGCTTACCTCTTGCTGTCCTTCTGGTAGCTGACACGTGTGATCTGAGGCTTCCCCAAAGGGGCAGAGGATATCCCAATAGGAAAGCTGATCGGAATTGTGCTGCCCTGGATTTGTTTTATTCATCGCTAATGCATGTTGCAGCTTTGTGGGGTGCTTCTTGTTCTCTCCATCTTTTCCCCGGGGTCCTTTGGTCATGCCAATCACTTAAAGAGAGGATAAAGGCAGCTACATAAAGACACAGTAAGGGAGAGGTAGTGTGCCCTCCAGCTACTTTGCCCAATCGTACACTGTTTTCCCCTCACAGTTTTGCTCCTCTAGGCATGGTGAAATACGCTTTGATTTTCCATCCTTTCTAACCTCATTATCATCTGAAGTCAGTGACATTGGTACAAATTAACACCTGGTCTCTGTTTCCAGCAAAGAGAAAACATACCAGGTGGACATTTAGAAAAATCAATCCCCATGATAAAGCTAAGGATATTAAAAAAAGAGAGAGAGAAAGAAACACAGAAAGATTACAGAATGCAGCTCTCCCACAGAAGCAGACAGAGTGGCAGCCAGCCATTGTTCTGAAAGGCAGCATCAGCACCGAGAATCAGATGACTAAGCTCCTGATAATGAATGAAATATTTTTACTATGCTGAAAAATTTCTGGCACTGCAGGAAGACTCAGGATAAAGGAAGCAATTTGAAGGGCCTTTCTGAAGGACACCATCAGATACCCTTCTCCTACAAGAAATTACAGTAGTCTGAAGAGAAGCAATGGTTTTGTGGTTTAGCAGGAGAAAAAGGATACATGCTTAAATGACACTGTGGATTTGATGAGAATGCATGCGAATAGCACTCTCTGCTAAGTGCCATCAGTTTTGTTGTGAGAGACATGATGCAGTGCTCGTCAGGGTTCAAGCTGTCTCTGAAAAGGCAGGGAAGCCTGGATATCCCTGAGACTTGCCAGTAAACAAACAGCTGCTGCATCTTGAAGTGTTACTCTCTGCTCAGCTGCTCATTGTTACCCCTCTGCTGAAAGGTGGGGAGCTGATGCAGAGCTGGAAAGGAACATGGGACCTACAGCTCAGCTGCTATCATTCACAGTCTGGTAGCTCAGAGCAAACTCACTTCATCACAGAGCTGGGGAGTGGTAAAATCTCAAAGGAAAATGCACCAGCACTCACATCCTCACTCATCTTGTTATCACAGCCGCCTTCAGATATCCCATCCAGAGGTAATGTGGGCATCTGCATTGCACTGATGTGTCATGGATGTACTTTTTTGGTTATGGAACACATGGCATTGCTGTCAGTGTGACCCTATGCTAGGCAAAAAGAAGACAATGACCAGATGAAGATCATTGAGTGGGAATATTCAGAGGTCAGTGTTACGTCTAACAGCTCAGCTTGCCCTTACAAAAATGAAAGGTAGAAATATGAGGAAATTAAAAGATGTTGATGCTCATATAGTCATATGTATGTACACATACATATATCTGTAATGAAAACTTTAGATTGTATATACTCTATGGTAAGAAAATGCTAGTAAAGGAGAAGGTTTTACAATGTGAATTGAGGCTTAAAATTACCTTCTTTTCTTCTGGAAAATAGCTTCTGAGCTAGAATTCCTTCATTATAATACGCAAATTTTTCCCCTTAATCTTACGTATTTCAACTTCTGGGCTAAAAAGTTTGCAATGTTACTGCAAATAACTGGTTCTTTAAAAACTTACTGTGCAACATCCTTAGAGAAAAAGAGTTATTATAAATCTTTTTAAAACAACCCTTCCCTTCAATACAGCCTAATATGTGGACAAGTTAGGTACCAACTTGGGGTTCCAGAGGCAACAGCACAATCAGGACTGATTGTCTGATAATCTCATAATTCCACCACACACAGGCCTAATTCCATCCAAGAATCAAACTTAGTCAGGACTAAGACAAGGTTTTTCTCTTCTAACTGCAAACCAGAGTATCTGCTCTACTGATTTAGTGAATTCATTTTAATTGTTGTGAACAAAGTTTGGATCAGGTCTAGAGATCAAAATTTGCGCTCATTTTCTAGCAACTCTACCTTTTTTATTCTGAATACTGGGTAAGTCCAGTGTTAGATTTCTTGCATTAATTATCAGACCTAAAGTCCAAGGCTTCAGTGGGGACACGGCATCTACAAAGCCTTCATTAACTGTGCTCTGAAGCTTTGAAGGTCCGCTGTGCAACTATTAGCTGATCTTATTTAACAAACAGTGCTGTAGGCCTATGTGTTGTTTGCGACTGAGCAGGTGCTGAATTTCTCTTTGCTGCCACCAGTCAAGGACTTTCCACTACCAGGAGTAAGGCTCCACGTTATGCTGCTCCGCTCCTCATGCTGCATCATGCGGTCAGAGGTCCAGGCGGCAGCAGGAGAAAAGGGAAATGTTATCTCCATTGATTTCTAGTTCAAAGAAAGCTTTTTGCTTTCACACTTCAAAAAGACCAGAAACATTCAGATCATCTCACAGCCAGGTTAATAGTGGGGTTTGTTTTATTTGATGGCTAACGTGATTGTTATGTTTAGTGCTGGTAGGAATACAAACGGCTCAGATAGCAATTCCCTCTCCATAATCTCTAAATTCCTTTCCAAATCTATAGCCTGCTAATAATGATGAGATTGTTTTCACTGACTCATAAACTTAAAAACAAACACTTAGGTCCATTTTTTTCCTTACAGATGAAAGCAATTGTGTACACGAGGCTATTGTATAATGTCAAAGGGTAGTAAGGTATTTTGTTTATTTTCAAATAAGATGTCACAATTTAGAGACCAGCTCTAATGCACGGAACAGCACGTGTGCATCCTGGTCTGGTTGTGAAACTCCATCTTCTGGTAATGGTCATTTGATGAGCAGATGATAAGAAGTATTTATTTATGCAGAGATAATATCAGGCCCCAGGATGTTTTAAGTATAACACTGGTACTGCAAGTGCAATAATGCTTGAGTATACTTGAAGATGACTGCACAGAAAGGGGAGCAGGAAGGCAAAGAGGATAGAAGCAAGAAGAAGTTTAGGGATTATTGCTCTGATTATAAGCACTAGATTACTTAAAGCAAGAAGGACTCGTAGTAAATTCCAGTAAACAGAGGAAGATGACGTGTTACAAGGAAGACATGACAAAATTGATTCTGTCATTTTAGACATTTCTGAACTTTGTGGATTTCACTGGAAGCCTGATCTACAGTCCTCTCTGAAGATATTTCACATTTATTGGTGGGGGTTTGCTCTTCTGTTCCTCGTAGACTGATCAACATGAATGCTCTCACACTGTCCCCTTGGAGTCGAGTGAAGGTAGGATGCACCAGCTGTAGACTTACTACCAAAAGATTCCTGAAGTCTCAGTAGTCATCCAGCCCCAGTGAAATCCACCCAAATGTGGTATCTAGTCCAACCTAAAAGAATCCTAAAAGGAACACAAATAATGACTAGGATACATAATCACATTGAGAAACTGTTTGGAAAGAGACACGTTTTCTGATTGCTGTGTAAATGGTCCCAAGACTTGCATAAAAGCACTAGCTAACATGACTACACAAACCCTTTACTAATAAAGGCAAATAAGATAAGGATTTTCTGTTCTGTTACCATTGAGTCTTTGAAGAAGTGGCAGTCTAGACAAATGAAGTTTTGCTTAACCTCCTATTACAGATGAAATAAATATGCCTAGGAGGAAAGCACATAAAGTTACTATGTTTTAACCGAAGGGAGGAAAACAGAGAGGGAGAAAGACCACCACATACAACTCAAAACATTTTGTATTTTTCAGTGTCTGTGGTCTGACAGCTATTCTCAGAGATTACAATTATTGCAAGGAAACAACTAGTCTGTCTCAGAAACGTAAGGGAGTACGGTAAGTAAAAAGCTAACATTTTAATGTGAAGGTAGGCCTTTGGCATTTACATGAGTGAATTACCAAGTAATACACGCCTCTGAAACCATGCCAGCCTGCGTTGTGGTTGCTTATCTAGCTGAAATAGAGCACTGTTATTGTGCTTTTTCAAATGGGAAGAACACCATTTCATACCTAGAAGGCACCTCATAAAAAGATCAGGCAGCAAATTTAACAAGCCAAAAGGAAATTTTTTTCATACAACACATAACGTGGTTGTGGATGTGGAGCACAATGCACTGAATGAGTTGAAAAGGAGTTTGGCAGATGCATAAAGGAGAGGCCCACAGTGGGTCATTAAACACGATTGTTGGGAGAAAGCTCCCGAGTTGCTGACTGGCAGGAAGGAGGATGCCAGGGAAGGGTCACCTTGCACAGAAACTATATTCCTTACATCCTTTCCTATAAGGTCCTCCAGTGGCCAACATGAGAGTCATGTTGAAGGTGAAGTCCGTCTCATGTGTTTCAGCAGTTGTGCTGCTACCTCATCTGCTGCTCCTTTTATTGTAGTTCATGAAGACAATTATGAAATGCCATGTCTCAAATTGAGACCTGCCTCTTCCTCTGCTCCTGGACTGATTCACGCACAACAGAGATTCATTTCTCTGGTCCTCAGCCACTGTCTAGTCCACATGATTAAGTGTGTCAATTCATCATAGCTGTAAACTTCACAGTGCATCTATAGGATGGTCTTAGTTGCAACTTCTCAGGGTAATAGATTTCCTCTTTATTACAGAGAAGCTAAGGGAGAATACATGGGAAAAGGGAATACAGTATAACATGAGAAGCAAAGAACTGAGGGAGGAGAAATAGGCATAGTTGTGTAGGAAGTAGGCTGGCAATTGTATTCTCAAATACATACTTTAAAACCCAGTGCTATAATGAACTTACCTGATCAACAACAGTGAAGGAGGTTGTTCTGGTTGACACTGTCTCTGTACCACAGGACTGTGGTATTATTTGGATTGGAAGACAGGGCTGTGGATGGGAAAAAAAATCAACTTGTCTAACTTCTTGCCTTGTTAAAATATAGCCACTGCCGCTGTGTGTATTTGCACTGCCAACATGCAGCAGTTGTCCCAGCCCCGCTCAGGTCTAACTAGCCATGCCAGGAATGGCAGCACTATGACTGCCAGATAGGTGCTCCTGCATGGACCATTAGGATTTCTTGTGATGTCCTATTGCTTCTTAAACTGTGAGATAAATGTATCTGTGCTCCTGGAAACACTAGGAGGCAAGGGATCATTCTGGGGAATGCTCAAAGCTTAACTGATGTAGCTGGTGTCCTTGCAGCAAAAAAAACCAGGTTGCCAGACTCAGGGAGAGCTAAATCCACCTTCTGAGTTGCACATCTTGCTATGCATGGCTGAGGTGATTTTGAGGGATGGGTGAGAGGAAGGGGTGAAATATAAAGTATAAGAGCCCAGATAAAAACTGGAATGAGTATATTCCCTAGTGGAATAGTCTGATCCCTGGTTTTCTATTGGTCACAAATTCCTTCTGAGGTCAGGATAAACCTCACTGTGGCACTAGTATTGCTGTGTTGCTATTGAAAATTGATGCATTGTCCAGTGCTAAGGCTATTTTATCCTATGATCTGAGATTATCTACATTTGGAGTTCCTGAGAAAACTTACTACTGTCAAACCTCAAAATCTGACAAACATTTATCAGTCACTACCCCATCTCAAGTGAAATATTTTCTGTTATTTTTTCTGTTGTTAGGTCCAGTGTTTTGGTTAGTAAAGACTGGATATAACATAGAACCATACGTTGCTATAGGACATAAACCCATTTGAGCTGTCATTCAACATATACCTGACAGTAAAGTACATGAGAGATGTTTTTGCCAGAGACGTGGGGCAAATTAAATGAAATTATTCAACTCCTAGGTTAGATTATCTGTGATTGAACTTGATTCTAGGATGAAGAAAAACAAAATTTTCAATAAATGTCATAAAACCGGTGAAATACCCGGGGCTGAACTTGTGGTTTATAGTTAACGTTTCAGCAGACCCATCTCCTAGGCTACATGGGAATGATAAAACAACTTCATTCTTGTGTTTTGCTGCCTCAAAACCAGGTAAAGGTTCAATTTCAACTCCACAGTGAAATTGCCTGCAGTAGGGGACCAATCCACATTGTTTCATGGCTGTGACTTCCTCCCACAGGATCCATCTCAAGTCACCATCTCCTATAACCAGGTCGCCTAAGTGGAAAAAACTGCCTCTTTTTATTTATTCACTTGTTTAAGAAAAAAGATAATCCACTGACACTTCCATGTTTACACTTTTACAGTTTCAGAATGAACCATGTGTGTTTATGAGTTAGAAGCTAATAAATGTCCTGCTTCTTAAGTACTCATAAGTTTCCCTGGACCCTCTGCATTGCAAAACTCACAATATACTGGTTCAGGATTGGACTGGGAAGGCGATTAAACCAGTTGGCATTCTCTTCCAAAAACCCACTACAGAAAAGGGTTGAAAATAAATAATTGAAATATTGTCTTTGATGCTAAATAGGAATTTTATTATTATTATTATTTTGCATCCCTTTGCTGGGATGCAAAATTTGAGCTTTTAGCTCAAGTTCAAGCTGCACAAGGTCGAAGTTATACCATAGTGCTTGTGGTTTTCCCCTGTTCCTTGACCACAGGTCAAGTGTGGATGGCAGATAAAACTGTTGTTTGATACTGCAGTCTTGAACTCAGACAAAAATGATACTGCTATGCAGCAAAAGTGCTTAGTAGAAGGTAGAGTGTCTCAGCATCAGAGACTTCATGGCTCTCCTTCATGCTTCTAGATCTGAAACCACTTCAGCTGAATCCAAAAGGAATGGGGAAAAGGAAGATAAAAAGGGGTGTCTAGAGAAATCGCCTTTATCTTCCTTCTTATTCTTCAGGGAAATAATTCATCATATTGTCTGCTTTTCTAAGGAGACATTATTCTTTTGAAAGAATAGAGAGAAAGATAGTAAAATCTTTCTTTTCCCTCACCGTGAATCTACTGCAGTTTTCTTTCTCATGCCTAAAGAACATGGAAATATTAATTCTGAAAGTAATGTAGCATATCTTACTCTTTCACTCCTGCACACTATTCCATTCTATTGTTCACTCCTTGCAGACTCCAAGTCCATCCTAGTATCTGAATTATCGTGAGTCTGTGACATACAGGCTTGAAAATTGTGATGCCATGATGAATTTGAGAAATTTTTGTGTCATTGACTTGATTACCTGCCCTATGTGTTTTGTTTGTGCTTTTGTGAAACAGTAAGAGTGATTCAATTAACATGACTCAAGTCTCATCTGCACTATTTTTATGTCATTATCTCCCATATGTTTTTCCCATCCTGGTGGTCTAAAATCCTGCATGATACTGGACAGCTGTCAGCAAGGAAGAGTGTGTTAAGAAACAGTGTGCACGAATGGAAACACAATATGTTGGAAACACACCTCAGCCTCCCTTATTGATCATTTTCCCATTTTTTTGAGCCACTTCTGTTTTTCCTACATTTCCAGTTCCCATTGCTGAGTGGGCTTAGGTTTTTCAGAGCATCTAAATGACCTACCTTTCTTCTTTCCCTTATATTCTTTTCTTGCCAGTTCTTTCTGCAGGGGTCTTTGTGTAGAAGCTTGATATTCTCCTTTCAAATTAATTACCATGCATGCAACATACATACAGTGCTGTCTCTGATCCACGGCCAAAACACCTCTTCATACTTCACCACAGTCCACCTTCTGCATAATCTTTATTAACCTCTGTCCCTGCAAATTTTTCTCCATAGTTACCATTCTAATTCTTTCTCTTCATCTCATTTTCTGCAGGTAACTGGGTGATAGAAATTAGATGTTCATGTTTCACCCTACATATTTCTCAGTGAGGAAAGTAGAACTCATCCCTGCCTGAACTTCTATTCTCATAGCAGGATGAGCTACTGTGCACTCTACCTCATGACAGACCAAGCTCATCCCTCGGATGCATTTGATGCAAGAGAGCTGGGAAGAGTCAACTGGGGCTTTGCTCATAGAATCCAAGGCTCCAGCTGTGGTTTTGGCAGCTGCTATAACCTACTTACTGTAAGGAAGTTATTCCTGCTGGAGACTGGAAGTAGATTAGATAAGCAGGAAATCTGCTATTGGTGTCATGATGAGCTCTACTAACTTTCCATCTTTCCAGAGCTCTCCAGCGAGGATATGCTCCACGAGGATCTTGCAGTCAGTTGTCAGCTTTTCTTCCTAAAGAAGCAGCTTCAAGTGAGAATCTCCCTTTGTAATTATTCTATCCTTGTTCATTTTCCCAAAACTGAAACAATTAGGCTAGGCTAATAAAAATACTGTATGCTGTACATAAAGAAACACCATGTCCCACCTCTCCTTCCCTGAAGGCATTTTCCCCACTTCACCAGTCCTGTCCTACTCTCCCTTTCTTTTCTTTGCATCTAGTCCTGAGAGACAGGGGCTGCTGCTCATTGTGCAGCATCCTGATTTTCTGCCAAAATCCTTGTTTCTGTTTCAGTGGATCCTGCTTTGCTGCAGTAAGAAAAACTATGAATCCTTTTTTGCCAAGTGCAGAATTCGTACTTTCCTTGATTTACTGGCAGTAAAACATTGTCTGATCAGATGTCTTAGCACAATGCTGTTCTCATCTAAGGATGACATTTTTACCTTTCAAATAAAAACAGAGCTTCACTTGAAGATAAAAAATCAGAGAGCTGAAGAATGTAAACAGAGTTTAGATTCCATTATCACAGTTAAAGAAGAAAAAAAATACCTCAAACTATTTTAAACAGAGGCCTTATATAAGGAAGTCTGCAAAACCACTTCCCATTTCATAGGACAGGATATGCCAAAGAAATGATACAGCTTGGCACAAATAACAAAGATAATTTCAACTTTATTTAAATACTACAAGGATATTTAAAGACATCTCAGGGCATAAATCCCATTTTGATTACATTCTTCAACTTTGCTTTAATGTAGATTATTTTTTCTGGGTAGAAGGGGAAACTAGGAGTATAGTCAAAACTTGTGGTTTGTGAAAATTATGAGTATCCTGTAAGCAGGTCTTGGAAATTAAAACCTTACATTTTTTCCCCATGCAAGTCTAGAGAAGGAAGGCATCATGTAATCTTCTCCCTTTTGCTTTACTGGAACCCTTTTATCACTCATGGCTGACCTGGAAGATGAGAGGTAATTTAAACTCTAATTGTCTCAATAAGAGCTAAGCAAAGAAAACAAAACTATATTAAAACAAACAGTCTGCAGCCACTGAATCTATCCTCTGTCAGACTCATCACCCTGGGGACACTGATGGATGGGTCAGAATTCAAATATTATAGTCTGGGATCACTGAACTGCCCCTGCTGGCTGCTAAACAGATGGGCACCCTCAGTTCTCCGTAGTTGTGTGCATATCCTCAACTGATGGAAATCAGCACTTCTCTGCATGAGTCAATGAAGAGATATCAATGTTCAACAGCTGGGAAACCAGCCTACATAATTTTCAGTTTGGGTTAAGCTCAGGATTCACAAGTGTTCAGTCCAAGAATAAGGCATGAGCGGTCCCTCAAGACCTTACCGTTTGTAAATGCCAGTAAAAACCACACAAGTGTCAAGTAAACCCACACCAATGCAGACCCTCACGTCTTGAATACACGCAAGGTTCACAAGAGAAAAAAGAAGTTGAGAGAGCTGTAAGAATTTAATTAGGTATGCAATCCTATAGATATTTTGTTCTTAAACCAGTTACATTAGACGGATGAGTAATGATATTAAAAGCCAGTAGCTTGTCCCCCACAGGGAGAAAAGAGGGAATTTTGTACTGTTGGGGAAAAAAAAAAACAACACAACCATCTGTTTTCCATTAGGGAATGGTTCTGCAATGTGCCACAAAGAACAGCGTATGGTTTAGTTCATCCTTGTATACTGGCTTTAATTCTGCTCCTACAATGAAAACTCTCTAAAAATCATTGTGTTAATAGAATAAGGGGAAGGAGTGACAGAAAACTCAATGGAAGAGGGACTTATACACAAATCACAGGCGGTACCTAAATCTTATGGTCCTAGTCCACACAGTAGGAAGAATAATTTAAGTTAGGGAAAATCCCAATTAGGTCTATATCACACTTGATTTACTTTGTTTAAGTAAATGAACCTGCCTCTTAATTTTCTTCTGTGCCAAAATGTAAACTAAACATAAAGCAAAGAACCACTCTTTCATGTCCTAGGAGATGATAGTAGATGTCTTACTAAGCTTTGCCAGCTCCTGAAAGTCAATGTGGGTAGCATCTATCCATAGGGTCCTTGTACAGAATGATGATCAATTAAGTCAATCCTGGAACTAAGAGTTGGACATATTTATGTGCTATTCCTTGTTAACATACAGACATTACAGATGCAATAAATCTCCCAAATAGTCCAGAATCTTCCAAAATAGTCCACAGAAATATTTGTAAGGCTCAGATATAGCAGGAGACCTTTGTTTGTGCATTGCTGCTCCAAAGTCTCATTGGATTGCTCCAATGAGAATGGTCCAATGATTTCAGAGGATGCAATGAGGCTGTTTCCTTTAGGTGTGCAATGCAATCAGGGCAGGGGACTGCATTATTCATCATGGCAGATTCAAGTGATATTTTCAAAGATATCCAAGTCGTGAGTTGGAGTTGACAACGCAGACCCTCTAGGTAAATTTTGATCATCTGTCTCCAGTTCTGTTATTATTCCAGCTTGTGCCCAAGGGCACAAAGGAGGAAAGACTCCTTGAAAAATATCTTCTCCAACCTTGTGTGAGGCTGGGCACAATCCATTTCTAAATTATCTAAGGAAAGCAGTTCTGATCCGAGGAGAGAAAAGGACTTTTGCCAGAGAAATGTTTTCAGGACATAGTTATACAATAGCAACTAGGAAAGGTCATCATAGGGCATCAACTAGTGTTTGTTCCTGTGCCTTTCACTGAGCAAGCTGAAAATAAGGTTGGTTTCATATAAGTAATAACTCAGCCAATTAAAAAAAAAGAAAACTAAGAAGAGCCCTGTTCACTGCCACCTTATAAGGTGAGGGAACTAATGCAGAGATCTTATTGCAGTTCAGAGATAGCATCTTTGCTCCTTATGAAGCCAGACAGTTAGCAGAAACAGCTGCCAAAAATAAGTCCTGTCTCTCCTCAACAAGGACACAAGAACCTTAACTGGGACAATGAGGGCAGGCTGGAGAGTCTGAAAAGTGAAAGGAAGAGAGCAATAATCAAAACAAGTTTGTTTTGTTCTCACTGCTGGGTGTGTCCTCATTTTGAGTGAGGAAGTAACTTAGTTTAACATCCCAATCAGCTGAAAAACCTCAGCTTTACCATATTGAAGTTCAGTTTTTCACATCCCTTTGCTCTTCCCTTACACCTTACTGCATTTTCATAATTGACCAGCAATCTCGCTTCAGTTCTGGTCAGACTGGTTAATATAAAGGCAAAGGCAACCTTCCTTGTGAAACAACTGCTGTAAAAAAAGCTGTTTCTGCATATGTGCCCTCACATGTTCTTTTCCCATTACTCCTCAAACATCAAATGCAGGCAAACATGAAGTAGAAGCTCTCTCAGATAATTTTAAGGGACAAAAGAGCCTTGTCAAACAAGCCAGGAAGGTGTACTATTACAAAGGATAAGAAAATAAATGGCCAGAGTTCTCTGTCCTTGTTCCCAGACATTTTTTTATTCAGCTCAAGCACCACTGAACACGGAGCATCAGCACTACCATATGCTGACTTCTCTTCAAATACCTCTCACCTCATAGATTGTCACTGCTTTGCTTTGAATCTGTCATAGGAGATGTTGAGGTCAAGATACTCCTTCTCAAGGATTTTTGGAAACTGGGTACTGGCAGGGTAAAAGAGAAAAAATGTCATATAGTGCTGGTGTGAAGCTTTGCTTCATCACTCTAAACTTGAGAGGCAGGGGGACAGAGTGGAAAGTGTTACTTGCTTTTTAATATAAAGAAATAGTGAGAAATTACCCACGTAGAATTGATAGAGCCTACCCTTGGCAAATGATTTTGGCATATGGGATCCTGTAGAACATGGTCCATCAATCTGCCAGAAGTTTGAATTAAACTGTCCAAGGGAGACTTCTGAGCATTGTTTGGATGTGGGACCCTGTAGAGTTTTGTGATCAGTCAAAGAAATTATTGTTTTCCTTGGGGCTACGACATGTGTGTTGAACCTGTATTCAACAATTGTAGTTTTTATCTTCTACAGTGTTTCCTCAGGTTTCTGTTATAGACAGCTGCTAGAAGTACGGTGGCACATTGTGAAGTTGTGCATAGGGCTATGAGGCCTTTATTTCCCTCTGCTTTCTCAGAATGAAAAAATAAGTCAATGTGCTCAGATATTGTGTCTTGTTCAGTCCATTGCTGAACTGCAGTTGTGGAAACTGCTACTCCTGAAAACAGGACCACATCATGCAACAGCTGTTCGTGCAACAGCAAGGGCAGTACCAAATCTGGAAACCCCAGAGATTTGACACAAACAGTCACCTGGGGCTTTGCTCAGTGGTGGATACATTTTTAGGCAACCCCTGAGATGCTGCAGGTTTCATTGGGGTGGAAGAAATTATGACAGTAATAGGTTAATCAAAGCTAGCTGGTTAAAAATAAAACCACGTAGTTTGCACAGGTGCTCTGTCTTAAAACAGGATGTGGGGTAAGCTGTGAACATCATCAGAAATGATTCTTTCTTTGGGCAGGGCCAAGAATACAGACTCTTTAGCAACTTGTCTATTTAACTTGTGTGGTTTCCTGAAGCCTGTGCTTTTCTGTGACTTCTCAGAATAGTGTGCAGGTCATAGGATAGTTTTGTTGATGAACGTGGGATTGTCCCCTGTTTAAACTGCACTGATAATGATCAGGGGCTAAAATGCACCAAGACAGAGTCCTTCTCTGATTACCACTTACAGAACTCAGTATCTTATTTTTCTCAACAGTGACGCTTATCTGCAGGTTGGATATTTTTCCAAATCTAGTCACCTTTTTTCTCTCACTTACGGTTTCATAACTTCAGTTTTCTATTTTTTCACTATGAATTGGGGATCAAGAATAATTCTCCCCCACCTCCCCATGTGAATCACTACAGTAATAATAAAAAATAAATCCATGATGACCTTTACATTCACAGGATCATTCACTGTTACCAGGAAGGAGCAGTCTCTGACTGATAGTTTATTATTTTGTTTTAGTCGTGTATTTGGTTTAAAATTGTTTAGTTGTTGGACAGCAATCACTCCCATAAAAATGTAGGCCACTTAGATTTTTATTTTCAACAGCAAAGAATGAAGACGAACATATCAGCTCTGATCTGTCTACTTTTCTGTCCTTAAATGGAGCTCACCGGAGCAAAGTCTCTTCCAGAGCATTTGAACTATTGTGCATCTGATCTGAAAGGAATACTCAACAACAGCAAACTTCATATTGCTTTTCATGAGAACGGATAGACAAGTCGGTACCAGTGAAAGTTCATCCTCCGTCCCTTCATACTTCCCCCATTTTATATTTTCTCTAGAAGATATAATGAACATAACTGATACCTCAAACTTTTAGCAAACTTTAAAGTATGATCTTTTTCCCGTTCATGGTGTCTAGACATCTCCATTACATCACATGCACAGATATACTGCACTATCCCTGCGCTGCAAGCTGCCTGTGGAGTTAGTTTAACCACTGTCATTTAAGCTCAGAGAAAATACTCACATTGAAATGTCAGATTTTAAGGAGATAGCTACTACAGATTGTATTGCTATATCTTATCTTTCATGAGTTTTACCCTAAGCCCTTGTGTGAATACAATGAAATATGTATAGCAAAATATTTTTTTTTTGGTAGCTTGGAATCTCTGAGGTTCTCAGGTCTCAATAGTTTCATAATTTTGAAGAACTAGATAACAACATGTGTTGCAACGTGGGTTTCTGCCTATGTGTGGAAAGGGTGTGGCACTCAGCAGCTTCTCAGCTATCTATGCAGAAAAAATGCGTGTCTCAGTTTTGATCATCACAGCCCTGTACTACTACTCACAGTCAAAACCAGGAGTTTGTGAACTGCTTGGTAAACAATGCAGTGTTTGTAACCACCCAGTAGATCCAAGAGAATTGTTTCTTTTGTTGTTTGCCCTCAAGGTAAACAGTATTGCTAATAGTAACGCTGTGAAAATTCAATACATTGACAGAACAATTTTCACTGTGAGCTACTTTATGACCTGAAAATTTGGCTGTGGAGAGTCTGATATGTCATTACCCAGGTTTCTGCCAGGAGTGTGGGACGCGGCTGGTCTGAAGGGAAACATTTCTATTAGCAACTAATAAGGAGACTTCAGAGCAATAAATTTCACACGTTGCCCAGCAACTTTCGCAGGCAGCAGAAATGCCAGAATTTTCTTGAAAACAGTGTTGTGGCACTTTTAATGGTCATAGCTGTGAAGGCCTTGGGCTTCTGTTTCGCAGAAGGCTTGACACCTTCAAAAGAACCACTCTCTCTGTCCAGATGAGGCCCTGAGTCTGAGGAAGGATAGGATGTATTTTATCACTGACATTGCTTCTAGTGACGCTTACACACCCTACACTCCCAGTTTTCACCCAGAAGTGACCTCCATCTTCTGAATTTAAATACAGTGCAGTATCTCGAAGGAGTACACCAATTTAGGGAAGGGAATGCATGAACTTTTCTTAATGTTTGCATGAGAAACTGTTAAAGACTGACTCAAAACTGACAGAAAGCAATGGAGATAGCAGTGGGACTGGACTGAGCCATAAGCAAGGAAAGGCACTTTGTATCATAGACTTTTCTCGATTGTTATTGGCTAGCACTCGTCTATTTTTAAATGGCAACAGTTCTCAACACTTGACTATTTACACAGCTCCTGTATCAACAAATATTTTCCCCCAAAGTGTTGCAGTAATTAACATATAAATAAACCATGTCTTTTCAAAGCTGGTGACATATGTTAGCAAGTGTTTGCCAACACAAAGCTTAGCACAGCAAATTCGGGGAGATTCCATTTCTTCATCTTTTCAGGCAGACTATTGCTAAGACAGGTCATTAGCAAGTTGTAGAACATCCAATTGTGATCCATATGGCAGGAACTAACAGCTATCAACCGCATCCATTTCATCAGCCTAACCAGTGCATTTGGGAGGATTTTCAGGAAAACAGGTTACAAAGTACCGGGAAGCAATACAGAGATGCATCCACAGCTGATGTAATTTGACACAGATAGACTACTAGAATTATAGAATCATAGAATTATTTAGGGTGGAAAAGATCCTTAGGATCATCGAATCCAATGATAAACCTAACACTGCCAAGTCTACCACTAAACCATGTCCCTAAACATCACATCTACATGTCTTTTAAATACTTCCAGGGTGGTGACTTAACCATTTCCCTGGGCAGTCTGTTCCAGTGGTTTATAACCCTTTAGGTGAGGAAATTTTTCCTAATATCCAATCTAAACCTCTCCTGGCACAACTTGAGGCCATTTTCTCTCTTTCTATCACTTCTCACTTGGGAAAAGACACTGACCTCCACCTCACTACAACGTCCTTTCAGGTAGCTGTAGAGAGCCATAAGATCTTCCCTGAGCCTCTCTTTTTCTGGAGGTTAAAAGAAGTGGACTCAATTTGTGGTATTGATTCTCCTTTTTTTTCAGTTTTACTTCAGAGGATCTAGTCCTCAATTTTAGCATTGCAACTGTGAAGACACATATCTATGTCATGCTGGATTAGTGCAGATCATGTCACTAAATTGAGAGCTAGAGGTGTCCTACATGTTGAACTCAATCACCTTGTGTACCTGCTTGACTCAGTGCTGTATCTTGACACAACTCACTATCATAATCTGTGGTGGCTACTTGCAGAAGAAATGTTTGATTGTAGCACATTATCAGACACTGAAAAAAAAAGAACAAGGAACCTAAGGTAAATTTTAGATAGAATTATGGTGCTGACACCATAAACCCCTGCCTGATCGCTTCTTTGCCTGAGGCATGGAAACATACGCTTTTGTCAGTATAACACTTAAAACAGCCACAGATGCTACCATCTTGCTTTGGCTGGGTGCTCTATCACAAGTCTAAGTTTTGTTTGGATTCAGGAACTGGGCATTAACAGAGACATTGATTAGACAGGGCTGCTTAGACATATTGAGAACCTGATGTTTGGTCCAAAAATATAAGCTTTGATTTTAGAACCACTTGCTTAACAATGAACAAAAAAACACCTCAGAAATAGTAGTAGAAAGCATCTTTTATGCTTTAACATCAGAAAGCCCTTTAAAGAAAGGGAGAGAATTCAGCCCTGTTTATGAATTGTGTCTAATGTCTCTTCATTCAGAGTGTTTGAGTTATTGTGGCAAAACAGACCAGAATCCACTATTTTTGCCTGACAAGAAATGCACTTATATCTTGGTTACAGAGATGATTCCCGCTTTGGCTCTGGCCCTTTGAATCTTGCCTTTTCTTTATCACATTGATACTGCTGCAACGATGGTGAGTAAGAATGTGCTGGTGCTTAGGACCTGACCCCAGAAACGTCGGGCTGGAGAGATCTGAATCCAGATCTCCCTGTGTCTGAGAGCTGAGCAGTATAAAAGGCAACCAGTGCCCCCCAACACACAGCAGCTGCTTTTTAAAATGGGAAAGTGAATCATTTCCTTGGTACTCAGCCTGATAACTTGGGAGTATATGTTTAGGAAACAGCTTTGGACTGTGAATCACAAAGTATTGAAGGTGGATAGTCTGAGCTACAGAGGTAATGCTTCAGACTTGTGTCTCAAGTGTGTCCTACAGAAACAGCTCATTTAGGTACTCCTCTGCCCTGACGTGTGATTTCTGCCTTTACAAACACAGGCCCCTCAAACTGCTGCACTCAGGATGCAGACTGGTACCACCTGAGGACTTCCTGATCACTTTATAAGTGAATCCTTACGGTCAGTACCAAGCAGTGCAGAGGATATATATTATTTTAGGGTTCAGAAAAATAGACTCAGAGGAGCATTGTGGCACAGCCAACTGTAAGGAGAAATAAGTACTACTGACTGACAGACTTGTCACACAGCCAGGTATAATAAGGTTCTAGCTCCATGGAAGTAATATTTTGTGAATGTTTATTTACTTTCCATTACTCTCATTTTTATATTCCAGGGAATATTTTGGATGACAAAATACTTTTGAGAACAGTCTTCTCTGAATAATAGAACGGATTCCATTTACAGAACAAATAAATCTGAATACTGAGAGTGAAAGAAAACTAAACAGGCAAGACAGAAAAGTGGTGGGAGGCAGAACAGAGAGACAAGGGAGGGAAATTGCATGCCAAGGTCACAGAGCAAGACAGTAGCTAATCCAGAAATAGAATTCAATGCAATAACAGCGAAGAACTGGCTTGCTTGGCTATTTTTTTTAAGGTTTAACAAGTTACATCCTGTTTATTAAGCTTAAACAGATTTTTTTACTTTACTTGTTCAGCTGACTGCATTAGCAATTGTAAATATGACTCAGGTTTCTTTTCAGATTCTAAATGTTTCTCTGCTCCAGCTTATTTTAAATTACCCAGTGGGAGCAATCCTTTTACAATCATAAAGCACTGCATAAAGCTTGATTAAAGCAAGCGGTCCCATTCTGCTGCCTCTGAGCCAGCAAAAATCCCCTAGTTGCGTGTAGAGATCCACTGGCTTCAGTGCATGCATCATACAGCTTACTTTGGGAGACGAGGCCATCTCATCTTCCCAAACCAAGCGGGCAAAACTTGTGAGACTTGTGGCTGGGAGCTGGCTCTGCTACAATTTTTGTTGATCCAACTCCCTCAGAAAGTCTCAGCATGATGCAGTGCTCCAGAAGCACCAAGGGGACCTGGTCTGAGATGCTGGAAACTCACCTGCCCCAAAGCAGTGGTGCTCAAGCCTGATGAGAAAGCAAACAACAAAACAGTAATTGGCTGAAGTACAGTTTGTTTCAAACCTCTGGTTTTCAGATGGTCTGAGTAATACTATGATCCATCAGCCAGGTATATCTTTTATTTGAGCAAGGAACCAGAGAAAGGAGGAAGCTGCATCTGAGGATACTTCTGATGAAAAGAAGATGGGCCTCCTAAAGCCTGTTTCTTCAAAGAAAAATCCCCAAAACAAAAACCAGTATCTGAAAAAGTAAATAGACAAAAAACAATCAGGAATCCTCACCAAAGCTTTTAAAATTATTTCATAGATATTGCAGATGGAGCGACACCAGGATATGTCCAATTAGTGTCTTCTGTTATAAAATGTGACTCAATTTACTGTATTCACTAGTGGATTTTTTGATTCTTCTTGTAGTTATTTTGAGTTCATGCTTTGCCTGATACTACCTGCTTCCTTCCCAGGTACAGCTTTGCTTGCATTGCTTTGGATGTTGCTTTTCTTTTTAGTAGCTTCAGCTGAAACAGTAAATCCAAGTACCCATAAATCATGGGGATATTTGGCTTTAGATTTGAACTTGATGCCACAGAGACATCTGTTGAAGATGGGCATGCAGACTAGCTTTCCTTCACCCAAAAAAATCATTGCAGTTTTGTGAGTATTGTGACACCAAGGTCTCAATGAACAATTTTTATGTTGTTTCAGTGAAATATAGAGGTTTTTCAGTATATGTGAAAAATATCATATTGCTTCCATTTAATTGCTGAACCATGAATTTTGTGGGTCTAATTTCACATACTCCCACATTAGAAAATGTACCGTATAATCTCTCTTCATCTCAGCTTTTCCATCAATCAACTGGGAATAATAGCAGCTGATTGAGGAGTACTGTGGATTTTAATTAATGTGTGTACAGCACGTTGAGATCTCTGAAGAATAAGATGCTTTAGAACATCAAAGAATAAACAATGACATTCTTTGTCTAATGTCCTGGAATCAAGATACTTTAACATTAAGCTTCAGACCTATACGGGATACAGTGGGAATCCATTTGCAGCACTGAGTAAAATCAAAATGTGCCTCTGCCAACAAAGCAATATAAAAGAAATTCACAACCACATATTTGCTATATTCTCAGTCTGAGAAAAGATTTCTGCATATTTTCCCACTCCCTATCCTATCCCTAATCCTACTGTTGCTGAAATGTTTAGCTTCGGACTACAACGGAGCAATTCTCATTAAATCTTTAGTGCCAAGGAGTGCTGTTTGAGGTTCTCACACTAATGTCAGCAGCATAGGCAATACCCATCTGATAAATCTCAACTGTTCTCCAGATGACTCGGAGGCCTGCCCATGGTGCATATAGAGTATACCCTTGTAGCAGAGCCGTTGCAACCAGCTTTGGAGCTGAGCAGTCACACTGCAGTGCCCTCCCAAATTACAAGGCAGACAGTAGTGCACTAGTCCATTCTCACCCTGCTGGTCTTTCATACTGCAGTGGGTGCTTTCCTAGTGAGGAAAACGTTTAGTTTCTGACCCTGATGAAGGTTTGGGAAGGTACTGGAAGACAGTAAGAACTTCTGATGATACCCTCATACTTACTACAAGGTGGGGGAGTAATCCGCTTTAAATGACAGGTCGTCTAAAGTCACTGCTTCCTTCTTCAATTCACCTATCCCAAATTCAGTAGGTGGAAGTATAAAATAAAATTTTATTTAACTCAGGGGAGCATATTTTCTTTGAGAAATGGCGAACAGGTAGAAAGCCCATGTAAGAACCCCTATTAACTCTGCAATTAAAGCAAACCCATAGATGAGGTATCATACATAAGAGAAACAACGGAGTGCGTATATGTAGTTGCCACTGCATCTGTAGATACAAAGTGCCAGTGTTCAATGGTTGTGTATTTTGCCCCTTAAAATTCCCACTTATACATAGCTTTTATTATGTAGTTGATCCCACTACTAGAGACACTGAGTCCATGCAGCTCAGAAATGCCAGGTACACTCTTTCTAGAAAATCTAGAAAGAGAAATGATTCTGAGCCCACTTTCTGGCTGAGAGAGGGGAGACTTCTTGAGGAGCTATCTGCTGTTGATAGCTGAGATAATGGCCTGTTAAGTAGTAAGGATGGAGTTTTTTCCTCATGAAAAATTGAAATTGACTTAATGCTCTGAAATAATCCAATTAATTTTTTCTAAATATTTTAAGGCAAATTTTTAGTGATCTCTCAGGTTGAGTTGAGTTAAGTTTGTTCAGAGGCCAAAGACTCTGAACCTCAAAATTTTTCCTTACATCTCCATTATTTGCAAACATACAATGACAAGTATCATTCCTTATTCATATATAAGGCTATACTTCCCAAATCTTGTGAATATTGACTAAGATGCCTTATTATTTTCAAGGCTTCAGGAACTTCACTCAATCCTTTTCACAACTTCCCAAATGCTTAAGAGAAATTGAATGTTTTATGATTATTTAAAATACCGTTACACTCTGAGGTCTATAGCTGAGACAGTAAGTTTCTGATCTTTATTTTTTTTTTCTTCATATATGCCTAAGTTTTCCAGTGATACATCTCCCAAGTTTAGTTTTATATTTTTTTGTCTCCTGTATCCATTGGCTTCAGAGGCAGGGAAAGGCATCCGCAAAGCCGAAGAGAACACTGAAGGTCACACAGGATTAGCACAGAGCATTTTTGAGTCTGCGGGCTAGGCTCTGGGTGGGTGCAAATCAGCAAAGCTTGACTAGCCAAGGATATGCAGTTGGAGTTTGCAAGGCAGCAGAAGTCTTCAAACAATGCACAAAACACACCTGACACCTACATGAAGATATTCTTCGAGGGAATAAAACTTGCATGTTTGGGGCTGGGATTTCTGAAGAGGGTGGGAAACTCTTGCAAGAGTGAGGATGTGTTGAACTGGGAGGTTCAGTCACTCACAGGAGATAAAGAAATGCAGAATAGCACACAGTAAGATTGAGTTTTTCCAATTTTTTCATTCTCAGGAGGGATTATAAAACTGTACCTTTTCCTTCCCTCTCTCTTTTCACTCTACCATTAGCTCTTTCTATTCCCAAGCCTTAAAGTGAGTCATCATTTTTTCACTGCCTATGTTGCTGCAGTAAGACAGGGCTGTACTCCTTCCCCACCCCTAAATTGTCTCTCTTATGGTCCCCATTGGATGTTTCTTGATTTCAGTGGGGCATATGAAAACATTAGAAGGAGAGGACAGTTTCTCTTATTTTCCCATCTGTAACAATTTTGGTGCAAAATCAGTCTCCTGGTGACTATAGGAAAGGTCAAGGACAGAGCATGACCTTGTGGTAGAGATGGAGGTCTCTGGAGCTTGAGTGGGCCTGAGAAGAGATTGTGGATTAAAGTGCTAGTCACATGTCATGACTGAGGGAAAGAAGGAAGAAGCAACACTCTTAGCCAGGCCATCACACGCAAGTGACAAGAAAAATAAGTCTGGGTTACTCTGTGCCTTTTACTAACCTTAGTCCATATTGTCCTTTAAAACCTCTGAATGTTTCCAATAAGTGATAGAAGGAGCACTCAAAGACATGTCCATTGCAGGTAATTCTCTGAGCTGTTGCTTCCTGTAGAAAATGTTGTCTTATATTTGAGCTATTTTTTGGAATATGAATCTGGAGGACTGTCTCATTATCGAAGCTTCACTGAAATAATTTTTAGGTCAAGTCAATTAAATAGAGGAACCAGACTCTGAGTTTGGACAGTGTTCATTCATTTAGGAGTTCTCGGGAGCTCACATGTGAAATTGCTAAGCTGTGCTGAGCTGTAGTGTGTTTCATTTTGCATAAATAAGCTTTAGTGTCAAAGTTATGAAAAATGGGAAATGTGACAGTTACCTTTAAAAAAGGTTCAGGGATAAATCAGACATGATTCACAGGCAAATCAGTAGAAACTACAAGAGGATCTGAATTAGTAGATGTGGATAGGACAGAGGAAAAGGATGCTCCAGTTAAAATAATGAAATTTGGACTTAGAAAAGCTTTGGATGAGGTTCTTCATTACAGTTTTTAAAAAAGAGTAAGTTATCACAGGACAAAAGAACAAATCTGAATCAGCTGAAAAAATGGAACAGAAAAGCTAGCAACAAATGTTAAATTTATACAATGGAAGGAGGTTCACAGTGGAAATCCATAGAGATCTGTGCTCTTAAAACACACAAAAGGCAGTAGAAAAAGAAGCTGAAGAGCTATGTGGCAAAGCCTGTGAATGTTACATACTTATCCAGTATAATGAAATCTGCAACTGGGAAGTTATTAGAAGATCTCATAAGACTGAGTGAGTGGGGAAAAAAAATGGCAATTCTAATACACATACCAAACAGTAGGTATAGAAATTATATCTGCATAATGATGGATTCTACCTTAGCTTTACTCACTCATGGTAAAGATCTAGGAACCCCTGAGTACAATTCCAGTAAAGCATCCTTTCAGTGCTCAAGGGCAGTCAAAATTCAAGCTGAGAGCTATCAAAAGAATAAAGGCAAATATAAAACATCTATATGTTCTATATAAATCCATAAGATACAAAATGATGAAAAGCCTTTGAACCTAGTGTCTAGTTCTGATGACCCCATTCTTTTCTTATTTACAGTCATTGTGAGCAATGGGTTATTAAGGTAAATGGACTTTTGTTTTTACCCTGAGGGGTGGCTCTTGTGTTAAGCAACGTGACTAACAGCTGTTACACATTTGTTCAAATTCCATATCCTAAGAAAAATTACAGTTAAGAAGACAACAATTGGATATTGACAGGCAGGCTTGATGACATAAGTTTTGCAGAATGAGTGATTTTTTAGTATCGCCAGTAATCCGGTGTTCAAAGGGTGGATTTTTCACTGGTATTGCAAATTAGACCCCCTATCAGGTCCCTCAGGCTGGACAAGCACAGATACTGATTATTTCTGAGCACCCCTGAGCACTAGATACATTATTACTGATAATATAAACTTTTTAACTGTTTTCCAGATCCCCTAATTTTAGGATGCTCTGTTTTCTTCCCTACTGCTAATTTGTAATCAATATCCAGGGTTTTGATTTATTTTTTTTTTTCCTTTCCTCCTTATGATTTACTGGCAGAATTAGAAAATGCAGCTCTTGTCCCCCAGTGATTTACAAGTATATTTGCCATCCTTCCCTGACCATTTAAAAGTGGCTCACTGGCACTCCTAAGAATTTGAGCAATTTAGTTTTCATTTTATAATAAGGAAGGGATGTCCCCAGGCTCAGAATGAATGTGTTCTTGAAGGGATGCTGGATCACAAGCCTGCCTGGGCACATGAGGAGAAACAATGTACTGCCTGACCACAGGCTGCCTGGGTGGGAAAATCAGGAGTGATGAGGAGCATGACATGGTTACATGGACTCTGACCGCCTCTTCTATTCACTGTGGAATGGACACAGAACCCCATATAGACTGAGCTCTGCTCATTTTTAGACCTCTTCCCCATCTCTTGCACAAAGGCATCTGGATGTGCTGGAATAATTAAGAACCATGGCTGAGGTCTGTAAGAGATCTGATGAAGCCATGCACAGCGGAGAGTGGAGCCCACATCTCCAGGGTTTAGGCAGCATGAAGTACAACTGACAGCAGAAGCGGTGCACACACAGGGCAGCGGACTGACATCAGAGGCAGAGGATTCTCAAAGGCACAGACCTGCTTACATTATTGTGGCTGCTGGACTCTCAGGGCTGCTCTGCTCACCTTTGGCCAGCACCAGCACAGTCTGTAGGTTGCTTCTGTCAGGTCAGCACATCTTTGTGTGGGTAGACAGCAAGTTGAGCTGGGAATCTCCCGTCTTGTTTTTCTCCAAGGGAAGCATGGCCACTGAATGCCTTTTTTGTGAGAGGCAGATTAAACTCTTAAAAATCTGCCCTCACTTTTTAAAGAATAAAACACTGCCACTGTTATGGTGAGGAGAGCACAGACAGCTCGGCTTCTGTTTTTACAGAGATTGCAAACAGCAATTCCACTGTGCAGAACACTCAGCTCGTTGCATCTTCCATCAAACACCTTTCCCCTGGGGCTCATCGACACAACATCAGCTCCAACACTCCCTGACTGATGTTTAAGACTCCTTGGCACTGTCTGGAATGCTCTAGCTGAAAGGACAGTTCCTCTTGGATAGAGTGATCATGTCAGCCCCAGCCCCCTCACCTCTGAAACTGAAATTATCTTATAAAAATGCCACTGCAGCAGCTATGGGCAGACATCTCTGCCCCTCCCTTGTCAGTCATATCTATCTGCAGGCTGCCTCTGCAGTTTTCATCTCCCTTGCAAGTTGGGGAAAAAGAAATAATACATAGCTCAGCTGTTTCTGTCTGTAGGCATTTAAGCTGGTAAAGCTCAGCTGTATAAATCTTCCCAGCTGTGAGAACCTCAGTGCTTTTATTCCCATGATAAAGCCTCTGTCTCTGAATGTGTTTCAGGGATATTCGAAGTGGAAATCTTTCTCTCCATCTGGGGAATTGCTTGGTGTCGATTGACAAGGAAATGGGAGGTCAGTACATTAAAAAAAAAAAAGAAAAGAAAAAAATAAAGAAAAAGAACCCGGAGTTATAGAATTAACTTCATACTAAACCTTAGTGTGTGTTTTAGGAAGAGAGGAGGCATGGGGGATGGGAGGCTTGACTTGCGCAGAGCCTTTCATTTGAAAACTAATGCAGTCGTCCCCAAGGTGCTGTATTGCTAAGATCTGGCATTTTCCTGCTCCGATGGAGAAGGAAGACTGATACTTTCCCTTATAGAAACCTTTGCTGATTAATCAGTGCAGTGACACTGAAGTCAGTTCCAGTGGGAAATAATTGCTGTCGCTCTCAGACACAATATGGAAATAAGATGCCATGGTGACAACAACTGTTTTGAAGGGCTGGCAAGGAAATCCAGATCAAAGATCAATGTCTGGCAGGCAAAGCATTCACTTAAAGACAAGGAAAGAAGAGTTTAGGCATAGCAATCTCTCCTAAAATTGACAGAATTTGGATGATAGATGGATAAACTTTAATAAAAATATGGATACAAGGACATTTTTGTGCTGCAGGTTGACTTGAAACCCAGGGCCCAGACTAGCAGCTGAATGTGAGCATCTCCAGATCTGAAGGGTATTTTGAAGGTCAGGAACTGGGGAGCCCAGAACTGGACACAATGCTCAAATGTGGCCTTATCAGGGCCAAATAGAGGGGGAAGAGAACTTCCCTCGATCTGCTGGTCACACTTTTCTTAATGCATCCCAGGATGACATTGATCTTCTTGGTCACAAGGGCACATTGCTTCCCATGGATGACTTATCTACCAGGACTCCAAGGTGCTCCTCCATGGAGATGATTTCCAACAGGTCAACCCCTAACCTGTACCAGTGCATGGGGTTATTACTCCCCAGGGGCAAGACTCTACACTTGTCCTTGTTAAATTTTATTAGGTTCCCCTCTACCCAACTCTCTAGTCTGTCCAAACCCTGCTGAATGGCAGTGCAGCCTTCTGGTGTGTCAACCACTCCTCCCAGTTTTGTATCATCAGAAAACTTGCAGAGGGTACTCTCCGTCCCTTGATCGAGCTCATTGATGAAGATGTTGAACAAGACTGGACCTCATAATGATCCCTGAGGAACACACTATCCTTTCACCAAGTGTGTTGTAATGATGACAAAATGTTCAAACACTAAGGTGTTTGAGATTGGCTTGAGGTGTTTATCTTGTTCAAACTCAGCTCCTTAAAGAAAGATGTTCCATTTGTATATAACTCAATTTTTGTAGTAAGTCCCAAATGAGCTCTATTTGTGGAGCAATGTATACCTGTTTATAACTGAAAGCAATTCTGGTCCATCCAGTGAAATTTTATTCTTGGGTCCCTGGAAACAGAGCAGATTTTCTACTTCTTCACCACCCCAGTAAAATCACCAGTTTCACAGATTGAATATCCTGGTGCAATCCGTGTCCTCAGCATGAGGACATGAAAGCTAAAGCAAGTCCCTCTTTCATGGGCAGAAAGTGCACAACAATAATAGCCTACCAACAAATTTGATCTTAAACATGTAACTGAGAGTTTCCCAAGCTTTCAATATTCCAAAGGGTTGGTTTTTTAAATAACAATAGAAAGAAAAAAAAAATCACCTTGCTCTAAAGAGAGATATATTGTCAACGTTAAGAATTCTTTAATGATGTTTCTCATCAGGGATTAAATACATGGATTTGAATAACACAGAGAGCTGTCAACAAAACAGAGGCGAATACAGCACCTACCATTTCCCTTGACTCCCATATTTCTAGGCAGTAAATGAAAGCAAACTAAAGCAAATCGCTGTGGTCATGAAAACATACAGCACCAAAGGCAAGGAGCTGCACCACATGGTTTACACGGGAAACAGAATTTGATTTCCATCAGCATAATGAGAATTTGTTCCCATGGTGTTCCAATAATGCAGACCTCAGCCAGAAAGATAAATATGCTGGTGTCTGGGGCTAAATTCAATTATTTTACATTTCCACTGAACTTATGTAACCACGGAATGCGACTTCTTGCCTGCCCATTAGTAGGGCATGTATGGTCTATTACTTCAGGCAGTAATGGACTCTGGATAAGCAAGATCTCTCAGGAACCAACTGAAAGAAGACAAACAAAGGCAACCTCTTAAAATCAACAACATGTAGTCAGATGGTGTGTGGGCAATAATAGTCTGCATTAGGACCCCTGGTGCTGACAAGCCCTCTGCTGCATGGGTGCAAAGAAGGAGAAACTGGGAAGAGGGATGAATTGTCTGGATAGGAAGTGATATTTGCTACCTTGAGTCAAAGTCTATGCTTCACCACTGATATCTCATTTCTAAGACACTGAGTAACAACATTTAAGTCTCATAAAATGGTGGGGTGTCCTCTTATAAAATTTTTTTCATATCACGTGTGGTGCATAGACCATAAGTCCAGCCAGGAAGATCAGCTGAGAATCCTGAATAGGGAATTTTACTGACCACAGGGTACACTTCAGAGTCCAGTACAGACAAGACCCCCCTACAAAGGAAAAATACAAAAACCCCCACGTAATTCTGTAGTAGGACTTGAAAAGCTGTTGGCTCTAGTCCATGAGTTACCTCTGTGAGGGACAAATTAGTCCACTTCTCAGTGCTACTTACCCAGCCCTTACCTGCCTTGATTTTTAAAACTTGATGGCCCAAATCAGTACACATCACACCGACTGATGTGATTTGTGGAAATTGATTTTAGTGGGAAATGGAAGACAAATTCTCCTGGTGATGGAAGTCAAGCCCTTTGAGATAAAGTACAGTGGTACAAAGAGTATCTACTACAATGAGACTTTGCTGAGGGTTAATGTAATTCTACAGGATAATCCCCCTATATTTGTAATGGATGGTGCCTTTCACTCAGCAATTCCAATAACACTTCTTATGTCTACTTCCTCTTTTTCTCACCTGTTATGTCAAATAGATGATGACCATCAATCACTATGAATCATGTACCAGTGTCCAGTTTTACCATCTCTGAGAAGGCTGTGCATTAAAGCTGGCAGAAAGTAAATTAATGACCTATTGGACACAAATCACAATGATAGCATTTCAGAAATTGTACAGAAAAAACTAATTAAACTGACTGCCACAGACAGCACAAGAAACTGGGAAATATGCCAACACACTTCCCAAAACAGCTCCTACTACAAACTGCCCCCTACTTCCCTCCACTTTGTAGCCATGCTGACAGTCATTCCTACATAGGGCAAGCAGGCAGTAGCTTCCCTCCAGCTATCATGGCAAATCCTGTAATTTAGAGTTACTGTCAGATGAAGAAAAAGAAAAGGTGGATGAGTAAAAATAAATCCACTGGCTGGAGAGAGATGGCACACAAAAGAAAATTCCAAGCAGAAGGACTCTCCTCAAGCTCAGGTGTCAGTGTTAGACAGAACATTTGTGTGTAGTGCCTGTCTCTGTCCCAGATTTCCTGTATATGACACTGGAAGACTTTCGCTTTCTGTATGTCAATTCATCATTTAGAAAGTGTGTACACTAGACAAACAGAGGCATAAACCCTTTTAAATATTCCATAAGTGCTTTTGGTTGATTTCAAACCAGGGCTGGAGCTCAGTTATGCAGTGAATGGGAGATTCAGTAGTTATTTCTAAATATCAGCGGTCAGAGTATACCTCATTTCCAAGCTCATGTAGTTAGGCATTCCTTCTCTAAAAACACTGCAGTCCTCAAATGTGTTTACTTACTGTTGTCTGAGTTTAATGTGAGCTAATAAGAAGCTTCATCGCTTTATGTTCAGCAACATTATGCTGATTTATGAGAAAGAAACCCTAAAGAGAGGAAGAGATATAAAATTAATGTTACACTATAATCAAGATTGCTATTTGTAGAAGTCAAAACTTGAGAAACAGGGCTGTCTGAAGAATCTGGGAGCTGGATGCATCATTTTGGCTAGACTTTGCGAAGAGAGAAGCCACCATAAAACCAAACAAGTGTAAGAAAGCTAGAGTAGGTATTCACTGTTTTCTACATCTTCAAATGCAATACCTAATCCTCAACTCGTGTTTAAAAGGAGTAAAGTACATTTGTTTCTACCATCAAGTTTGGCCAATGATAAAATACGTTTCAGGAAGGCTGACAGCCTCGTACTGCTTTCCTTGTCTTTTTAGTTCGCTGAATAAGGTCTTGAGAATAAGTTGAGGGAGGACTGAAGAGAACTTAGCCCATGTATCTATGGTCTGTGTTAATTTGTGTATGGGTGGGTCTTTTTCTCAGAAAAAAATATTAAATTTGTTAGACCAAGATACACTCACCAACTTCAAAAAAGTTTGCTTATGGGTGAATAACAGCAGCAGTTGAGAGGATAAAATTCCTAATCCTTTATGCAACAGATCCAGGGCACAGTGAACTAAATGCCATTTCTCTAGACTTTAAACATATATGCACTTAAATCAGCCTTCTGGGATATAGGAGTGTCTGGGCTGAAAGTTCACCTGAAGTTTAAAACACTAAAATAGTATTTCAGACATAGCAGAAGTCATTTGATTTCAGAGAAATTGTGACCATAGGATTAACTGTTGCTCTCCCAAGTTTCCAGCAGCACAGCATCTGTTTCTCACTGCCAAAGAGGGGAGTGTTGTCAGGGTTGAAGAGTGCTCAAAACTGTGTGGTCAAGCCAGCAGTGAATTTGAGCTTTTGCATCCTATAGTTCTAATTTTGATTAAGGAATACCTGTATCAGCAGTTGAGATTAGTAGGAGGCAGAGATGAAAATGTACACTTAGTATACAACTCTTTAGAGAGCTGACATATACTTTCATAGCCTCTACCCACCTAAGATGACCTCTATTTCCTGATCCTGTCCACCTCATATTTGCTAGCAGGGATGGTGATGGGGAAAACCTCCTTGAAGTACAGACCACTAGCAAGACATTGAGCTGTTGCTGACTGTGAGCTGCTAATAGCTCATGCCTAGGAGGTGATGATTATTACAACACACCTGATAGCTCTAATTTTTGCTCTATTTCTGGATCAACCCAAAATGCAGAGTTACCAAGTGGTTTATAGGTTGAGTCCATTCCTCTCTTGGTTGTATGCTGCTTATTGCATGTATTTGCTTTCTAACTAATCAAGTATAACAATACCAAGTATTTACTCTCCCGTTTCCCTGGATGTGTAAAGCGAAACAAAAGCCTTCGATGACTGGTCTCAGGTAGTTACAGCTACCTTACATTAGTCTCAAACTGTGGTTAAACTACCGTATTCTGACTTTGGGACACAGGATTCAACCTTATGGCTCCAACTGTCATGTCTATCACAAACAGGCACCACAAGGGATAAAGACAAAATTAAAACAAATTATAGTCCTAGTACTGTGAAATTTGATTAGTGCAGAAAGGGCAACTCTGAGCTGGTATTTAATAGTGGTGATGATCACGTTCAACCCTATGAGTCATTCCTGACTCGCTTAGCATGTGCATCATGCTAGACAAAAAATACTCAAAGAGATTAAATCAATGTTTCTTCTAACGCTGGGTGTTCTTTCAGTTCATAATGACCTGAAATGCTAATGCCTAAATTTGATCCAAGTGTTTATTCTACATTATAGAGATAAGTGGAATGGAGAACTCCGGAATCCAGCACTAAGTGCAGCAGGAGTTACAGTCATCCTGCCAATATAATAAAAAATATTTTGTGTATCACATTGTTTCCAGTGTCACCATTAATAGCTCATTGATTCCTTGTACCTAAAAGATTGCAGTAGGGTTGTTTGCTAGCATCAGTTAAGCAGAACAATAGTTGTGATTGGGAAAATACTGAACACTTTCCATGCTAATGCTGTGCCTTGTCACAGGTTTTTTTCAGCTGGATTACTGTGCTCTGAACTGTCATGAAACACCTGTTCTTCAAGCAGTTTCTTTGCACATTTTCTCTGCTAGTCTTTTTTATTCTTTCTTTCCTCTCAGTGGAAATGTAGCTCTGACAGTGACTTTGGAAAGCCTCACAGCTATTTTTCTTATTCTAAAGTAAAGCCACCCCACCAGCTCACAAAGGAACCCGCTCAGCTTTTCTTTATGACAGTGCCATTGTTTAAGCCCATAAAACACCCTGCTTCCCAAAGTTTGCACAGTCAGTAGCTGTTGTGTTATTTTATTTGACTTACTATAATTCTTGTTTTGGCTAAAACTGGAATTTTTCTCTTGGACAATGCTGCAGGGTGAGAAAGGGAGCAAAATTTAAGAAAGAGAAAAGCCTAATGGTCAGTAAATAATGAAAAACATCAATGGTACCAGTGATGCAGTCGAAAAGACGTCATGAATCAATGAGTCAGCTGGACAAAGGCATATTGAGAGCTAAGAGTCAGAAAAACACGTCGACATTTGACAAATCTAATGAGCTCTAATAATGATGTATTTAGCAGTGCTGCATGATGTGAAGGATGAATCTCATAGTCAGGTTAACCCTTTGACAGTGGCAGGCATATTGCCAGTCATGTTCCTAATAACTGACTAAGACACTATGTAGGAAAAGTCCTGTCTTCTCAGGAAGAGAGATTGATGTAAATAGATGGTCAGTCACTTTTCTCTTCCTCCCTTGTATTTCTGAGAGTGACATCCACATGAAAAAAAACTCTAGTAAACTACTCAGTATAAGATTATCCAAGAAGGCTCAGGAAAAAGTAGTATTCGTTCTCAGAATGACTACGTTTTTATGTCTCTCAGCAAAGCAAATGGGAGGGACTCCTTTTCTACTATCATATGGAAAGCCCAATCCCAGACCTGAGAGTGTAGGTTTCATGGAAGCATGCCAGGATCAGTTACTATTAGTGCCATTCAAGGATGTAGACCAGATGTGGACCAGAACGGTCAAAATCAGGCTTTAACACCTCCACAAAACACCAAAACAGCACACTCCCAGGACAAGCCTATCTGAGAGAGTCTTGTACCAGAGATGGAAAAGTGAACTATACTGAGACAGAAGTCAAGAGGTTGAGACTAAACCTAATCATAACAGAGTAGAGAAGTGGTAGATAAGATTCATATATTTATCTACTTTAAAAAACTTAATTGTGCATCTTCCACGGTGAGGAGACCTGTTTATCTGGGGTTAGCTGTCCATAGGACAGACTGCTACTCACTGATGGTATTTTTCAGGTTGATACCTGGTAACTAGTAGTGGATGGGTTCGAACAAGATGTTTTTCCAGAATTTAGTTTCAGGGAATGTCTTTGGATTTTATTCAGTTTCAGAAAGAATTAAGAAAATGAAACAACAGATCTTCTCTCTTTGCTTGTATCTGAACACCTAGTTTTATTTCACCTTTAAGTGACATGGCCAATATATTTGGAAGGTCTTCAGAGGGTCACTGAGAAAATATCTAATTAAATGTCAGATCCAGAGACTCTGGAGGAGGTCATCCTCTTTTAGAGAGGTTAACACAATGCTGTTTAACACAGTAGAGAGGTTAACTCTGACATTGATACTTCAATTTTTTTCACCCCAGGATAGGAAAATGCTATGACAGACACTATAGAAAGGAGAAAATAGAAAGTTTACAAAATTGCAGCAAAAGTTAGCTCAGTTTCACCAGTACTAACTGAAAGGATATTTCCAATCATTTTTGTGTTAGTTAAGTGAGAGCAAAAATAGTTTTGCAACATGGGGTTAGGATTTAGGATTAAATCCGTATAATGACCTTGTTGTAGTCTTGACCACTCAACCAAAGTGCAGTTAGGGTCTTCATCTAAAAAATGGGGCTCACATGACTTTCTCATTGATTATTTAGTTTCCCACAAGGTAGAAGCCCAATGTGGTCCACTCTCTCCCCAGAAAGGGTAGATGAGCCCAGAGTTGAAATATCAAACTGCTGTCATTGTGTTGTCTCTACACGTATGAGTGGTTTGTTAGCACAGGATGATCAGGGGCTTAGTGTTGGTCTTCAGATGTTACTCCAAGAAACTCTGACAGTAACAACAATGTTGCATTTAAAATATACATTTGCTTTTGAAAACTGCATCTAACCATCCTACAGAAATCAGAAAAAACACCACAAGTAGGCTGGTAACCAGCCCACCTAAAATTTCAAATATTTGTGGTGCATTACTTGTAAGCAATCTGCAGAT
This sequence comes from Baryphthengus martii, assembly GCA_013396935.1. NCBI lineage: Eukaryota > Metazoa > Chordata > Aves > Coraciiformes > Momotidae > Baryphthengus > Baryphthengus martii. The sequence goes on along the minus strand of VWZK01018789.1, from coordinate 618,872 downwards.
TGAGAATGATGCAATTCATTATAAAATGCATTTGCTGAGAAATTTACATAACAGAAAATACTGACATCTCCTGAAGGAATCATTGTAAATGATTTATCCAGTTGAAGTCAAAACCGAGTATGAAAGGTCCTTCATACCACAGCTTGTAGAGCAACTTACAGCAGATAAAAATGGTAGCATTCAGGCAGTCAATCTCTATCAAAACCAAACAAATTTATTACAGTGTCTCAGACCTTAATACTTCCTTTTCATAGAGCAAAACCACAAAATATGTGTAAGTTATGTTAGTGGCATGTGTCAATGTCCAAAAAAGAGAGGTTTTCAGATAGAAGGAATACCATACAACATACCTTCTGTGCATTTAGTGAACATCAAAAATCAGCAGATTCTAAGTGTAGTATTTCTTGTTGCGTTTCTGGAAAGACAGTATATCCTGAAACGTCAGCACACAGAAGGGTGGAAGAAGGAGTACAGGGGTATCCAACCAGTCTCTTTTCATCCATTTTATAATGCAAACACTAAATTAAAGCAGATTTGTGAAGGGAAACAGAAACCTTACTGTTAGCGTTTTGAAGTGACATACTTTGGAAAGAAATCAAAACAGAAGTCACAGTTGAGTTATCTGTCCCTAAACCTTGCCCTGATGATCTATCTAGCTTAATAAAAATCTGCAGACTCAAAAGTGCAAGTCTTAAAGGCTTGAAAAGTCTCCAGCAGATGGTGTTTTATTTGTGCATCACCATTGGGCCACATTTGCTAAGGAATCTCTGCCCCAAAATATTATTACTATAATTTGTATATTTAAATGCCAGATTTTCTGATTTGGCTGAGCTGCTCTGATCACTAGAACAGGCAAAACTGGCTTTAAGTCGCTTATATCTTCCCTTGGAGTCTGGAGGCAGCCAGATGTCAGTCCAGTACCTTGAATAAATTAGAGGAGCCTCAGGAATGCTCTGCCTGGTTATCCACACACATTCTAGTGTGCTTGGACTACTCTTGTGCCCAAGAGCAAGCAAGACAGCAGAGTGCTCTGATTACATTTCTTTTGCCCCTTCTATTTCCTTTCCAGTAGAGGAGTACAAAGCACAGTGTGGCTCTTGAGAAGTCTCTGCTTTATGCCATGAGGAGATTTAATTTGTAACAGGAATCATAAGAGGCAAGAGGTATCCTTTTCATGGCATTGTAGGACTGCAACAAAGAGACTGTAGCATGGCTGGTATTTTATTACCAAGCATCAGATTTGTCTTTCTCCTTGGTACCAAAGAATACAGGGGAGGAAGTTCTGCTTTTTAAAATTTTGGGATATTTTCTATGACATCAAAGAGATAGTATTTCACCTAATGTACATTACAGCTTAGTAATTTAAGGTGCAGTCTTGCCACCTGTTCCAGGGACATAAATGTGCAGATGCAAATTTGTATCCATAATTTTACTGGTTTAAAAATTAGATTTTGGGTTAAAACTAGTCTGAAAAATTGAATATCATATCTGTATATGCATGCAGATAGAGGATGTAAATTCTGACTGATTTTCAAGGGAATATCAGTAAAACATTACCAAAGGGACAAAACTATGTCTGCGATATAATCCATCTCAGACATTATTTCATGATCAGGGTAATTTTCCTGTCCCTATGACAATATTTTACACAAATAATGCTCAAGAAAACTTTCCCTATTTGTTTCATTATTCTTCTGAGTGTAAATCTTCATTTGAAGAGCCTTCTGAAACAGAACGCAAATACTGAACTTAAGGGGCTATGTCTGCACGCATGGGGCAGGAGACCTAATGCCTAAGTCAGCAGGAAATAACAATTACATCTGCTCTGTAATCACCTCCCATGTAAAGAGAATCAAGGAGAGGAGGAAATAGATATGCGTATGTCTGTGCACAGTGATACGTGTTTTAGTACAGAGAGTGTATTTTCCTTCTATGTTCATATCTTTCTCTTTCTTGAAGCAACTTCACATAACAGGAGGTTAATATTTTGTATATCTCCTCTTTATTTTGCGCCCCATTCCTTTGGTCTGTATTTCTTGTAGGCATCCTTCTTTTAATATGTAGTCCTAAGTACATGCATTTTATGTAATGAATGAGACATAATTTTTAGCATGAAAAAAAGGGGATATAAAGACTTCTTTAATTGCTGCATCAGTATGTGTAATAGGGTTGAATTAAAATCACCAAGACAACCTTAAATTCGAGATTTTAATACTTACTCTGAAATTAAATCTGTATTCTCTTCACATATTCAGAAGAATATCAATGAGGGAAAAGGACAGCCAAATGATTGGGAAGTTGGAAACTTGAGATCTACCTCTGCCACTAGGCTCAGAGGAGAAACTGTCATCCTCTCTGTGAACAGCTCTGAAAGAGAAATAGATATTTTTTCAGAGGGTTTCACAGAGATTTGCTAACATCAGACTCAGGAAAGGTCTCGCAGACCTTTTCTCATACCTGTTTGGTCTTGGTCCCTTACCTCTCCTCAGCAAAGGATCAAAGTCCCAAAATTTTCACCAGATGCATCTTATCAAGTCAGACTAGGGGACAGCATCATCAGTAAAAACAAAATTCTCAGAGGATTTACAAGGCAAAAAACCTAAGCTGCCCCTGCTGAGGACGTGTAAAACAATTCATTGAAAGACAAATGTAGGCTGCTTCCGTGGGCACAGCCAAAGACTGTCCATGGAACAAGTCCTAAATGTTTCTAAGTTCAAAACTCTACTTCAAATCATGAAGCATTAGAAGTTTTGAGGAACAAGTTCTCCATATTATTACTCTTTTTAACTTTCACAAAACCAAATCAAATCACCTCTCTCTGTTTTGTTCTGATTTGTTTGTTTTTCCTAACTTCATTCGTGAAACTAGCTGACACAGTCTTCTTAGCGAAAAAAAATACATTTGAAGCAGGCACATAACAGGAAATAATAAATGTGAAATCATTAAAGAACACAGAAATTATAGGTAGCTGTAAACCAACCCTCCCCATTGGGATGTGTCAAGTTGATATTACCAGTTGGTTTATAACAACGTACTCTGCATACAGTGGTTGAGGGAGTTAAAGAAATGTAGAAAACTTTGAGAAATAAGTCTTCAGTACAGAACTGGACACATATTAACCCATTCCCTTTCTTGAAAATCACACACATTTTCTGTAAGATGAAAAAAACCCACAAATGTGAAGAATTTAAGTGAGGTAATGGTTTATTAAACGTTATTCTTGTTCAAGATACTTACCTCAGAAGCTTGAGATAAATTCATAACAGAATATAATAAGGATCCTTCAGCATTTACAGATGTAGTTTTTCAGTTCATGGGGTTATGGGTATTTTTTTGTTTCTCAGGATTTTTTGAAAGAAGATTCAACTGAATTTGGTTTTGCATTCTTGCCAGTTAAGATTTATTAGAGTTTTTATTCTTCACATTGTAATTAGGTGTTGTGAAATTTTAAAAGAGCAGTGATTTTGTATTTGTATCAGTGTATTTAGAACTCATCTCTGCTTCTCAGAATTCTTTCACTCTTTTTGTGACTACATGATACCAGAAAAGAAAGAGATGTTAATTAGACATGTTAGTTTTCTAATTGGGGAACAGATGGCAGGATGCTCTAGTATTTTAGTGAGGCAGGTTTTAGGGTATTTTTTTCATTTATGTGTCTGGAAATTGCATAAACACAGATCAGTTTCTTTTGTTGCTTAGCCCACCTGTCTCAGGACACTGTCACACATCCTCTTTCAGCTGGTGCAAGTGTTGGGCCTGTTTTTTCACATTGCCAGGGAGCAATCAAGCCTATGGATGGGAGGGTAAGAATACTTATGGCTTAGTGTGGGAAGAGCAAATGAGGAGAAACAGATAAAGTGACTTTTTTGTGAAGCACATCTGGAGTCAGGATAAGCCTTTGGGAATGACAGCCTATTTCCACTGCAGTGTGAATGCAGAATATCCAGGTGCTTCTGTTTCATTTCCATCTTGGAAAACACCCAAAACACTCACATCTACCCGCTAGTTCCAAGGCTCTTGCTTTGAGTGAGTTTGGAGATGTCTATACCTCTGGCAAGTTAATCACATCTTCAAAGCACTGCAGGCCAAGATCTTGAGAATATTTTCCTTTTTGAAGCAGTCTTTCATTGCCAGCACTATGAGTGGAGAAATGAAAAGGTGACACTGGCAAAGAAGACTCATTCTTACTAGATGATTTGACCAGGTCCACCAAGAAAAGACAGGGAGACATTTCAAGGGAAAAATTATCTCATGCTAGGATGTGAGCGTCCTCTCCTGCTTTCCTCACTCTGCCTTTACCAAATTTCCTACAGAAATTGAATTCCACTCCTGTTAATTTTAGAAATATTGAAAAGCCTTCACCACAGAGACTTGTCATTACTTCTCAGGTATGGAAGGGTCCACTAATTGTAAGTGGCAACAGTGTCCAGAAACCATAGCTATACCCTTGGTGATCCATGAAATAATTGAGTATCTCAGAGTAGATTAAAAAATTTTCTGTAATACATTTCCATTTTACAGAGTGAATTGTCAAAAAAAATATAACAGTCCCAGCTATAGTTGCTTGGCTGATACAGATAGACACATATATAGCATAGTACTGATATGTTCCTGTCCTGTCTCCTGTCATCTCTTTGTTTTCTCCTCCCCTAAAACAGAAGGATGGATTTGATGACTCCTGATTTCTATGATTCTATCATACCATCTTGCAGCTTTGTAGCTAAAGTGCTTATCAGTGTGAAAGATTCAGAACAAATGTACCACAAAGGAAGTGGAAATATCAGAGTGAGATCTAACCTGGCTAAGCTGAAAGTATATTGCACAGAAATGTATTCCTCAGCTTACCAAAGTACCAAGTAAAAGATAAAATATGTGAAGAACTGAAGGTATCAAATAGCAGTAGTACTATCCATGGTGGTGATTCCGTGCACAAAATTGCCTTTGCTGTTGTTAGATTTGGAAAGCTCATGGAGAAGTCTATCACTCCTGTGATTCTCAGAGCACATTATTTGACTTCCCTTATCTCCTAGGATCTGTTGAGGTGATCTGAGATGTATATGTGTCAAACAGGGTAATGCTCTTCTCGCTTCCTTGAACAGGCAGCAAAGGTCTTGTCCTCAAACATTTTCACCAGCTCTTTAGTAGTATGAGAATCAAAAGCAAATTTGTTCATACTGGCTATTGCACAATATTTTCCTACTCCCTTATGATGCCCTGAAAACAATGTCAGTAGAAGGTACGCAAGTTAATACAATTCATATGCCCTTCAAGCTTATCAGTGTGTACTCGGATCTGTATCATTAAGGCTTTGCAGTCTTTGTAGTTTTCATGATAGTGAATAACATCTATTGAATTAGGGACTGATAAACAAGTTGTTCACATAACTTTTAACTCAGTTGGATCCGTATAACATTATACCTGCTCCAGTGATAGAAGTCTAAATAAATGAAAGTGCTCTTCTGAAACTGCCCAAAGAGCAGCAAATTGTTTATGGCTTTTAATCTATTTCTGACTGTGTTAGATCCATGTATAATTCCCCTCCCCAAAAATTCTCAGGCACATTTTTTAAGATTTGTTTCCCAAGAGAATTCACTCAGTTTCTGTGGAACGAACTGGCTGTAAAGACTAAATCTGGTCACAACCCAACAGACCCTGTTACAGCCCAAGACTATTTAGGAAGGGAACAGCAATTTGTTTTCAATGACTTCACTCACCCTTACTGCAGTTTTTCCAGTAAATGCAGGCGTTGTTCTCGTGTGAGCTCAGCATGTCATTTGTAATGTGGCCCTGACTGAAATTTTACATTAGTTTTTGAAATAACTACTTTTCTTTAAACATTCTTTATCACTCATATGATTATGCTGAATCATTGTAAAATGAAAAAAATCCAAGCAGCTATCCATATAAATACTGAATGATATTAGATCATCACAACTCGTGCTGTTAAAACAAATGTAAATACCCAATTATTAGCCAGCAAATCCAAAACACTGCCAACTACTTTTTGGTCACTGTGTTTACACAGTGACAGATTCTCATGTTAGTCATATCCTTCTGAACAAATGTTTTGGATGGACTTTTAAATCGGTGTCCACAAGGAAATAGAAGGAGGCAGCCAAACTCTGTTGAATGTCTGCCATTGACAAAGGTTAAGCATTTACAGTCACTCTCCGCCTAAGTATTCTAAGGAAACATTAAAGAGCAAAAAACAGAAGGCAAGGATGTTCTGTACTCTTGGCAACAATGCACCAAGGGTGACAGAAGCAGCTCCAAAATAGCCAGTTACTGGGCCAGACCCTGTTCCCATTAACGTCAATGGTAAAACTCCCTTTTTGTCTAAAGGGACTGGGATGGGGCAACTGGTCCTTCAACTGACTAAGGAAAAAATAGCAAGATCTTGACTCTACTCTTTTTTGCTTCCACTTCTTGTTCATGAAGATTCCCTTTGGGATTAAGTAAAACTGAGTCAGGATGTAAGCATATGCCTTAACCAGGCTGTTAGGAAGGCTAATACATGTTACTTAATTTCCTAATTTCCCTGAAAAACTATACCCATTTTCCCCATTTTTTTTTTTTTTTAGCCATTCATAATATTTAAGTCTAATCTGTCCCAGTTAGCTTCACTCACAAAATAAGATGGATTACAGTAAAGGAGAAATTTGGGTTTGGGTGAAAACAACAATATAAGCATCATATAATTTTAACTTAGAGGAATTTTGCTATTGTGGTCCTTTCATCACCCGATCTTAAGGCCATATGTTTTGGGAAGACTTTATGATCACTGCCCAAATCCTGAAACATTACCTCTCACATAAACCTTATGCAAGGGTTAAGGTAGTTGGATATATGTAATCCACTGACCCAGTGGCTAGGCCCTAGCATCTCTATAGCATGTCAAATATACCTGCAGTGACCCTAAGGAATGGACACGCCATGGACAACTGCTTGCCGGCACACAGGAGACAGGAGATATATCCCTCCTCACCCCAGCCAAATGCCAGTTATTTGGCGTTTTGATCTCCTTCTCACTCTGCAGGTATGTAGAAGAGACAGGAGGACACAAAACAGGTAATTCACCATATCCTGTCTTTCAGCACTGAAGATCCAAGGACATTATATTTTTCAGTTTTCTCTGTTTCTCAGGTTAAAAATCAATCTGAAAGGAAACAGTACTTCTGTAGATACTGAAAACATAAAAGTGGAGTAAGGGAGACATATATACATAAAATTTAGGCTGTCACTTGCCTTCACCCTTTTGTGTTCCACTTTTGTTATCCCTTAATGAACAAGAGATGAAAATTTGTGCATAAACCTAAAATAGAAATCTTACTCCTAAGGTCATTGTCTACAGAACGAAAAATTGCTTTCCCAAACCTCTGATCTGCAGTCCTTAAAGAAAATATGATTGAGAATAAAAGCTGCTGAGCAGGCCCAGATGATTTTACATTACTTTAGCCTTTTTGGGGTTGTAAAGATCATTTTATTTCTATAAATTAGGATATACTTCAGCTCCCACTGTAGTCAACAGCAAGACCTGTGAATATCAGTGGAAGACAGACTGAACTTCTATTCTGTATGCAGCAAAATACACAGTGGCAGGTAGTGTACCTGTGATGTACCTACTGCACCATGGAAAAGGTGAGGGCAGGAAGCACCCACAAAGCTACAGTGAGAGAAGGATCAACAGGCATCATGGGACCAGATGTCTCCTGCTCCTTCAATTCATTTTGGTCTACCAGTGGTGGCACCTTCTTTAAGAAAGAGATGATGTGATGAAGTAAGTTAACAAACATTTAGTATCCAGGGCACATATTGACCCATGCATCAATTGATTATCATTCCATGAATATTCATATTAAAAAATGGCTGATGGTAAACTGTACAGGGGCCTCAGAGCCAGAAGCTTCTTGCAGTAAGCCAGACGTCCCAAAATCAACCTCTGACATCATGAGCTTGGAGTCCACCCTTCCCCATTTTTGACATGATTCTGCTCTATTCAGAAGTAGATACCAGTGATTCTCCTACTTCTCATAACATAAAACATCATCCAAAAGAGAGAGGAAATTTTTGCCTGCCCTTGGCCTTTAGCCTTTACACAAACCTTTCTAAGGTTTTCAGTGGCATACAAAGCAATTTCCCTGGAGGCAGAAACAAAACCGAAGAAATCTGAGACACAATCTTATCTCTTACACCAAGCAACCTTCCCTCACCAAGACTAACATATGGCACCCAAGACTTTTGCTCATATCCTCATATGACTGGCCATGTTATTCCTCTGCTTTACCACATTTCTAAGTCCACTTGAACCAGTAACATTTGTGAACAGTAGGTTGCACTGATGGGAGGCAAACTTGGCACATTTTACGCACAGTGTTATCCGCAGTGAAGGAGGTTTTAACTATGCATTTAGACAAACAGACATCTATTTGTAGACTGTGTTGCTGGTCTCACCCTGACATGAGGGTTCATGCCTGTTCAGATATGTTGGGATAACCACTAAAACTTTTCTTAGGTAAGGACCACTAATAACACATAGCTAGCCCAGGTGCGGCTAGTTTTCACTGTAAACAGTTGAGTTACAGGAATTTGTATCTCAGCCACACAAACTATTCTGAAAATGAATTTCAGGATTATCTTCTCCTGGCATTAAATCTGAGTTGGATTAAATAAATATTTTTAAAAAACAATAAATTCAGCAAGTTGGTTTCTTTAAAAAAAAAAAAAAAAAAATAGAACAAAAGAACAAAGAACTGGAAGTCTTCCAGAGGAAGAGATTATTTGATGACTTCTCTATATAAATATAGCATTTCTTCATCTTTTATAAATGGAATTTTGCAGGTCATTAGTCCCTCAATGTAGTATAGCTATCAGTTGCAGAGATTGTGTGTGTGTGCGCGTGCAAGTGCATCTGTGTGGAGAAAAAAAAATGCATTAAAATAGTCGAGATATAGAGAAAATTGACTGCTGCATAGTCACCACTTTTCATAAAGATTTTTACTACACCCTTGGTATTATGGATCTATAATATGCAAATGTGTAGCATCATTAATATGCATTTGCTGCATACACCCTCCCTAACAGATTATGCTATGGGAATACAAATTAAAAACAATACACTCGACTCAGCTAAATTTTAATGGCCCATTGTATGAATGATCCCTAATTGGGAGATACCTGAGGCCTTTGTCTTCTATATATCCCTTCCTTCCCCACATCCATTCTCTTTATTTGCTCTTGTTTTCACTGACAAATTCATAGCTGAATTATTTAAATCTCAGCATCAAAATTAAAGTAATATGTAATTTCCTCCTTGATACTTTCAATGGCGGTAGCTGACACATGAGGACAAAACAGAGATCTAGAAATAAATTCAGCCAAGTGTCTTCGTGATGGAATTATCTGTGCAGCCCAGTTTGCCGGGTAAACATGTCCTGACGTAACTTTGGCTTCTAGTTGCTGTTGATGGGAGCTTAGGCATTACCTAACTAAGGTGAGTCATCTGAGCATATCCCTTGGCACATTTCTCTCCTCATCTTCCCTTCCTGGCTGCTTTCGCAGGGAAAAGAGCCTCGTGATACCTTCCCTTCATCCAATAAAACCTCAGTGCAGCAGCTCTGAAAGGACAAGGTCACTTCATCTGGCAAACCAGACCTAGAGCTGTTTCTGGGAACCTAAAAATACTGCCTCAGATATACCAGTGGCTTAAACTTTGATAGTGGATGTAATTACTGGTCTCAAGTTTTACATTGTGATTCTCTACCGGAAATGGCACTTGTACAACAGGGACAGATCTAAGAATGAAGTGTTTTTAGACCACCAGAAATTACAGCCCAGCATTTTAAAGTCAAGTGACGTTGATTCAGGCTTGTCATAAGCTGAGCCTTTAAGTCAAGCCTTGCAGGTGACAGTTCACAAGCATCTCAGACAGAGACACTGCTGGTGTTAGAGAAAGCAGATGCCACCCAAAATGAAACTACTCATCCTCATTACTCAGTGCATGCAATCAAACCTAATAATGACCTTGCTGTTCTCATCAGTGCTCTTTGCCTGCAGACTCTAAACTTTGTAGATCAGATGTACCTCTAACCACACTGTGGGGACAGCGTCACCTGACAGTGAGTGTGACAAGGATGTGCAGGGAAGTTAGATTTAACTTTCCCAGTTGAATTTAACAAAAAATTGGGTTAAAGTCCTTAGTGGTCACTAAGTATTTTACACACTTCCAGTTTATCTTCAAGTATTTAAGGTAAACCTTATATAAATGGAAAAATGAAAAAAAAAAAACAAGCAACACATATGTACCTTTACAATTTCCTTACAGTTCAGTGATGGATGCCAGTGTTAGCTTCCTTTACTTGATAATGACTGTCCCAGAGCTTAATCCTTTCACAATGCGAAGGGGAGAAAAATAGCACATCAAGATGCACTCTGCTGTGCTAATTGTGCTTCCTAATACAGTGTGAGGACAGTTGTCGCTCTGCTTGCTTATTCAGTGCTGCATATTCAAGCTGTTTCAGCAGGTCTAGATACTCTTATGGGAAATTAAACTGCAATCAGATTTTACAGCCGTCCAGGTCTAGACTGTAATATTGATCACAGAACAGACAAACTGAAGGAACAAGGTGGAAACGGCCTCTTTGTATACGAGTGCAGTTACTTGACAGAAAATGACCTTTTGTGGATGCAAATCTGCTATGTAAGGCATAATGTAGTTGATCCTGAAAGCTGTGGAAGAACTGGGCAACATTGCATAGGAAAGATTCTGTTTATTTTACATCTTTCTCATGTCACCTTTTCCCAGTCAAGCTTGACCACAAATCTGAGTTACACCGAACTTCAGAGTAATGATCAGGATCTCTTCTGGGTTTACAATCATTAATTACAGTGTCTTCCATGGACATTTCATCACAGAGGTGAATGAGAGATAAAAACTGCTGCCTTGTTGCAGAGATTGCAGAATCTTGGATGTAGTTGCTTCGTTTCCAAATTCTTTGGTAAATCTCAGCTTTCAGCCTACAACAGGAATCTCAAAGTTGAAAATCTCAGAAGATGGATACAAGTTCCCATCATGTGCCAGATTTTCAGCTGAAGCCCTTGTCAGCATTGATCCCTTTATGAATACTTGATAACTTCTAAACACAGATTGTTGAATTTCTTCAGGCTTTCAACTAATTTTATCACAACTACAACTGAGATGTTGACCAGTGAAGTCAGTGGGATGACATAATGGAAACAAATATTTTCTTCTCCTAGTTTCAACTAGCTGATGATTGGATGTGAAATGTAATATTAATAATGTTCTAAGTGTCTCAGTCCAGAGATCAAGAAGAGGGTATGTGATGTGAGCAGATCTCTATTTGTATAAAATTAATGGTGGCCAGGATGTAAAAATGGCTGACTATACATAAAAATAAGGATCTTGAATATAGAGGTAAAACCTACAGATTTAAATTCCAGAAGGCAAATGGTGACAGAGTAAAGACATGACAGTTGTGAATGGGGACATTATTTGCTCACAACTAAGTTCCTAACAAAAAGTATAAATTCAATTAAGAAGCATTTTACTCTTAACTAGTATTTAGAGTGTGCACTATACAGACAACTCAAATCAAACTGACACATCCAGTGAATTAATACAGTCAGTAAGTGTAGGCTGAAAAGGCATATGGTGAGCACTACTATAAATGAAAAGGAAAAGACTCTTTCTGAGGATAATCATAGCTGTGGCTTTTAAGAGACCTCAGAAAATGTAACTATCCAAACAGCATATGATGCTATCTTACAAACTCGCCTGAGATTACATCTTTCACATAGTGTCCTCATTTGGGAAAAAGATGACCAAAATTCACACGCTTGCTGAAATTAAGCAACCTCATATAAAATAAGAACCCTTTGGAACCGTTATTTCCTTTAATTTCTAATTTCTCATAAACCCCAGAGAGTTAACAAAATTATTGATTGGTTTGAAAGAGATTCAGAGATTTTAAGTGCACTTGCATCCTAGTTTTAGAAATATTTGATGCATTACTTCCTTCTTGGTGAAGAAAACCCTTGGTTAACTCTTGAAAAACAGTCTGGGAACCACTCAGAAGTGATTCCCCTTTTCAGATCCCCACAGTGCCTGTCAGCAATGATCACTGTGTTGTCTTCATCACTGGAGCTGCTAAAGGAGAGTCCCAGGATACCGGAGACCTTCTTCACAGAAATCTCACTTTGGTGGGCTACAGCAAGGGTTGCTGACAGCAGTCTCTAATGTTTGGGTGACTTTCTAGCTTACAACAAAAAAACATTGTTGTCATAGTCCTTCCTAGGACCTGACTGGTGCCAGAAATGTTTCCTCCAAGACCAGTAGTTAGTGAGTGTTTTACCAGATCCTACTAGAGAGAAGAAATGACTTGCATGTCTGAAAACTATCAGCATCCACTCTGTGCCTGAGTAAAAGTTCAAAAGTTCATGTGAGTATCACCACTCTCCTCAGATTAAAAAAAGGCAAGAGAAGCAGTGGCAAGTAGAAAACCTAAAAGACCAAGAAGTTCACTGAAATAACTACCAGAATGTCCGTGCAACCCCTACACCTTACAGCAAAACACTTTTAGCAGGGTTATATTTCTCTTACATAGCTAAAAAAACCTAAGTCTGAGCTGAAGGAGAGTGGCTCACAGCCAATAATATGAAATCCCCCACTCCCCAGTCTAAAGCTTATTCACCTTGTTGCTCTAAAATAAAATAAACTCAGATCAGCAATTGGTAAGAGAGTCCTGATTAAACATGCAATTTGCCACCCAGAAGAGAAAGATGGCAGGTCACTGTGCCCATGGCTAAAGGTGAAAATAACCTTCAGTGAAATTTCTGTGTTTCCATGTAGACTTTCTGTTCAAAAGATGATGAAAGTTTATGTGAAAAACTGTGCGGAGGGGGCTCAGTCTGGTCTGGCTGAATTGGCTTTGAAGCACTGGTCTCTGAACCACTTGCTACAATTAGCACGTCCGTTTCCTCATTAATATTGGACCCAGCTGGTTCAGGCCCTGTGTGGATGGCTCTTCTGGCACCCTGATGAGATCAGTGGAGGAACATAAGTACAACAGAAGCCATTGCTATCAAAATAAACTGTTTCTTCGGCATAAGGACATAACTAATTTACAACAAAACATATGATATTTCAGTTTCAGAAAAAAAAGCCAGTAGGTATGGCACAATACTAGTGAGAACTGAAAAAAAGGCAAGAGGAAAATGAGTTCGAGCCTAAACCTAGATTATTTGTTTTTCAGGTGGGGTGTTCTCTATTTTATTTCTGTTCGGATTCAAATATATTGAGTCAGGAAAGAATACAGACACAAAACTTTGGAAATTATAGGCTAAATGCATATAGGCACTGTTTTCCATCCAAGGATCTTTAGGTGCTTTAGAAAGATTGATTAGATCTCAATGCATTAGGGAATGTTATCGTACACATCTTACAAACAAAAAAAAAAAAAATAGGAAAGAGAATGATATCACTTACTGCTGTCTGAAAACAAGTCTGTATCAAAGCATGGGCCAAAACACAGAAATCTTGACTTCTACTTGCAAGGGATGTTACACTCCACTCCAATGACTCTGGAGGTTATAAACAGTTTCTTTTCATATTCTAAGCCATACACGCATATATTTATAAAAACTATGTTAAATCAGTTATTAACTCCTTCAGGAAGCCAATGTTTTCACTGTGCTAAGCAACTGTTCATTAAAAGGCTTACAATAGATTTGTTTTATCAACTTCTTTCTGTTTGAAACAGAAACAAAGAAGAGAGCATCTCTTTTCACTAAGTTGACAGCCACTGAAACCCTCGTGTCCTCAAAAAAGCCAAGTTTTCAATTTCTGTAAATTAGTCAAGTGGCACTCGAGCGTGCTCACTCATTTTTCACGCAGACCTGTTAAGTAGCAACCCATACTGATGGGCTTATAATACCTACTCTTTCTGTGGATGATGAAGTCTCTTTTTGACAAGCATCCCTGCACAGGGCTTCTCTGGCAGCAGCTGGAGCCCAGGGAGTGCGGCACCCTGCTGGAATCGTGAGAAAGCAAGGACTTCCAAAGCTGTTTAAAACATTTATTATGGGAAGAAAATTGTTATGCAAGTGAAATCTTACATGTTGAAAAAGTCCAAGTGTTAAGAAGCCTATGTTCAGCCAACTTGACAGACTGTCCTCTCAGCCCAAGGGAGCCCTGCTCTCCTGAAATTTATCTAGAATACCATAGTGGATGACTCACTCTTCTCGTAAAAGCATCCCTATGTGTACTATTAAGAAAGAAAAAGCTGATCTTTAACTGGAGTTGAGTAATGTGGCCAAGCCCCAAACTTCAGCAACACATGCTACTCTGCCCTCCCACTACTCGTAAACAATATCCTTCCTTGCTGCTTTCCAGCCAGTTCACTTCCCTTTCTAATCCCAGGAAGTCACTGCCCACCCTTAAATGCTGAAAGATATATTTTAACCAAGCAGAGAGCTGAACAGTAGCATAATTTTACTTAAAGCACACACCAAGCCACACTTTAGAGCTATTTGGGGAAAAAACTAACCGCAGCTTGGCAGCTCCCCCTCTCAGAGTTCAGTCTGGGTGGTCATTTGAGCCAGGGACAACACAGTCAATTCAGACAGATGGCCACTAATTCAGCCCAGCACATTTGGGGAATTCAGTTCTGTCAATATCCAGGACATCAAAAAAAAAAGATGCACACCTTTAACTCCCTGCAGCTCTGAGTAGTCTAGACCTGCAGGAAGAAAATTATGGTTTTTTTCCTCTTCAGTAGTTCATCATCAAAAGCATCAGGAAAAATGCAGTTCAGAATGAGCAGACTTTTTTTTTTCTGCCAAAATGTGTATGTGTTGAAACTCTCAAAGCAAAATATTTGGACATTTAAAAATTCTCCCCAAATTTTTTTGACCCAATATCATCTGGTGAAATCTCAAGCTTCTTGTGAAAAAGAAGCTTAAAAACTCCATTCATCTGTGACTTTGCCATTCTTCATTACTCCCTCTACTTGCTCTAATTCTATTTTTTCACATTCCTCACACATTGTTTAGGGTGTGTGTGTGCAAAAGGTTCTTGTGCCATAGTAGGTTAATTGATTCCTGATCAGAAGGAGATGGGACACACCACTCCCACATCTCTCGATGGCTGTTTCAGAAGATGGAGAAGAGGAAAGTTGGACTTTGATGCCTTTAAGGCAAGGTGAGCCACTCAGGATATTTGGTGACGAGGGCAATGATCACCACAGGCCTGCTGAAGACATCTAATTCAAAGAAAGATGGGCTCCCACACTAGCAGAAGGCAAGAAGTAGAAATGGGGCAGGAAGAAACAATTCTGCATTAAAGGGGGAACAGGAAAAGCTGAAAAATGCTTTAGGCAATGGTGAGGGCTAAAGTTTACCATTAATATTATATCTAGCTTTAATGCTGTGCTCCCAAGTAGACTGAGAATTGCAAGCAAACCTTTCACTCCGAGTCAGGAGAGCACAAATACATCTGAAAGTACCTTCTTTCCTACATTTCATCTTATTTCCTTCCTCTTTCTCTTCCAGTCATTTGCACAAGGGAAAGAGCATCAGTGTCCTCCAGATGATGTCCATCCACAAAGCAGAGGGAGAAGAAACATCTGAAGGATTCAGATGAAAATTACAGTCACTGTCTAACAAAGACACAGAGAAATGGGACAAAGTCTCCATTGCACTTTATCTTTTCATGCATGTCATCTCAAGGTCAGGATCTCCCACTACTTGCTAGCTGCCGTCACTGAAATTAAAATAAGTAGACTTAGAGTCCCTTTAAATATCACAGAGGGAGGCCCAAACCCCTTTAACCATAAAGATAACATCTGTCTCAAAAATGGAAAGCCAGAGAAAAAAGCTGAGACAAAACCAGTTGCCTAAAGCACGTAAACCATTGGGCTACATTTTAAATACAAAGAACATTAATGTAACAGAAAATTCTGTAGCAGTGATATTAAAAGCCCTGCAAATACAGTATTTTTGATATCTACATTCTCTGTATCATATATCTTTACATATCTGTAAGAAATAGTTATCTATAACATATCTAAAAATATCACAGTTTTATCAGGGTCACTCGGAAAGTTAGCAAAAAGGGGTCACGCTTCCAATCACATTAATATACTAACGTGCCCAGCAGTAGCTTATGTTAATTTTGACAGTAATTTTCAATATTTGTAATGCAATACATTACTCAATAGGATTTCTAAGCCTTCTCGGAGCTTATTAGGCTGCCTTTATAAACCAAATGTCAGTTTTATCAAAGTCAGACATTAATTTTTAGTGATGGGCGAACCTCAAAAGGTTCAGAGGCTTGGTCTAGTTTGACTAGACAGGCATAAGACCACCTGCTTTTACAGATCATCTTGATGGCAGATTCAGACTCCTGATTCTGCAAATATTACACACTTACTGAAATATAAGCATCCAGAGGGAGCCTGTTGCATTTGAGGAGGGCGCAATCAACTCAGGAAACATGGGGCTGCCTGACCCATCAGTGTCAGACTGTAACATCCCAAGCTTTTTGTCATTGAATGTGGCAGTGGGTGTAACAGAGCAGCGAACTGTAAGAAAACAACTACAGGGAACTGGGAATACAATTGTAAAATTGAAAGACAGAGGAGAGGGCGAGGAGAGGGCGAGGAGAGGAGAGGGAGAGAAATGGGGATAATGAGGTAGACAGAGGAGTGTACAAATACTCCAGGACAGACCTGTATAGCATAACCTAAATGACACATTAGGAGCCATAAACCCAGGAGCTTGAACTGAAATCAATATATTTGCAAGTACTGTGCTTGAGCTGAGGAGCTCAGCCTTTTAACAGGGTTTATCGGCTCAAAGTGACTTATTGCTTGAACAGAGCATGCCAACATGGCTATATGGCTTTTGGGTTGAGACAGAATAAAAAATATAAAGAATACTGGGTGTGCCAGAAGACATACCTCAGGGGGACATGCATGAGGGACTGAGATTTTGGCCAGAAAGTATGATTTCTTACAAGAAAATGGAATAGTCCATTCTGTTTTTGTACTTCTGTGAATAAGGAAGGGAATTTTACTACATGGCAGAGACTTACTGGGAAAACCTGTGAACACATCAAATAAACCACGATAGGATTTCATCAGCTAATGCTCTTCCATGTCCTGCAACAGTAGTCCTTATTCAGAAGAGTTACGGTGTTATTTCTTTTTTTTTTAACCTGAAATTATTGTTCTACTTCAATATCTCCAGTACTACTTGTGGGAGCCATAGCTGATGATGGCAAACATGCAAGCTCAGATTTCTTTGTCAATGCTTATTGCATGGTCCACTCGTTTCCTCTCTCATGCGGTGAATTTTTAAGCACTGTATGCAGAGCTTGTAGAAAAGAAAGTTCCCCAAATATATCGACCTCTTTATTGATTTTGAGGTAATCTTTTGTAGGAGGGGTAATTTCAAACCCACAGCTAAAACCCACAGAATCCTCATCCCTCTGTTACTCATTTTCAGCACTGCCATTGCACTCAGAGGGGAATGTGAGCACTTGCTACTGCATATCGGATGTCGTTTGGGAAAGAAGAATCAAGTCCACTTCTGTTCTGGAAAGAAACAGGCACATTCCTCCAGGCGACAGCTTCAGGCGATGAATCCTACTTGAAAGGAGGTGCCCATGTCATCACAATTTCCTATGGGGAGGCCCTTTCTCAGTGCAGCAACTTTTAAAAAAATATGCATTGTATAGGGAACTTTAAGTCAAGGACATCTAGGATTTTTTCATAGTGTAAACCAACCACCAGAAAATTAGCAACTGTGACACTGAGTATAAAACTCCACAAAAGATCTAGGCCTAAGTAATCATTTTGGACTTAGATGATAAATTGGTTGCAAAGCAGGAAGTTCAACCTAGTTCTCTCAAATCCCAGGCTAACTCTGCAGCTGAGGCACCAACTACAGGAGTAGACAAAGTTCAGCAGCAGATCTTCCCACATCTGCTTATTGTAGAGTGCCTGCATCTTCCATATAAGCATGCGGAGATGGTTGGTGGTGGACAAAACATGGGTTTAAGTGAACCTTAAGTTCACATCAGCCCAGCTGCACCTGTGTCCTCAAGTAAGCGCAGGGACAGATGTTTTAAGCAATTGTGTCAAAAGCCAAATCAGATGCTAGTACCATTATAGTAGTAACAGCAGCAGAAAGTGCAAGCATGTATGGCATTATAACCATAATGAAAGCAGTAGTCAATGGTGGAGCAGATGTGATTGTAATCATATCAGAAACAAAGACAGCCAGTGCGGAGGCAGATGGGGCTCTAACTGAAGCAAACGCAGATAGTTGCAAGATGAAAGATGCTGCCACAAAGCTGGCGACGCAGATGCTACTGTGACTGGAGCAGATCTTCAACAGGACCTGCAACAGCCACAGATGCTCCAGCTATCTCAGAGCACCTGGGCATGCATTCAGCTGTTGGCTGGTTGGTGTTTAAGATGCAGCTATTGATGCTCTTTGCTTTTGAATTCCTAGCAATAACCCCTTGCTGAATGGGGAAAGTGTTTTTACCTTTACATAATCATTTTCTCAAATAATTTACTGTAAAATAATCTCATTCATTCACTGAAGGATTTGGCTTTAAGGTTTTAAGGTCAGAAGTCACTTTCTATTTCATGTTCTGACATGCTAGCTACTTCATTTCACCCAACCATCTCTTGGGCAAAGTCCATAGTTCTCTGTTCACTTTTCAAGAGACATCAATAGAAGAGTCTTTTCTGGGACTCCTTTATATCATAAGATTTTGGAAGGAAAACCTGTCTGACGTTAGCACATCTTTGTAAAGGGCCTAGGTCCATCAAGCTGCCAAGAGACAGAGTGTGGTCTCTGTGCATCAAGAATTTAAAGATCCAACTAAACGAAGCACTGAGCAACCTGGCCTAATATCATAGCTGTTCCTGGTCAGAGCAGGAGGTTGGATTAGAGACTTCCTGAGGTCCTTTACAATCTGATTTTTCCTTTCCCTCTGTGATTTTAAATCCCAGGTATGTTTTGCCCTTCTTAATGCAAACAAAGTTTGGAGATGTGGTGTGGTTTCAAGGTAGTCCATTAAGTTTGCCATTTTAAGGAGCAACTGCACTGGGTGGAGAGTTCACTGTCAGTTGCAGGGGAAGGGAGGTGTTAGAGAAGGAGGGTTTTGAGGTGAGAAAAATGCCATAGAAACTGGTGACGAGTACACTGTAAAGTGAGGTGTGTGTGACAAAGAGGTCCTGGAGAAGGTGAAGCAAAATCAGACCTTGATGATGTCCTCTCTGCAGGAAACGAGACAGAGCAATGTCAAGACGCTAAGATGAGACCATGATTGCGTTTCTCAGTGACGGCCAACCGCTACCACATTTCACAACAGCCCTGTAAAGGCCATTCAATAAGAGACAGATGACAAAGATAATAAAATAATTTTGATGAAAAAATCCTACCTCTACCACTTACACTGTTCTGTAACTGAGACCTATTCTATACCCCAGCCATTTCTGTGAATGCACACTCAGCTGCAGGGGAAGGTGACTGTGACACTCACTCAAACCATTTCCACAGATAGGGTTACTCCAAGGATTTCACCCATTGAACATCTCTGTACCGAGCCTGGATTCTCACTCATCCTTGAGCCTCACTCCGTCCTCTGTTGCATACAGACAGAGACCATTTCATCAGATCAATAATAGAAATTATGCAAGCCTTTCCCAAACACACCACCACATTCTGATAGTTTGGGATATATTAAGTAAAAAAAAAAAAAAAAAAAAAAAAAAAAAAAAAAAAAAAGGCAATATTCAAAGCATTAAATTATATCATAAGGTAGTTTGTGTTGTTCAACATGCTTACTCAGAAGACATACATTCATACAAATATCTGGGCTTGCTCCTCAAAAAAGGATTTAATTTTTTTCTGTAGAAGACAAAACACTGAAAGCCAAAGACCTGTGAAATTGAAAGGTAAACAGAAAAATAATGCCCTCCATGAGCCCTGAGAATGTGGTGAAGGAAGAGTGAATACTATAATCATGGCCAGTTACAAAGACTTCATTGAATGTTTAGGGCTTACTCATTTGGGAAGGAGAATCTCAAGTCTCTTTGAAAAAAAGATGATGTCTTCATTCACTATCCATTACAGCTATCTGAGCATTTCTTGAAGTTATTTGTAAGCCGTTATAGACAAACATTTCTGAACTGTGTGTCCACATGATGAAGACTGGATCTTAACCCTTGAGAAATATTTTATCCTCTTAGTTACACCATAATAATTGATATGACAAGCTCCAAATTTCTTCGTTTCCTTTCTTTTTTCTCCTTCATTTCTAACTGTAATTTCTATTCAAATGAAATCTTAAATATTCTGCCCTGACCTTTGCTGGAAGGAATTTAATTACCTGCAGAGTTTACATAAATTATATGGCCTGTTTGTCTAAGATTAATCCTATACAGAGATCAATAGAGCGATGGAACATCAGGATAAAATGGCTTCTTGCAAATGCCACCAAAGGTCACAAAAATCTTTCTGGAAAGAGGGAGCGAGAGACATGGTGTGACACATTCTTGTCGTCAGTCCAGTGTATGTCACTGCTGCTGCCTTTGCAGCCACTCAGGGGTGATTTATCAGCTGTTAGAGGACATTTGGTACAAGCACAGTATGAGAACTAGTTGAGTAAAATGAATTGAATATAGTGATGACTGCAATTCATCATTCTCAAAAAGTGGCTCAAATAGTGTAAGAAGGATGATACATTGACCATAGCACAGATAAACTGCTTTTCATATCAGTCTTTGGGAACAATCTCGTGCTGCCACAAAGGCCATGCCAGTTTCTACACAGGAAAGACAGCTCTTATTCTTCCTATATGAGGTGGAGAGGACACGCAAGTATGTTTAGCCAGGAGCCTCATTAAAAATGAAATGCTTGTAGCTTGGTAGAGCTGCTTTCTCTGTGCCCTAAGTACAGGTTTTCCAGCATATTTAAGTTCATTCCTGTATAAGCTTGACAGAATTAATACAGTGAAAGTGCAACACAATCTATTCTTCCAGTCTAATCAAGGCTAAACGGAGGGCCAAGAAATGTGTTTCCTGTGTTCAAAAGAAACTAGATTGAGAGAATGGAGAAGAGAGAAGCAACCAATATCCTATCTGTTAGAGCAGCAATGAGAGATACCTCCAAAGACTTTACTACACCTGATTAAAACCATAGACTCTAGTCTCAGTTTTCCAGAGAAAATCTCTGATTTTAACAATGAAGAGCCATATTCATGCCCTCATCAGAGCTAAGAATCAGGTGCAAAACTTTTTCCTAATATTGCTGATGTGAGGGCAGGTTTTCACAAGTGTTCACCGTCTAGCAGCTCCCACAGTGACAGATTTTGAAAGACCAGTAGTCAGTGTACACAGTTCTTATGACATCTAGCCAATTAGCTCTGTGTCAAAATAGGAACTGAGCTTTCACGAAAATTAAGTTCTCTCTGTGGTGATTAACTTTTTTTTTTTTTTTTAATCTACCCCAGGTGGGCAGAACAATCTTAATTTGACTTTGAGAGTCACAGGTTGTATTTCCTGCCTGAAAGATGGGGAAAACAGACAAAGTGGTACCCTAGTTTGGAGAAATGGAGGTTTCTGGTGAGACCTGTATTTTGGGTCACGGTGAGAATGTCTTTCATAGTGCTGCTTGGGAGAAGCTTCTATTGGGAAGTGAGATTTACTCATTTTATCTCCAGGGTATGACTTGTTGGGGCTGTACTAAACGTAGACTATAAACCAAGTGAGAACCTTTATTTTATTGCATTTTTGTATGATACAGCAAAACAGCACTTGACCAAGGACTTCTGTTACACAAAGCAATTTTCTGCATAGGAAGATGACTTGAAGCTATACAATCTGGAGCTTCAGTCAGAGTATGGTTGGATTCAGGCCCTTAGTTTGATCCACTGTGGAGGGAGGCTCAAAAGATGAATTTGAAGTGGAATAAAACTTGGATGTTTAAATGACTCTAAAAGCCCAGCAGTGTTTTGATGTGGAATTGTGCTCTGAACAACATTAGCAGTATTAACAATCTTTTAATTACTGCACAAGCCTCTTTCGACAAGCCTGGAGTCAGAACACCATGCTGAGGGAGCATTCAAACAGAAATGATACACTCAGGGTAATAAAACGCCTATTGTTTCTATGTCCTACAATAAAGCCTGGAAACCACAGATGACATCAGGACCATATTTTTCAGGGCACTGTACATACAAGCAGGGTGAGACAGGCCTTCTTCAGCTCCCAGACCAAGAGAGAGGGAGAGAGAAGAGCGAGGGTGAGGGCTTCTCTCCATTGCCCACTTTAGTGGGAGCTACTGGAGCAGAGCCCAACTCTGCCTTCTCACTCACATCCCCACGGAGTAGGTAGTAGTGCCCACAAGTACCAAATGCTGCTTGAATGGATTTTTTAGGTTCCTATTGTAATGTGAGGCCTTCATGGGCAGCCCTCTTCTCTGACTTGGAGCCTAGGGGTGTCAGAAAAGGTCTTCTCACTCACATGAATGGATATGAACACTTGGTGCATGGTTTTGCCTTGCACCAACTAGCATGGGCTGCACCTGATACCTTGTACAGGAACAATTGGAAATTGTCAACCAAGTGTCTGTCAGGCAATAGAGGACACTGATTGCTGCTGTAAAAATGCAGTTCAAATAATTAACTAATGAGAGCATCCTTGAGTTTTTCATTCATTCCCCATGTGGTGTTAAGTAGATGGAGGGTTAAGCTGAACGTGAAAACATTCATGTACCTTCTGTGCCCCTTCTGTGCTGCTATCAAACTCTTACTGGAATCACCAACCCTGAGGCAGGCTTGTTAACACTTGAGATTCACAACAGATCCATGTGGATGCTCCAGAGGAAGGAACACACTTCAAAACAAAATTAAAACAATGATACAAACTGAGTTACAGCAGTTTTTGTCTCTGTAAGTTACACCAGTACAAATCTGTGTATAAAAGACCCAGCTCAGCTTGGTCTCTTTAGGCATTTCTAAATAATCTTGATTAATACACAATAATGTAAAATCCCAAATCCTTAAAAAAGTATTACAGACATTATAATTCTTGCCATAGTAAAATTAAAACCGGTAGTCATTAAACATAAAGCATACTTTACTACATCTAGCCTTAGCCATGACTACAAATACTCATCATTCCTTCACCAATAATTTCAAAAATTAGTCCAAAGCAAAAGCCTTTCCAGCATCCTATTAACCATCCCAGGATGTGTGAGTTTTAGTACCTAGGTCCTTTATGTACTTTCCCTTGAGGTGAGGCTGTGACATTTCACCTCTTCTTTCCAATGTCCTTCATGCAATCCCAACAGGTAACCAAGCACAGCAAATGTTCATATATCGAGATGAAACATCAGCACTGATGCCACGGCTGAGAATTGAGTGACCTTTGGAGTGAAGTCCTGCTTACAAGGTCCAGTAGGCAAAGAGGATTAATTTTATGGTCTGGACAGAGTCCTGAATTCCAAGCATAGGAATTGAACGTTTGTAATAAGCTATTTACAGTTGCAGTTCTATTATTTTTATTGGTCCTTAAGGACTCACAAACGATGCTGCACATTTTGTTCACCATCTCCTAACTCATTGTGTATTCAGTGTCTCCGTAAATAGATGTTGCTTTTTGGACAGCATCTTCCATATCTCTCTTCCAAAGCAAGGAGCCATTGGGCTAGGAATTGCAGAGGCTGAGAACAAAGAGATACATTTTTTTCACCATCTCCTAAATGGAGTTGTTATAAATGTGCCACTAGAAGAAAAGTTGGGAACTACAGGGACAATCACAGCATTTTCAGCGGCACTTAGAAATTTGCAGAATGTTCAAAAGAATAAAGTCCTGTAAGAATTTAGAGGACAAAACATCCTGATGAAATCTTTTCATGCTGTTGCAAATTAAAGCCTTTTCTCACTGCTCTCTGGTACCTGAATACCACAGATAATGCAGTTTTCATCCAATACACAAGGGACAGGCAAATCTCCATGGACAACTCACTCTAGATATAGAAGTGTTGGCATATAAGATACGAATCATTTTTCCTGCATGCCCAACCTCAGGGAGTCATGACTGCAGTTCACAGTCATGTCAACTTATATAAGACTTAACTCTGCCAGGCACCATTCAGTTTTTCTTCCTCCATGAATCTATAGAATATTGTAAATGCTCAGTACTGGTTGTACGGATTTATCAAGTGTGAACCTGGAATATTCACATACCAGGAATGCCTTGACTCCACTGCATTTCTAGCGGTAAATTTGGTCCGCGTTCTGCTCTTTGAAACACTTCATGAACCAGCCTCAAAAAATGTCTGATTGATAGATATGTCTTACTGTAATAATGTTAACTAAAGGTTAAAGCAAAAACAAAAGTCTACAGCGAGTACCTACAGAGAAATCACAGATTAAATTATAAAGTGAATTAAAAGGATTATGTTCTTTATGCTTTCCAACGAAATTATTTGGGACGCTAAGCAAGAGCTGGGTAGGGAGAGAGATTATTATATATTTCAGTCCAAACTTGTGTCATCATTACACTGGTGATACCAATATAATCTCTTCTCCAAAAATTGCAGGAGTGAAAGAAAAGAAACCTGATGGGAAGAGGCAAGACCCTCAGTCAGTACTGTTTCAGGGGAGCAGACATATAATCCATTGTCAATTATTAACCAAGGTCAATATTTATGGCACAGAGAACCATTTTAAGTGTACATTATTTATGTAGAGACTTATAATGAGCACTTCGTGCTCAAATAGAGAATGTATATACTGGGATAATTTTAATAAGAAAGCTGCCTGTTAAAGGAGACAGGATGTATGTTGTTGGAAATGGTCTATGTGTCTGTCTGTCTGTCTCTCACTCTTTCTTCAATTGAATCAGTCAATATTCTCCACCACTACAATTCATGATCAGAAATATCCTTCAGCTGGAAGCTGGCAAAAATGGAATGAGATATTTTAGGCTTTGATTTTAAAGCTTCTATTTATGTAAACTGAATCCAGACTGGGGATTTTTCTTGGAATATGGAAATGTAACCTAAATTATGTGAGGAACTCCAGCTATCCATTCCACATATCCAAATAGACAGAGGCCACTGCTGGGAGCATTTCCATTCCTCGACTTCATGTATTTTCTGAATACGCTTATATTTGCCTCATGAGTCCTTCCTCCTCCCAAAGTATGTATCAAGGATAAAGATGTGATAAAGACTCTTGAGTTAGGAAATGACAGCTTTGCTGTGACAACTGCTGAAGAAATAAGTGGCTGGGTTATACGACTGTAACATATGAGTCTTTTGCGTTTGGGATTTGGCTTCTATTCCACACAGTTATATAGCATCACTCATTTGCTGAAAGTCCACTCTTCGTGCCTTCGCTCTCTCACACACAGAAGAGTATCACAGTATGCTGAGTCAGATTTTAAAGGAATTCAGGCACATAACGATGCTGAATGGCTTCTAACGTGCTTTTCAAATATGCCTAAGCACACAACTTCTGAAAGGCACCTCTGAAAATCCCATAAAGCTGTTATGTGCACCTTTAAGTGCTTGAAAGGTTTATAATTGAAAGCAAATAAATTTCTTACACTCTTGTCTGTGATTTTTAATATGACTTGAAGAGCTCTAAGTGTTCTGGACCCTTCAGCTGTTGTGTTTCTTAGAGAATACCAGCCAGTGCCACTGCATAATACCTTATCCAGTGCCAACAACATCAAGGAGACGAAGGTCAGCAAAGTGATTTAGAAATTGGTGCTAACAAGCACTCTAAATCAACCCAAAATGTGTCTCAAGCTGGATGAGGTCTGCTATTGATCAAAGGGACAGGACAAGCCAAGTCAAGGAAATGTAATTGGGAAAATAATAAAACAGCACCAATTAATGTTTTAAGGTTTTTCTTAGCTTGACTGGCTGCACTAAAGTACACTACTGGCTGAGAGGTGATCACCTGTGGGATACTCCCCTAGACAAAGAGGAGACTGTGTACATTAGAGAAACAGTACAAGTTAATTTCCCCCCTTACAAACCTCTGTTCAATCTACAGTTCAATTTATGTTCTTCATAACATTAAGACTATACACAGCTAATTCCTTTCTGACAGATGATACTTTGCTTAAATATTGCAGTAGATAGGCACTTCTTAAGAACCTGGCAAAGGAGTTGGTCCCTCTGTATAAAACCTGTGCAAGATACTGCAAGCTCACAGACCTGTTGATGGAGATAGACAAGCTTATAACCTGAAAAAGGTAGAGAAGTTGAGGTACCCACTTTCTGGATAAGCCTTTTCTCAAAAAGAGCCATCTACAGGGATATTCGTCTTACCCAGAGTACGCTTTTCCACTAGGGTGACTGAAGAAACTTTCTGTCCCAAAGGAAGGCAGCCTACTGTTGTTGCTTGATGGGTAGAGTTGTGTTGTTTCTTCTTTTTTCTGCTGGAACTAAAAATCTGGTTGAGAAACATCTTACTGGCATGATTTCTGAAGGCCACCCACACATCCCTGTAACTTAAATCTCTCTCACTTAACATAGGGGTAACATATCTCCACAGGGAAGAGGAAGAAGGGATTACGTCGTAGAACTGCAAACATCTGCAGGGAGGGAAACACGTGAAGCATCTATGTTTTACAGAAGGAGCTCAGGAGACGGGGAGAAAGAAAGTCTTTATTGCTTGGAAGGAAGGATGTTCATACTCCAGGGACAGATGAGGAAGGGATGTGAGGTCACGACTGAAAAAGATGAGGTGAACTAGAGCTGAATGTCACCTGATACGAACTGGAAAAGGAAGGGAGGGGGCCTGTGATGGTACGGTTGTTTCCTCACAAAGTGACTTACCTGCAGACTATCCTGGAGATACCACTCCTTGTAAATGGACTTTAGCTGAACAACAGTATTGTGCATGAA
This sequence comes from Baryphthengus martii, assembly GCA_013396935.1. Lineage (NCBI taxonomy): Eukaryota > Metazoa > Chordata > Aves > Coraciiformes > Momotidae > Baryphthengus > Baryphthengus martii. Next base: position 591,911 of record VWZK01018789.1, on the reverse strand, counting down.
AAACTCCACAGGGAGACACTGCGAGTTAGGACAAACCAGCCTCACTTCAGAGTCTTATCCTTGGAAGGGGCTTGTAGCAGAATAAATTTGCACTCTTGCCTTTTTATTTTTTTGCAACATAGAGTAGTTAATGAATTAAAAAATAGCAGTCTTAAAGCTGAAGGCAACTGTTCCATTGCAGCTGTAAGAAAACCTACACTAGTACAGCTGGGCTGCTGTGGAATAACTCAAGACAGCCGGAGACATGGTTAGAGAAACATTGTCCTCCACAGCTAATGAAAAAATATTGCATGACAATCTCAGAGAATTGCCACTATGGAGGAGAGGTCCTGGAGACAAGGGACAGATCAACTTTGGAAGGTGCAAAATTCTCACAGTTAGCCAGAGAAGGTAGCTGTGTGTGCAGGGGAGCTAACACAGCCTGGCTTCTTCTGGATTTGTGCCTGTGGTGAGATTCCTGATTATCTGATCTGAAACAGATGCCATGTGAAGATTTTACCAAAGCTAGGGAATTAAGAGTATCTCTCTCCCAGAAGGATTGTCTTCCAAGTCTTTTCCCCAGTGAAGGGTTTAATAGTCCATCTTCCTCTTTCACCTGCCTGCATGAGACTTGCAGGAATTTGCTACTGCTCTGTGTGACTGAAATGAAAAGAGCCAGTGGATTAAAAATGCGTCAGATGGAGGAAGAATACACACACAGACAGAGCATGATCCACTTTTTTTAGTAAAAGAGGCTGAAAATATAGCTGATGTGGAATGTGCCAACTATGCAACATATATAACCTTTTTAGCCACTGAAGCAACTTCCTGATCAGGAATTTTTTATGTCATATAAGGAGTGGGAGAGGATGACAGAGCTGTGCAATAAGGGCACCGAGAGCTTAAACCTGGCAAAAATGAGCCTGTTATTTTCAGCTATTCGAAAGAGCTCTGTATGAGCAATACTGCAAGCTGCCTGCCTGACCTATGTAATGGGAGTTTCACTGGCTTGCATCAGCCAGCCTCTGGCTCTTCTTATGTTAACCAGGCCAGCATTATTGTATTACATTTGATGGAGCTCCTTATGTCATTCCAGCCTTGCTTCCTTTTTCTGATTTGTATGCTTTGCCTCCCTCCCATCACCTCTCCTTCATCTCACCTGGAGTATGCATACGTGCTCCTCTTCCCCCTGTACCAGACGCCACTGCAGGGCAGTGCTTATGATTACAAATCATCTCATTAAAGCCAGACAACCACTCAGCTGGATGCAAATTACTGACCTCCTCAATTTATGAATGTCAGACTTTTCAGGGTGGAAAGGGAGGGGGGAGGAGGGTGGAAAGCGTTCCATTAAATGGTATCCATCAACCCTATCATATTTATAAGCTAATAAAAAGGCTAAAATGAAGTTCATTGGGACTGGCTGTATCTAGTAGTACCAGCTGGTTCTATGAAATATTAATAGAAACAAGACATGTCTCTGCGTTAGTCTGTTAGCTGAAAGGATGATACTGTTATTGATAAGTTACTGCCCTGTCCATGCTTCTGAGTGGCATCTTCAATTTCTATTCTGGCAGTGTTAATCCTCCTACGTACATGATGAGACAAGGCTAAAACACAGGAGATCCTATTACTGAAGAGTAAAGACCCAGACTTTATAGAGGATCAAAAAGATAGCCTTGACTTAGAGGTGGTACCTACTATTTTGACCCTTTTTCATCATCTGTGAACTTACCTGTCTTCCTGTGATTCACACATATCGCTTTGGCTTGAAATGGGAGAAGGGGGTGTGCCAGGAAAGACCTTGCACCTGAACCCTGGGGAAAAGAAAACCTGCAAACTGTGTTGAGGAGTTCAGACTGAAAAAGCGCTGCTTAGCAGCAGGGCAGAAGAGCTTGTCTCTGATGGTCTGGATGATAAAGGGTTTCCTGTTGTGGTGGCTGCTCGGTTCAGCAGGTTCTTAGAATTATTTTGAATTAAGAATAAATACATGCAAAAAAAATCTGCTGCTTGCTGGGATATCTAGTCAACCTTGATATTCATACATCAAGCCAATTAACACAGCAGGTCCAAACAGATAGGAAACCAACAGAAAAGCCAAACAATAAACAGGCCTACACTAATCTCAAAGATCTGCAGATGGTCCTTTCAGGTTGCATGAGCACTACACCATTAGAGGGAAGGAAAGTGTACCAAATGACGTCTGCTGAGCAGACCATTTCCATCCATGTTAATATCAATTAGGCACTTCTCACTAATGCCAAGAAACATTCTGCTCTAGCCCAGGCCAACCAGCTGGGCTGCTGGGGGTCTCTGTGATTGCTGGAAAGTATAGCCCATAAAAGAGAATGAAAATGTCTAACGAAGGAGTTCTCTTTGAGACACAGCGAGTTAAGAGTTTCATGAAGACAGAAAGATACATCATAAAATTTTTGTTCTTCTGTGTGTCTCTCCTCCCAAGATAATGGCCAGTCAGAAGCTTTTAGAAACAGAGTAAATGCACTAGAACATATCCCTTGGCAGAGCAAGGCAGATGCAATGATAAATTAGCTGGCGGGTGGAAGACTACCTACTGTGCAGAGGACAGGTTGTCAAACAGATTCATTTATGGCTGTGAGAGCGATCAGCTGGATTTTGAGTGGTTAATGGAAATAATTGTATCACATATAAACAGCACGCTAGTTACAAAGGACAGATATGCTGTTGACTAGATAGCAAAAGCACAACTTGTCATTCAGCAAACAAATACACAATAAATTTGAAGCTTAAAATCAAATCCTTTAAATTTTCCCCAAAGAGCTCTGTTCAGAGCAGAGCCCAAGCATAAACAATGTCAGTCAAAAAGGTAACAGTAGCAGTGAAAGGCTGGTAAGCAGTCTATAGTGATATATTTATATTTTTTTCTCACCCAGAGGGGACAAGGACCAAATGAGACTTCAAAACACAGTACCTATTGCACACACAGACATCTATTTGCTGTGTCATTGTGCATAACCGCTTACAGCCAAAAAATATCCATTACTACAGTGAGGAGATGCAAGCAAGAATAACAGGAAAGCAGTGCTGCAGAGAAGTTTTGCAATGATATTCAAAATGATTCAAAATACAGTAATACAGGCAGGAAATCTCTCTGGGCAACAGTAAACCAACTGTATCTTCAAAGCATTCATGTTAGTCCCACTTTTTACTATAACTGCTGGAATTTGAAACCATCTTTCAGGAGCAGTCTGATGGAGTTGGTACTCCTGCAAAGATGAACACAGGCTTATCAGGAAATAAACACCCCTTGAGGTGGATGAAGGGGTGATAGCTGTTAACACGACAGTCTGCACTGTTTTACCACTTCATGGATTTTGGCCTGGCACAGTGTTCTGGCCTCAGGGCGACCAGCTGACTGCAATGGGGTTTTTTCTGTCAGAAGTCAACTGAAGTTGTTAAAGGTGATGGGGGAATACTTCAGTGAAATATTTCTCTTCCACTGATCAGCATATTCTCGTGCTTCAAAGAGATGGACTGCAGCAGATACTAAACGGATAGAGTACACCAATCTACAATAGATACAAGGGCTCATGATCTTTACTTGTGCTCCGCAGGAGAAATCTGTCCAGGGCAGCAGACTTTCAAAGTGTCATGGGCAGGGCTGTGTGCCAAATGTCCATATACAGGACTGAAGTCCCAATTCCAGAAGAAGCAGCAAATTGATAGGGAAGCAAAACGCTGGTGGATCATAAATATTTTGGTATTTGATACTGACGGAACACCTGAGTTTGAGTTTTTGGAGAAGAGATAGGATCTATTTGTCTAGGTTAAATACAGGAATCCTAAAAACCGTTTTGGCCCTCAAAAGTTCTTAACTAAGAAAAAAGAATCGGGAAGTACTTGGAGAATTAGACACATCCAACAAAACTTCTGTGAAGAACTGTCAGCTTGAGGCAGTTTCTGAAAAAAACATGAAGAGTTTTTCTCCTCTTCGGACTTGGCAAGCTACTTTCTAGAACAGAAAATTAAGGTAAAAAAAAGTAATACCAATAAAGCTTGTAGTTTAGCAAATATTAGTTCTCTGTTTTCTTTTCTCTCCAAGGACAGCCCAAAGGAATCAGATTCTACCTAAACTACTATCTGGCCTCATCAGCAGAGTATGTGTGCTATATCCAGTGAGTGTGTCAAGGAAAATCTATTAAAACTGACAGTGACAAATACTTAAGTCTTCCCCTTCCAAGGAGACCATAGTCAGCCTTGCTTGTGTATGCTTTTTGTCCCAGGAATTCTTCAACCGTCTGCTACAGCTGCACAGCTTCAAGAACTCTGGAGAGTAACCAAACACAGCTTGGTAATTAGTAATAGTTAACAACATTTCCCCACTCAGAGAAGGGACTTTAACCTGGACCACTTACATCCTGGGTGAGTCCTTCAGTCACTGACTACTGTACAAAATGTGGTGGGGAAAGAAGATTGTGAAGTGACAATAAGAATTCAGCCAACATTTCAGAGGAAACAAGTGAGGTCTGTTGGGTTCTTAAAAAAAAATAAAAATAAATTATTGTAATCATGTACCCCTGGGGATAGTATCCCAGCTCTGGATCTGGCAAGACAATTCTGGAGACATGTACCTCGCCCCTACCCACCCAAGCCCTGCATTTCTCTCCTGGTTGTCTCTCAGCTACATACTGCAGCTCCCTGCTTAGCATACAACCTGCTTTGAATCCCACTCTAAGTACATAATCTCCCTGTAAGCTGCGGAGTGAGACACAGTATTTGCTTTAAGGTACTACACTGGGCAGACAAGATGGTTACCAGACCTAGTCCTTACCAAGCTACTAAAAGTAGTCTCTGATGAAAAAGCAAAATTAAACGATGTCCTACATAGATCAAGAACTTGAACCACTGGACTACATGTGCATATGCTTGCATATTTTTCTATGAGACAAAAAGAAGGTAGAAAATCAGTATTTCCATTTCAATGGTGAAGGCTCACAGGTTACTTTTTCTCCTATTTATAATATTTCTATCCTAATAAAACATGCACTCCCTGATTGAATAACTTCAGAAGGAGAAAACTTCCATAAAATCTCAGAGTGTTCATTTTGGGCCAAATTTTTTGATGTTTTATCAGTCATTTAATATTCATTATCAAGGCAATTTTCCTACTGAAGCCAGTGAACTAGAAAAGAACATGGTCTTCATGCGCATCTAGACTATATTTAGCCAAGGACAGTCAGAAGAAGGAAAAACTGCACTTTTTTCGAACACCTGAAGTGAACATACCCATGAAAAGGCTGGGATAGGTACATTTATATGGATTCTGATCCACTAGGCTTACCCAGGCTGTATTGATTGCCAGCATTTTGAGGCAGCAGAGGAGAAGTGCATTGATCTGCTGAAAAGTGGCTGGAGCCACTGTATCATGCTGAATATCTGCTCATGGAATCATAGTCTGATTTGGGTTGGAGCCCGGCTTCACATTGCTTCCAAGTGCATTTCATCCAAGAAGAGCTTGTACAAATACTCACCTGGTAGTCTATTTTTGTCTCTGCGTTTGCTTAGCTGTACAGAATGTGCTTGGCTGATGCAAAACCTGCTGAAAAGTTTGCCCAGGATAGAGAAATATTCCTGCAGCAGGCTTTTCCCTTACTGCCTTTGTTTCCTCTACTGTCTCCACTTTTTATTTAGGTTGTCTCACCCCCCTTCTTTTTCCTCAATGAGGTAATGGTTCTCTGAATTTGTTTGTGCTTTGATATCATATGCTGACCCTCTCTCCTTCATGTCATTGGCTGGCTCTGGTTCTGTCCATGATGCCAGATGACACACTGGGTGACGGCAGAGCACTTACTAACAGTTGCATCAGGAAAGGCTTGTGACACCTGCTGCTCAGTAAAGAAAAAGAAGAGTGAGCTCACACCGAAAGTGACTCAGCAATGCTTCTTTGCTGCTTGTTACAAGAGACAAACGTACTTTTATCAGTCCAACGACATACTCCCCTGCAGCCTTTTACTGTAAGAGGATTTAAAGAATCTTTACATGAGCCAAATGGCAGAAGCAACATCGGCTTATGTGGACTCAGGGTATTTCTGTCTGCACATGTTTTTATTACTCTATGCCTGATGAGTTTTGCAGTTCCTCTTCCAGATGAGGTAGAATCTGAAAGAGCTTGAAACGCCTGATTCATTATTCATCTTCCCAGTTAAGCAATATCCAGAACAGGTGGGAAGGAGGAGGGTGCCCAAGGCCAGCTACACTTTCCAACTCCAAATAGCACATTGTTACCCAGTAGCTTGAGATTTGCAGACAACATAGGCAGTGGTTAATTTCCTTTACATTTTTGTTGATCTTGATAAAACAAAATGAAGACATCATCTCTGGGTTTGCTCCATATACAGCATATGAACTTCTACTCATCACAGAGTCTGCATGAATGAAAATTTTATGAGCTGACACTGTCCTTTATTCTATTCACATCCTTGTATTCTAGATATTCAGCCCTGAAGAGAACCTAGGGATATCGGTGGATGAGAAATTGGACGTGAGCTGGCAATGTATACTTACATCCCAGAAAGCCAATAATATTCTGGGCTTCATAAAAAGCAGCATGGCTAGCATGCTGAGGGAGGTGATTCTGCCCCTCTACTCCACTCTCATGAGACCCCACATGGAACACTGTGTGTAGCTCTGGGGCCCTCAGTACAAGACACACAAGGACCTTTTAAAGAGAATCCAGAGGAGGGCCATGAAAATGATCAGAGGAATGGAACACCTCTCGTTTTCATCAGGGCCCGTAGTGACAAGACAAGGGGCAACTATTTTAAGATTTGTATTGCATATAATGAAGAATGAAGAATGCTTTTATGATGAGAGTGGTGAGCCAGTGGACCAGGTTGCCCAGAGAAGTTGTGGGTGCCCTGTCATTGGAAGTGTTCAAGGTCAGGGACTTTGAGCAACCCAATCTAGTGGAAGGTGTCCCTGCTCATGGCAAGGGAATCAGACTAGATCCCTTCCAACACAAACCATTCTATGATTCAATGGTTCTATGATTATGTTATCTTTTGTATTAATCCTTTATCGGAGCTCACTGAGGACTGTTCTATCGTTGGCGCAACAGTCTCCAGACTAAAGCATCTATTCTGATCATAGTGCTTGTTAATCTCACTCTCAGTTCTCAAGTATTTCCTTTTCCAGTGTAGTAGAGGGACCTCTCACAGAATGGGGGACATGGTATGTAGCAATCCCATGATAGTTGAAGGTTGTCATCTTAACTTGGTATACTAGTCTCTGTATCCCAACACTGTTGCTTGTCCCTCGTAATGAGCTCACCTACCATATGAGTATTGGTCTCAGCAATCTAGCACATAAAGCAGGACTGAGACTTAAACATCTAGCTGAGAGCTGGATGCACATGCAAGAGAGCAGGAGGCAGAGGTCAATTCTTTTGAGCTCCTGATGTACAGTGACATGAACATGACTGGCCAATGGACCTGCAAATTGATGAATAAAATGCTACCTTGTCGTGGAGACAACTATGGGAAGACACATCTGCCTCATACACTGTCTCCAAATCCTCTTTATCTTTATACAGATGAGATAGCACTAATTCTGCCCCATCTTATTGTTCATGCATAGAAGATGCATGTGATCCTTCTCCCTTATTCCTTGCTATAACTCACTCCTTTATGCTTCATTGTTCAAATTAGTAAAACACGGATGAATTAGAACTAATTCAAATCTCAACTACTGCAGCTGTAACCTAGTGCTATAGGTTAATAACAGCTGATCTCTTAGAAAAATCCAGCTTGTAGTATACCCACACTGTTACACATCAACCAGAGTAAACTGAAATGACAAGTCAAGATAGAAGATTTCCCAGCCTCCTCATGTCTCCATGATTAATGTTACCACTGTCGTGGAAACACTGGGGGGAAAGTGAGTAAAAAATATAAATGATATTTATGCCTTTCAGCCGTGTCTTGTTTGTTTTCTCTTTATTGTGCATTTTATTAATGAGGAGGATAATCGTTATTTAATATCATATTCCAAAAAAGGCACTCAACCAAAGCACATGAGGGCTTGAAATAATTAGAACGATATAATTTGGTACATTACAGAGGGCATGAAATTAACTGTAGTTAAATTAACTCTTCTTTCTCAAATGAGCATAAAGGAGGAATTGCCGAGAACACATCTTTCTCATACTAATTGGAAGCAGAGGAAGGCAGTGTTTTTTCTGCCTGAGTTTTGACTCTGAACCACAGTTGTGCTTGTACATTTTTCTGTTGTACACTACCTATAATTATGGCCAGCCCTTGTTTCAATCTGCTGAAGTATCTCCTGCATTTAGGCAGCACTGAAAGTAGATCTCGCTGCTTGGTACTATAATCCCACCTAGATCAACAACAGGATAAGAGACTTCCAAGAATATTTAAATATGTCATTGATTCATTAGACCAGGGCTGGATCAATGTTTCTATTTCATGAGAGGGAATGTTAGTGATCTTTTTTTTTTTTTTTCGCAGTAGAAACACTGGTCTTTGATCTGTTCATTCACTGCCTTGTCCCCATGGACTTGTCCACCCAACCCAGGATGTGTCAGACCCCATGTCCCCTCAATGGACCCGATCCTGACCCCCACCTGTGCGCTGATGTTCTGGTGTGACCTCAGCCTATCTCTGATCATAGAATCGTAAAATCACAGAATCATAGAATGTTAGGGCTTGGAAGGGAGTCTGGAGATCATCGAGTCCAACTCCCCTGTCAGAGCAGGATCACCTAGGGCAGGCCATGCACGAACATATGCAGGTGGGTTTTGAAAGTCTCCAGAGAAGGAATTTCCACAACCATAGAGATCTTCCATGGAGATGCCTGCCCTTCTCCCTGGCTAAAGGTGTTGTGGTCTCTGGTTGTGAGTCCCCTGTGCAGTTAGTCCCCAGCAAGAGACCTCCACGGAGCACTCATCTCTTACTTCATCTCGACAGTTTCCTTCCTCCAAAACAGAAGTCTTCATTTCACGGTAAATACGAATATGCTCACAACAGTTCTCTTCCTTCCAAAAGCCACATTTTGATATCCCATTATTATGAAGCACTTTTCGATACAAAAAATGGAGATGCAGCTGTTGCAAAAATTACAAATTTAGATTGAATTGTTTTCGGCCACAAATGAAAATGGGAAAAAACACTGAAAATAGTCAAAAGCTTCTGTCAAATTTTCAGAATGAAATGTTTTATTTTTTTTTCTTAAAGAGACTTTTATCACTAAAGAAATTCATATTTATCTATTAAACTTTTTTTTCTACATTATTTTTAATTTTTAAAACAATTCCTTTCAAACTTTGCTAATGGATGGCTTTTCTCCCTGGAAGTAACAGGGCCACTTCTCAGAGATGTCTGTGCCCAGATGCTTGTATAGTTGTATTTCTACAACGTCTTTTCTGGACAGGAAAGCTGAGCTCACAGCAGTCCCTCAGGGGCCTGCATGACCCCTAGGAGTTAGGAAAAGCCCTGGGTTTTGAGCTAATATTCACAGAGAAGATGACAACTTCAACTGGTATATTTTGGTTTTCTACCCTGTGAAATTTCAAACCATTGAAACATTATTTTTCTTATTGTGAAGGGACACAGCTGGTCTAAACACACATCACAATTTACAATGTAAAACTTAAAAGTGAAGTCTAATTTGCTACACAGATAGAGAGCTGAAAACAGCTGTTTTGTACGAAAGCACTCATTGGCTCATTTGGAATTAGTCTCACAGGGAACAACATGCTGTGGCTGTCCAGGACAGCTCAAAACATAAGTCAGAGCAACCTGCTGAAATTCAGCCATCTTGGACTCATCCCTAACCCAGGAGGAATTTAACACTAGGAGGTACAGTGGTGGAGTTTGCAAACAGACAAGACTGTTCTATATGAGGGAACAGTTAACACAGTGGAGGCACAGAATGTTTCACCCTGACATGGTGCAAATTTTTACTCTATTAAGTGAGGTAGTGTTGTTGGTGGATACTGCACATGGACAGGAATCAGAGAACCTAGTCTCATACTCCAGGTCTGACATAGACCTGCTTCACCAACCCAGGTGATTGTTTTATTCATACACATAGCTTAGAAAAGGAGGTGTTGGCTCTTTCCATCCTCACAAAGGTGAACATGGCAATGGTTGGAGTTAACCGGAGAGGAAGAGAAACTCAGGAAACTCTGAAAGGAAAAGAAATGGAGGGACAAAATCAGAAACTTGGGCATCCTCGAAAGCTGCAGTGCTGGATGGAAGAGAAAAGGAGAAAGAAAGAGAATGTGTGCAATTTGTTACTTTTAGTCTGGTTTTTGAAATATTCATTATGCAAAGGTGTTTTAGTATCCAGTACATCAGTCTGAAGGGATGACAATAGATAACATCCACTGTTCTTCCCTGGCTGTTAAGGAGACAGTGTACATTACCTCATACAGTCGACAGTAAAAGTGTTTCCTTTGTGGTTTGTTTGTTTGTTTTTTTGTTTATTCATTTGTAGTCTGAGAGGGAAAGGGGAGTGTATTACCATAACTCAGCCTCAGATGCTAGGACAGATGCTATCAAGTATACCTCCCCCTGCACTTGTTAGCCAGTTGCAGTATGAATGCTGTAAATATTTTGGGTCTCCTCCTGTCAGGAACGAAGCTCTGATTCCTTCACATCTTGAAGGTGCTCTCTGTTTGCTTTTGTCAAAGATATCAACATGTATGAAAGTGCCTGACAGTGGTAGATCTGAGACATACACGGCAGCATTAGAATTTCAGTGAAGTGGGTACGCTGAAACCAGGCTAAAAATTCAATCCCTCTGGAGAAACAAGACTGGGGATATCTTAGACAGCTGAACGTAACATATATCATCACATACATACACAAATCTATTTTACAATATCTGAACACAAAACCACTTGAAAGCTTTCAACCTCTCCCGGAAGACTATACGATGTTTGATTTGAGGATCTGTAGCATTCATTAGCTAAATATAATCATCCTTTCTAAAAGTCAGAGATGTACAATACACAACAAGAATGCTGTAGAGTGTCTCCAAAAAGAAGATCAATGCCAAGCTAACTCTCGTTTTCGCAAAACACTGGCCTGTGTGTGCAAATCGCAGGCTCCCATGATTCCCTTTGCATTCACTGGATTTAGGCAAGGCCCTCTGGAAATCAAAAGGCATTTGAGCCCAGAGACCAAAATGTTTTTTTATTTGATGTACCTGTACTTGAACTTTTTCTTAGAATACTTTTTATCACACTCTCTGGTGGTAGGAAAGATTTCCCCTTTATCCTGCACCATGACCATTTAGAGTGAATCTAAATGGAAGACAAAATGATGGATTGTAATATGAGAAGGTAAGTAATTCCAACAAATGCTCCCTGCTTTAACGTATTTAGTTTACCCACAGGAAAACTACTCCTATTAGATCCAAATTCTTCAGCTGAATTCACTGCTAAACTGTCCAATGATGCCTGTTTTCATCTTTAAATCTCAGAGTACACTACAAAGAGAATAAGCCGTGTTGTTTCTACCTTTCAGGAAGAGAACACAAAGCATAAGGCTATGAAATGACAAGTGTAAAGTTATGAGGAGAAGAAGAAACCACCAAAAAAGAGGTCTTTGAATCTCTTTTAAGCATCAGGAGCAGAATATTTAGATTTGTGAGAAGAGGTTACAGTCAGGAAACATGCTACAGTATGTGGATTATAATTCTTCATATTTCAACACCAGACCTGAGAATGATATGCCTTACTGGAATAATGTCACAGTTGACAAACAAAACAATTATTTGTCACAAACAGTTTAATTGTTAGAAGCTGCACAGAGCTCAATTGCTTATGGGCTAGAGAAGCTTCATGACTTTGCAATGAAGATGGGGAAAAATCACTGGCAGATTGGAATCCTCACCTCACTCATACTGAGCAGGTGGCACATTGATGCATGATTGAAAGATCAAACCTTTCTTTTTTCTTTTTTTTTGTCTCCCAAGGAAGATTGTTAAAATATTCATCTGGAGTTGAAAGTTGTATTAATTTTATTTATTGAAATAATAGCATCCATTTTCCTATTAGTGAAAGGTTATAGAAGTGATGTAGAGGCAAGTTACATGCCCATAGGCAGCTTCTTGCCCTTTTAAACATCAAGCATGCTTTAACATACCTCCTGTCTACAGGTAAAGATGTCTAACTGAGTTTTCTGTTGAGTCAATGGCCTGAACTCTGCCCCTCTGGAAAAACAGTGTTAGTTCTGGAGATAAGAAACCACACAATGCACATGAGCCAGTACCTAGCCATTAAGCTACCAAGCACTACTACTATTTACCCCATTAAATTCACTATTAATTAACTGGATAAGGCTTTATGGAACATATGTGTCTTAACTATGTTTCATGACACTGAAATAAGTCAATGAGATTTTCGTGCTTCTACTAGACACATTAAGAGAAGACATTCCAAGCTCAAGGTCAAAACAGAAGATCTAGAAAAGAAAGAATCTCAAATATTTTGATTTATATTTTGATTATTGTTGGAGATGCCCAAGTTTCATGACATTGCAAAAGAAATTCATGTTTTCATAGAAAAAAAAGCATCCATGGACAGCTTTCCATAGAGACTGGCAGATTGATGTGTAACATATATATTTACATTTCATGAGAGTCAAAAGCACGTTCGTCCAAGTAATTTCTGTTATACTCTCTGACAGCTTTTGAAAATTGCCAGGCTAGGTCTTTATGTTTGATCTTTTGACATTATTGGAGGTTGTATAAACAGGAAACAATGAATAGTTTCACCATTAATTAAGATTATTCTAAACAAACATGCTGTCACAGTACTGTCAGTTCCCTGTGGTGAGCATGCTCATGGACATGTGTTAAGACCACAGCACAAACCCATTTCCAGTGGAAACGGCAGTCGTGGTGTTCTTCCACTTAGCTGCAACTCTGGCTACCAGGTCACAGTGGAAAACATTGTCCAGAAGGAAATACTTTATTTTCATTTCCTTACTACAGATAACTTTATAGCTATGGATTCATAGTATTTAATTCAGTGATTGAAAATGATGCAACGTGTAATCTGTGGAAAAGTGTGCATAGTATACTTCTCAAGAGACACACAAAATGTATGCCTACCCTCTGAGTCAAGCAGAAGCCTTCTAAACCAAGGTTATTGCGGCGCTGGATCCTACTTAATGCACTCCACCTTTCAGGAGAATAAACTAGATCAGGTTCAGCACTGAGATAATTGTGTGCATCCAGCTCATGGTTGCTCTACTCAGAACACAGGCAAAACAAGTCTGTCTTTGCCCACCACCTATATGTATATGGGATACATACCTGCTCATAACAGTGCCATATGTAGAGTATAGCAAATGCTGGAGCCAGAGTAAGGGATGTTCTTCATTATGAGGGATATACAAGAAACTATTTAATAGTCTAGATATAGATGCATTTGATTGTAGACATGACACATCTTTCAGGAAAAAATTAGAAGGAAAAAACTCTCTTTTTTATTCCTATTCTGTTCCTTATACCATAAAGCATGTCAGTAATTCAAAACAGAAATTTTAAAAAATGGTGGCATTTCTAATGTCTTTAAACTAGTTTTGTAAACAGTCAGGATTTCAAGAGCGGTTGCTTTGAAAGTTGTCCTTGCAGAATGGTTTAAGACTTCTCGTATCAGTGTGTGTGCGTGTGCATTAGTGAGCACCTTTCTGACTAACTGGATGCTAGAATATAGATACATTGGGAACTAATTTGACGAGTAAAAACTGTGCACTAAGTGTCCCAAAGGGTAAAGAAGGGAACAGAAAGTTAAAAGTCTATTGCAGACTCATATATTCATTCCAAAAAAAACATGATGTGCATCGTTCTGAAATTGTTTGTGTGCATCTGTGGTCAAATCTGAACTTGTTGCAGCTTGAAACCCATGTAGACTTCAGAATTCATCTCTTCAGTCCAATTTCCCATCAGTAATTCTTTAGTAAGTGTTTAATGACAGTTTCATAACAAGAGTCTATATTACAGGACTTTAAAAGTGCTCCAGTACAAACACAGCTTTCATTCAAATGTGATGCTTCTGTTTATTTTTTGGTTGCTTGATAAAAACATCAAAATGTTAGAAACTGGGGATGAGGAAAAAAGGCTCTGGTATGAATGACCTAGATATAAAATAATAAGCTGACTACTCCAGCCTGGGATGAGAGAGGTCACTTCCTTCTAAAGCACTGGACTAAATACAAGGCAATCTCTGTTTGTTTTTCCTGGCTCCCTGTGAAAACTTAAGCAGGAGCCACTTGAGCCTAGAACTTACCAACACAAACATCCTTGCATGCATACTTACATGATCACTATCTCTGAACTCATGGGAATTAACCGTTTGCTGGATCAGCACCTTCACTACGACAGTTTATGTCTTACTCATGTTTCACTAACACTGTAGAAACACAAACTCCAGCTATTTGAAGTGCAATATTGCCCTAGAGATACAAAATAAAAACACATTCTCTCTCACAAAGACATTACAGTCTATGCTTAAATTGCTGATTTGCCAGTTTCTGCCATTTAAATTAACAAGCAAAATTTTCCCAGCTTTTGTCCCTGATTATATGTTATGTTTCACTCTGTGTGATGAATAGAAACCCACACTGTTTACCTTGTACATCGTCTTCATGAACACATGACGTCGGTTTTTGTAGGCAATATCACAGCAGTTCCCAAGGGAATGCTTGTATACCTGATAGTATTTATCTACAATCTTTGTAGCAGTTTTTATCAGATCAATGCTGATCATTTTCATAAGATCTCTAGTATAACATGATCTATATGATTACATTGTTCTACATAAGGAAGACTTTTTCTTCTTTAGATTAAATGAAACAGCATTTTTGCATTCCAAACTATGTAATCTTGTTACAACAAGAGAGGTTTATGAATCAAAATCCCATTAGTGTGACTGAGAGGAACACAAATAAATGCTCCTGTATCAATCATTACTATAATTGTTATTATTATTCATGCTGATTTATAGAGGTTTATTGCTTTTGTTATAGGATCTTAATAATCGATCAGGTGTGCCAGACAAGTAAGAGGACTCCAGCCTTGATGAGTTTAGAGGTTAGTGAACAAATTCTCCTATCATGGACACAAAAAGATACAGTACAAGAATGTATTTCCACAAGTGGTTGATACGGTATTTTAGCCATGGACCAAATCCTGCAGTGTGTGTCTATTATTTTAAATGATCTTAACATTGCAAGCCCCACACAGAGCTTTGGACTTCCAGAGACAGTGTAAGAGCACTTAGCAATAGGCAATTGAAGCACTATAGGTTTCTGCAAAAATATACAGATCACAACAAAAAAACCCGTTATTTATCCCTTTTAGCAGACAGGGAATAACTCAGGGTCACACAGTGTTTCTGAGGTAGGACTAGTAATTCAGCCCACTTCAATAATTACCTTAACTACTTCTCTATCAGGTAAAATTCCAATTTCTGTAGAAAGGTGATTAGCAGAGTTTGGCCTAGTACATTAAAATGTGCTGAAAATAGAATGATGCCAAATCAATGAATGGACAGAATTTTCCAAGATGAGGATATGTGCCTATGAAGAACAGAAGCGAATGCGTGGTGCTGTCTGTAACTACCAGTGTCACTGCAATTATTGCAATAAACTTGACACAAAACAGAGTTATATGAATATGTGGGATAAAGAAAACTCTCCTATGATGTATAACCAGAAAAAAGAGAAATAGATTAAATTGCATCGAGTCCCGATCTCGGTATTGATTTTCTAGTAGTTCCATTAACATGATACTTCACATAAACACTCTATCATTCTGAACATTTTGGGAGTGTAAATAATTACATCACTGTAATCCTAGTTGACAAATCTCTCATCTGTCCTCTATGGCCATGAGTCAGTGCATATCAATCAAGGCTGATGTGTATTTTGACATGGGAGGCTCTCAGACATAGCACATCTTCCTTGTGTTTACTGCCACCACATTTTGAAACATGATAATAGCCATTTGAATCAATCTTGAGGTGCAAGCGTGGGACATGAATCATAACATTCCTTCATGCTGCCACACAGCTTCTGAAACACATCAACGATCCATGCCTGAACATGGGCAGAATTGTTTTGAAGAAAGAAATAATTGATTGCCTTGTTCTATCATGGATGTAAAACAACTTGTAAATTTTTTAACACTGTAGCTTTCTTTCACCTCATGGCACAATAGAATTCATACAATCTCCATTTGAGAGTTATAAAGGCCCAGAGAATATGAGCTTGAAGAGGAAAAGGAAAGCTAAAGCTCAGGACATGGCATCAGGTACCAGGTCACAGTGAAAAACACTGTCCAGAAAGAAATACTTTCTTTTCATTTCCCTACTACAAATAACTTTATAGCTATAGATTCATAGTATTTAATTTAATGATTGAAAATGTTGCAACATGTAATCTGTGGAAAAGTGTGCATAGTATACTACCCAAGAGACATGCAAAACATATGCCCACACTCTGAGCCAAGCAGAAGCCTTCTAAACCAGGTTATTGCAGCACTGGGTCCTACTTAATGCACTCCACCTTTCAGGAAAGCCAAAGCTCAGGACATGACATCAGGTAAAACACGATCTCTTTCTAACACTACCAGTGACTTCTCATCTGACTGCAAAGAAATCTTGGACTGGTAAAATGGGAACTGAAGCTGTCTGCTTTGCCTGTATATCATAGCCTTTCAGGTGAAGACTATGATGATCCCAGCATCACTGAATGTAGTTTTAAGTCTGAAATCTATAGGAAGGCCTTTTTGTCTACTAAATAAGTCTCAAGACTTGATCTGTACAAAAATGTTCTTCCACAGCAGTAAAATTCTTTCTACAAACCGATTAAATTCCATGGGAGTGTTCCAAACGGGATATCCTCTGGAGTCTATGAAGACTTCCCAGATGCGCAGTGGTACATAAAAGATAAATAAATGCATAGGTAATTTTTGAATGAATAGGCACCAAGAAAAACTGGAGACAAAGGCCTGATTTTAAAGGCAAACTCACACCCTGCCAATAGCTAAGCTATTACTACAGTAGCTAGGACTATCCCGTAATAGGTTGCCCAGAGAAGTTGTGGATGTCCCATTCCCTAGAAGTGTTCAAGGCCAAGTTGGATGAGGCCTTGACCAACCTCATCCAGTGGAAAGTGTCCCTGCCTGTGGCAGGGGGGATGGAACTAGATGCTCTTTAAGGTCTCTCCCAACCCAAACTATTCTACGATTCTATAACATAAAGGAGGTAGCAGAGTTTTAACCATTCCTATATATCAGTCCCTTTTGAGTCAAATGATAGAGATTTGAAGCCCACTTCCACATTTACAAATTTACTAAGATTACTTTCTCACTATCTTAGCAGTTGAATCTGCTCAGCTTTATGTACAATCCATGAGTCTTTCTCTTCCAAAGATGAATGAGAAATGTTCGTTTATCCTGGCGATTAGGACAGCATCAGGAAACTTCAGAGTAGTCAAACCAAGCAGAGGAGGGATTTAAAACCAAGCCTACATCTTAGACAGGCAGTCCTGTAATTGGGCACTAGAACATAGCATAGGCCACAATTCCAACTCCACTTAGAAAATTAATGAGCTTGGGATAAAACACAGGGAAAATCAGGAATCACGACTGAGGGTTCCATCACGAATAGGTAGCTTCATCCTTTCACAGAACTCTTACGGGAGGGATACTAAATGGCCATATTCCAGTAGTCCTCTGGCAAGTTGACACAACCAGTTTGAACCCTGGCAAGGTGATCGCACTCATGCCACATGCCTAAACATAGATGGACTTCCCATGAGGAAAATGTGCAAAGGACAGTATCCCTTCCCCTCCACCCCACCATGTTTCACAGTTGCTGGGCTTCCTCCTGTGGCTACAGGTCAGTGAGGGCTGTTGGAGCCCCTGATAGGTTCCTCAACCCCAGGAATTGGGAGAGAATCTGAGTTCCACTCCATACGTCTCTGAATTTGGTGCTGAGTTCAGGAAGATACCAGGTGCTTAGCTGTTCAGCCCATGCTGCTGCAAGTGAACTTAGCTTTCGGCAGCTGAGGAACGAAGAAAAAAACCCGGAAATTCTGATTGATTTTAGGTGCTTCAGAGGTTAGCTTATACTGGAGAGGAGGCGATCAGAACTGTTCTCCTGGATTTAAGCACTTAATCTTGCAATGTGAATCTCAGTCTGTATCATTTTTTTTTTTTTTCTATTTTAACTATAGAAACTCACAAAACTACTAGATACAAGTAAAGTAACACTACATTAGATTTTTCTTCTTAGTTGTCAGAAAATCTTTATCTGAAATACCGTTGAACACACTTAAATCAATACATGTTAAGGGAATACTATTAAAAGACAAAAGGTAAATTACAAGTATAACTCAACTTTATAAAATGAATAAAGTCACAAGAAGAATTTTAGTTTAAGTCAATACTCATCATTATGATTATAGCCATATCAAACTCTTCTGAGCTAATAATTCTTAATGGAAAAAAAAAGTTAAAATATACTTTCTGTGAACAAAGGTTAAGCACTCAGCCAATTTTAAATGTGTTCTTGATGGCTGGAAATCAATGCATACCTTCGGGCAGATATTGTGTATAAACATACATAAAAGCAATGACTAACACAATATTACAACTTGAAAGTGCCCAGTAGGTGTGTCTTATCTACAATGTTATCCTACTGCAATATCACAGGCATAATTTGTTGACTAGGCATCAATTGTTGAGCAGCAGAATTGCTCAATGGAGAGGTGTTAAACAGGATTCAAACCCTGAAGGCTTTGAAAAAAAAAATTGCCACTAAAGTCAGCACAAAAAAGATGCTGGAGGGATGGTTCTCTATGTCTTCAGACTTTGAGTGCACATATAAAGAAACTGAACCTACTCCATGGGCTCCAAAAAACACTTGGCTCAATGACATTTTTCCTTCCATGCTTTCAAAGCATTTTATAGTAATCACTCTCCTTTCCAGCTGTACACACAGTCAGATTCCTGAGTAGGAAAAGGTCTGAAGGACAAGAAAGATAAATTTTCTCTTAGGAACTACTCAAGGAAGGAGAATTGCATAGACACTGGGATATCATAGGGCTTCTCTGCTTCTCTCTGGTGTGACTGAGAGCTTGGAGGAGTTGTCCTAAGTTACTTCAACTATATAGTCCCAATGAGAACCATCATACGGAGGTAGAAAATGAGATATATTCTTCTTTTCTTTCCTACTACTTACTATCCCTGCAGCTGATAGAAATGAAAATTTCCCTCCTTTTCTTCAAAGTGATTAAAATCATCTGGCTTAGTTTCTACAGTCCCATTCACTAAGAGTTGATGCAGCAGGAGCCCACAGATGGCTAGTGGGCCTGCTAAGCTGAAGTAGGTTGTACTGGTGGGACAAATGGTTTCAGAACTGGGATGTGGGATGGTAAGGAAGAAACAAATAAGAGGTCTGATACTACAAAGAAATTCCTGTTTGACTTAAAAAGTAGGACTTTTGTGTGGGGAAAACAGAGGCTTAAGAACATTTGTGCTATTTCTGAATGGAGGAAATGCCAGTGGCACTTTAACAGCTCTCTCACTTGACTAACCCATGAGCATGGGTCATTTCTTATATCAGTGAATAAATCAGGCTCTAAAGCTTATGGTGCCTCTGGGAAAAGAATTATCACAGGGACTCCTGCTACTCCTGAGGCCACATCGAACAACCTCTTTAAATGGTGATGGCCCTTTCACACAGAAAATGGATTTAAGTGTTATTCTCATTGTCTTTATGTCCTTTGAAAACATCCTTTACAAATCACCAAAGAAAATTAATCACCAAAAAAAATTCTCAAAATGTCTCTTCTGGCCTTGATTTTCTATCACTAAATCAAATTTTATAGGCAACAAAGTGTTATTCAATTAAATACTTAGACAATCAGATAAGTCAAGTTCTTCATCAATAGCACTGAGAGGAATTATATAATTCTTTTGCATATCTACAGTTGCTGGTATGTGCTTTGATAAAAGTGCAACGAACACATCCTACAAGATTATTGTTAAAGTAGTTAAGTGATTTAAGCAGCAACAAGCACTGAAAAAAATCACAATAGTGAAATGTACCTATCACTAGACTGTATAAAGAAGCCTGCATAACAGTAGAAGGACAGGAAGTAAATAACATATACATACACATAATTATATACATAGTATGTGCTATTCAGGAAGAGCTATGAGATTTGGAGTATGTACAAGATGTAGTGATTGACATCAATACTCCTACTAAGATAAAATTGAACAAAAATTATTCTCTCAAAGAGTGATATATTGCATCCCTTACAATAGAATAAGCTAGCAACCACATCTGACCAAGTCACCAGGTGCCAAATTCAGAACTGGTGTGAAAGTGGAGAAAATTACATTTGTTTCTTCTAACTCGAGCCTTGGTATCACCAGCCAGTCTCCTGTAGGCCTGATACCACCTACCCCATCCATGCACAAAGGAACCTAAATGGATGTAATTTAGATATCAAGGCTTCCAAAAGGGGTGTAAGCAGAAGCAGGCTGGAAATGTCTCTGTCTTCTGTGGTCTCATAGATTATCTGCTGTCTTCTCAAGATAGTTATATTTATTTTGCATTTCCTTGCACAGTAATATATTAGGGATGAGGGAGTTTAAGAGTTAGACCATCGGAAAGTCAGAAGTCAGATAAAATACATTAAACTTACACGTACCTTTCTTTTCTAGGAGAGGATCTAACCACGCTTTCAGCACCGAGAACTTGGAAAGCATACAACTAACTAGGCACTGGGAATAGCAGAAGTATTTTGATTTGTTTATAAAAACTGTCAAGCACCACCCGCACTCTGTCCTCGAATGACCCAGTTATATCCTGCTGCATGAAGATGAAGCATTGAGATATCAACCATCACAGAGTGCAAAATGTGGTTTGTGCTCCAGCAGGTTAGATGAGGAACCAGCACAGAACAAGAATAATAAGCACAGCACACTATCCATAATAAGACCACTGAAGTTCTTTTCTCCTGAACAGGATTAAGCCTTGTTTAACATTCTGAAATATTTGAACAAAGGGTTTGCAGTTACAAGTGTTTTCGTTGGGTTTTTTTAGGCTTATTCTGGCGAAGATGAAAAGCAGAAGAAACAAAAACTGTACAACACACAAATACAAAAGAATAACAGTGGGCGAGATACAGAACAGAAAATGAAATAGTCAGATGGGCTGTTCTTTAGACATTTCTAACAACGGTGGGAAATGGAAATGCCAGCAGGTTTTTGTGGCAGTTGACTTTGGCTCAAACTGTTCAGGTCAACAGAGGCAGGATGGACCAGGCATTGCACTAAAACTGAGGAAATACGAGCTTCACTCTTAGCTGGGATATGGACTTGCCATGTGACTTCGAAATGGACACTTTTAAGATGGATTTTTCCCACTTCACTGCAACCATTTTTGAAAGTCATTGTCTTTTCTGAGCAACTTAAAAGTTTATTGTCTAGTCAAAGTCAAGTATAGAGACTTCCTTTGTAATCTGTTGAGACTGCTAAACACCCTCTGGTCTTTCTTAACAGGAGAGATGTGTAAGACAGATGGGGTCCACTGGCTGCTGTCCTATCACTCCCCAGTGATTATAGCTCTTAAACAGCTGAAGTTCAGTGAGAGAAATCTCATCTTCTGTTCTTTTCCCCTTCTTTCCATCTTTCTTCTGCCTACAGACATTAAATGTGTATGTCAAAGATATTTCTGCTCAATGTATTTCCAACATAAACTCTCACAAGGCCAGGTGCCTATTGAAATGCAAATATTTAAAGTATCAGATCTATTTTATTGTTTCAATAAAATGTAGTGGAAATTCTAATTCCTCTACTGTTTTTCCCATGTCTGGTTTGCACTTTTTTCTCATTCTTCCAGGAGAGCAACATCTTTGTCTGTCTGTCTGCAAACAATACAAGAGTTAAATGGGCCCCCTAAGAACCAGAAGATATGTGGTGGAAAACAAAAAAAAATGCAGGAGCTGGTAGCAGAGTTCAGGCCTGTGTGACAATTGCTTCCATTCTACAGTCACAACAGAGGCAAGGTAAGACCAACAGATAATAGTGTTTAAAGAACTACCTAAAACAGCAAGCAAGAAAAAACATATGTAGACATTAAATTCCATGTAAGAAAAGTCTAAACATTTGTTGGCCAAAAGTCAACTGGGAGCACTTTTTTGGAGCTTGCCAAAATACTGAGCAAATGTTGCACCAGAAAAGTAAACAGTTTACACAGCACTGGCAGTCCAGAACTGAAGGGAAGGAGCTTAGTGAGTACAGAGAAAAACAGGTCACAGAGCAGTGATTAATGGGTGGAGAAATTTCAAGTACAACCATACACCTACACAATATGGTCTGAAAAGATGGACTGCCAAATGGTCTGTGAGAAATTAGAGCAAGGGAAATATGCTTGTGTGACACATTCATTCCCGTAGAGGAGAAAGTGATTTCTGAACTTCAGCTATTGCAGGCAGTGGAGGAGAGGGGTGGTTTTTTAGGGGAAAAATGAGCCATCAGCAATTTAATAAAACCCTAATTTGTCTCTGTGATACTGACTTGGGTCTTATTTCTATTCTGTTCCAATGATATCTTCTTCTCAGCTCTCTAGTTTGTCTGTGAGTGATGAAAAATCCCTAACTTAAAATCTTTGGTAACAAGAATTTAATAGCAAGAATAGGTGAAGTTTAAGTTGCACATGGAGGAGTGATGGATATTTCTTCTGATTAGACTGGAAACTTCATTTTTAAAGCTACTAGAGGCATAGGTTGCATATAGCCTTATAAATGCCTTTGCCTTTATTCAAATTCTAAGGCAACTTAGGCTAACAAGCCTTAACATTAATTAGAATTCTACAGTGATAGACATGACATTTCAGATGGGCTTGTTACTGAATTTAACAGCTTATTCCATGAAAAGTGGCATTAGTGAAAAGATTTTAAGTGGCAAATCCACATGCTAGTCTTGTTTCTCCAAGAGAGCTAAGAGAATTAGAAATAGTCCACAAAGCTTTGGGAAAATGTGGTATAACCTGTATTTTCTTGGTCATATAAGACTCTCAGTCTGTGCTCTTGGATGACAGTAATGATAGTACATGTCATGTTCATCCCATACAAAGGTAATTGTACTAAAGCCACAGGGCATCAGACTGACTCCTGGTGTCAAGCAAAGGTTCAGAATCTGTCTGTTTTTTTGTTGACTTTTTTTTCCTAAAGAAAACCTCTCAATCATTTAATGTGTAATAAATTATGCTCACAAAGAAAATTAATCAAGCTGAAATTGAAAATATTATGCCTGCCAAAATCAGGAAGTATCAAAAATTATACTCCTGGGAGGTGTGTACATCTGTTTTTAATTCTGCAACCTGTTGATCCCATGAGCAACAATAATACCGAAACACTTTGTGTTTCTATGTGTGTGCACATAGAAATTAAAGGGAAAGTAAAGTCTAACATCTCTTATCACTAAAGAAGGCCCTTGCCTGTCTGCAAACAAAGTAAAATGGGAAAAATATCTCAGCAGTTAAGGAAAGAGGACTAGCCCAACTTCACAAAAGGCAAAGTAGTATGCACAAGAAATATCTGGGCTTGACAGCTGTGGACCTGCCTTGGGTTGCCTTATTGTGGTTCTGTGTTCTGTATTTTGCTTGCACTTGGAGGAATTTAAGTGAGTTGTAAGCCTCTGTGAGCTCCCTCCATGTGCCTGAATGTCTCCTTCTGACGAGAATCCAGAAAAATACTAGGATTTTTTTTCTCTCAATCAGACATCTCATACAGTTTCTCTCAAAGCTAAGAAAGTTGAAGAGTGTGTGGACCAGTTTTTCCACCACTGTGTAACACAACTAGTGAGAATAGACAGTAGTGGCTTTCCCTGATCTTCTACAAACCAACAGAAAAGGGATATGAACCCACTATTTTCCTTCATCCCAATGCCATTGTAGGCAGGACCTTGCTGGTTCTTTCTTGGTTGCTGATACACCCTGTCACATACCTTTCTCATGACAGCTTTGGAGACTCCTGATCTTCTGTCTCTAGTCAGGAGTAGCTTGACTTATGTTCCAGACAGCATCACCCATGTTCTCTCCTTGACAATAAGTACAAGTCACTACACTTTAAGAAGAGACCAATTTGCACCTTTTCTTTCCTCACTAGGGATCCAGAACTGCTCCAGTGAGACCTCTGAAGTTTGTAACACCAGAGGACTAAATGAATTTTGGATGCTCTGTGTTTAGAGAGAACAGCTGCAGCACACAAGAAGGGTAAGGGAAAAAGAGAAATAAAGCTGAAGGAGCTCAAATACTTGGAAAAAATAATTTCCCCACACATTTACATTGTTAAATGTGGGCATCCAAGACAGTAAATTTTGCTCTGTGCAAATAAGAGAATTTAATGTTTCATTTTGCCATTTGTGAAGACAGATTGAATCACATGCAGTACTTTCTACAGGGTTTGTTTGGTGCTTTTTTTTTTTTTTTTCCTTTTTAACAATCCATTTTACGGGGCTATTTCAGGAGACGCATGTGAGCACACCAGAGAGGTGCTATATCAAAACAAAGTACACCTGATTAATTATCTAACAAGGGAGATGTTTGCACAGCCAGTATCATTCATTTTTCATGTGACAATGCAGGCTTTAAGTATTAGCAACCACCAATCCAACATTGCCAGAAGGATGCAGTTGCCCTCCACACAATCTTTTTTTCTGTCTCATGCACGTCAGTGTGTCGTCAGGGATGTCCCAGGTTGCACCTCTGATCTTTCCTTTGTACCTGTCCCAGTAACCTCTGAACCATTTCAAATAAGGATATGGATTTTAACAATGACATTAATTTGTGGCTCAAGAAGAATCACATTTAATGCGTTAGAGGCATTGAAAAACATTGCTAAATTACTACATTAGGGAACAAATTCCCTTTTCTCTCATCTTCATCAGATTCATTCTCCACTAATGAATACAGAGAGGAATGAATCTCCAAAGAATTTGGATTTGAGTTTTAAAGGAGGTTTAAGATTTGGATTTGGCTATAACTTCAATTTCCTTCCCTGAATATTTTATTTAAATCCTGTATTAATCACGGAGTCACAAAGATAGCCTGCCTCCTGCTTCTGCTTGCTTTCATTATCTGTCACAGAAGCACTTTCTCTCAACCTTAAATATCTCTAATTAAAAATTTCCCTGAAGCCAACTGATACCTGTGTGATTAATGGGCTGGCTAATAAATAAAATGCACCATGCTACTTTAAGATCATTGTACCATAAAAGCACAGAACGGGTGTCAGTGGCCTCATCATTTTGAAAGATGTTTATTAAAGCAACAATGCAGAGGTCCTAAGGGTGCTGAAGTGCTCCACATCATTAATAACCAGATAAATCATCCACTGAGAAATCTGTTTCTGCAGACATGTTCATTATTCTAAGCAAGGAAGCTATGGAAACAAGAGAAAAATTCCAGGAGTGTGAAGAGAAACACAAGGATTGGTTTCTCCAGTGGATAAACATCCACCTCCTCCTTGGTGTAAGTGAGTGCGAACAACAGTGAAGGACTGGATGTTATTGGGATGAAAACTTTCAGTCCTAGATTTCAAATTCAAATGCAAGCCAGATTACTGAACACAGTTCCCACCTGATGATTCTTGTTTGGGCTCTGGGTTAAGCAGTCATGGTAGAGGTTCGAGAGCCTGAGGCTTATATCCCAAACTAGGCCAGCTTCTGTAGACAGGGGCATGAGGACTCAATTACAGCTTCTATGTGCTTAGAGAAAATCTCTCTCAGTGAAAGGAGCTCAGACCAGGTAACTGCACTGATGTCAGCTTAGTCTGACAGTCAAAGTGGTGCACGGATATTTCTCTATATCGAAGTAGAATCCACCATATCATAATAAATACTGGAGCACTGACAGCTCATCTCGGGTTAGTCCATAATATGAGCAGATCAGAGACAGCAGATCACCCTTAGTGATCTCTCTGCCACTCTGTGATGTGATAAGCCCGGTGTAATGTAACTCTCAGGCATGCTGACTCAACCACCTTGCAAGGCAGACAGAAGTGGCACAGCCAGGCTCATGTCTTCTGTCTAGACTTTTCCAGACATTTCAGTAAAGAGAAAAGCAGCTCTGTGAAGCCAGATGAAAACACATACTTTGATGCTCTGAAAGAAAGTACAACTCAGCGCTGAACTAAATTTTGGTATAGCTGACTCATGCTACACCAGTAAAAGGTTGATAATTTGTAAGAAATAATGGTCATCGACTCTTGCATCTCTCTCACCAGCCTCCAAGACAAGCAGTCAAGCCTTTTCTCTATCACATTCAAGTGTATCTTTCCTGTGCAATCTGAATGAATCCGCCTCCACGACCCAGATGCTTAGCACTCTTAACCCAATGCTGAAATGATATTTATTTATGCATATTTTGCCTTTCCTCTCCCCCTGTCACAGTGTCACTGTGAGCACTGGTTAATAAGCAGGTTCCTCCCTCCTTGTTTAGTCCAGGTCTTTCACAAGAGCTGCTTAACCCACTAGTATATACCATGAAAACATACCTGTGTTACAGATCCATAGGGAAACCACCAAAATGCTCTACTGCTTTCTCACCAAGGCTATATTAATCTTTTTTTCCTGCATCTATGGTTAGACAGTGAGTTAGGCAAGGAATGGTCTCAGTACCATGTAGAGCTCTGTGGTTTGACATTGATTAGTCAACAAAATGATTGGAATCTGGAGTTGACTCTGCTCTTTAAATTGGATTCTCTTCTGTCGTGGTATCAACTGAGCACAACAACAACCAGTTGAGTAGCTTATTGAAAAAATTCAAAATCCCAGAACCAAAACGTGCAAAATCAGTTTCCATCAAGATTGCCATTTTTGACACCAAAACCCTTGGGAACAGCTGTAATTAACAGACAACTACCATCATCATCTCTTGTAGTATCCTGCAACAAGAGGTCATGTAGTATCGCTGGTCATTCCTGTTCTGCTCTCGCTATCAAAGTGGAAGTCATTTCCTTCAAAAGGGCAAAATGAGAGTCAGCGATTCATACACACACAATCAGACGATATGCCATTTTACTATCAGCAACAAAACCAGACGTTGTCCCTGCCCGTGTTCATGAAATGAACCCAATAACCACTCTTCAGTTGAATACAATTCATTCTCTTATCCCTGGTTTCCTCTGCCCTTCTGAAGAATACTTCTTTTCAAAATTTGTTAAGTCCCTTAGTGAGGTCCAAGTGAGTGGCTAAATTAATCCATTGGTACTTAAAACAGAATTCACAGTGGGTTAGATTAAGCCCTATCCAACAAAAAAAAAAACAAACAAAAAATTAGCCTTAATCCAGATTCAGCCATGCTTACCCAAGGTCTGAGATATCTCTCTCAAGGTCCCTATAGTGTAAACATCTGTATCTGAGACAGCTGTCTGTAGCTAATGAAGACCTAACCAATAGAGCCGATAGTGTTTCACACTGAACAGAAGCATCCACTTTTGGCTAAAACAAATGCAGTATTACACTGTCTGACTCTGACTCTCCTCTGACTACAAAGGGAGACCAAGGTGAGCTGCTTAATTGTAGATGTCTGTATTCTGAAAATACATATTCACTTAGATGAATCCTACCCCAGAGTATCCATTAATTTACTTAGCTGTTCCACTGAAATGACTAGTAATGATCACAGTCGAGCTCATAGCACATAGATCACTGAGTTATTTTAAATCTAGGATGTTTACTTCATCCAAAGCTGATCAAAACTGTAATAAAAATAACCTCCACCTGTTTGCACTCGTGTAGGAGGCCTCCAGTGGCATATAAACTGCATGTGTTTTTATTGACCTTATCTTGATTACGTCATCAAGACTTCCAATATCAGTCACATTTCACCAGCCTGACACACATAATTGCATGAGACGCATCTGTAAATAAAAGTCATTTACGCTGCATAAGCATATGTTTCAGCTGAAGCCCATTCGATATTCATACAGCAGATTTATGTCCTCTCCGTGGTTCATGTGGAGCTAGTAATGTAATGAAGTCTGTATCATGCAGTGTTGTGATGGCTAAACACTAACACTTGTGTAGTTAAGTGAGGCAGAGGTTTTCCTCGGTCCCTAAGAGTAATTAAGGTGATATCAGCTTTGAAAGAGGAGGGAAAGGGAATATTATGCATGTGTGGCTATCATTATAACCTGTGACATCTGTACAGCATTTGGAGTTGTCGGTGGTGAAAACATGGTGGAGTTAAAAAGCAGTAAGGCACTCAAGAAGTTTCCAGAGATGATCTTAACACTCTTTTCTTCATGGACAATTCATTAGCTCTGCTTTTCAGGCAGTATCCTTTTTTTTTTTTTCCCCTCTACCCTGAAGTAGAAAACTGTTCCTGTGACACTTGACTGCAACGACTGGACTACAACTGTGGACTTTCAGCCCACAACTGAGAGGTGACTCCATATTGCAACTTTCTATTCAAATTCAACCCTCAATCTCAAAATATTCATCATTCAGAATAAGAGAATTGGGTGTGATTTTTCATTTTAGATTCAGCTCAGATAGACGATACACTAGAAACAGTGAGAAAAAAAAATGTGTCTTAGAACATCTGCTAAAATAAAAAAAATCAATTACTGGGAATGCCAAGTCATTAGAGGTGATTTGGTCAAAAAACTTGAACTGTGAAAGGAGTTGTAGGAAGCCTGAAAGTCCCTTCGGCATTTTTTTGATTGCTCATAGAAAATGAGCTGGAGCAGTGATAGAGCACATTTCAGAAATGCTTTAAATCATCCTCACAAAAATAGTTTGCTACGTATCTGCTTGTTTGCATCTATATGTTCTCTAGCAACATAAACCAGTCAGCTACTGAAGAGCATTGCATAAAAAAAGTATACAGTGACCAAGGTAAAATCATATACCCTAGATGATGTTGCCCTTTTACTGATGCACTTAAATTTGCTTATTTCAACTACAAAATATTAGGAAGCTTATTAAAAACATATTAAAAAAAAGTCAGGCATCAACTTTAAGGATCATATTGCATAAAGACTGTTAAAGAAACATACAGCCACAGCACTACTTCAATTTTAAGCTTCACCTTTGCCAAAACAATTAGTTTCAGGACAACTGAAATGCATGAAGAAAACACATTAAATTTTGATGTTTAGTTTTCAGAAGAGGAAAAATGTTTTAATATAGACAAGCTTCATGGTACTTGAAAATGATGCTTATTTCTATTTTTTTTTATATCATAATTGATAATATATATTTTTCATAAGCCAAAACCTAAAGAAATCAATCTGGATTTTTTTCAATCCATTTGGAATTTGTTTAGGATTTACCTATGTAGACAATGATGAAGGTATTTTGTTTTCCAGATCAGAAGGTAACCAGAGCTTGTAACTTGCAAATCATCTCAGAGGATACTTCTGCTGTTTTCTTGTCTCAACTCCCCAGCACTAGAATAACAGAATCTGGTCCACTTTGGAGCAGTTAATGACACACATTTTCGTCTTGACTTGGGCAGACAACTGCTGTTATCTTGCCAGTGTTAAACTTACAAAATCATCTACAAGGTAAAAATCACAAGAGTCGTCACTGATACACCTATACAGTACAAGAATGATTTCAGAATGTGTATGATTTAGTCCATCCAGACGATAGAATAAATATAGATACATGTCAAAAGTAAAATTTACATCTTTAAGATTTTTTTCTGGTAATGATTGTTGTCAAATGACAGTTTTTATGTTGTTGCTCCATTGCTTTTCGAAATTTTGCATTGTTGATAGCGCCTGCTCTTAAGAGAAGTGCTCATTTCATTTTCTGACACACTAAGGCTGCACAAAACACCTCAGATTGTATTTAATGAATGAATGACATCATAAATTCAAATCAGACACTGCCAGGATGGCAGCAGTGTTTTTTCTGTGATCCCTCAATAGTAGTTGCTAAATAAAAAAGATACTTGTATTGGAATCACATTGTGTCAAGACATTGTCTGGAGCAAGGCAGTGAAAAGCTATTGATACATATTGTGTCTGGGTCACTATTCCATAAAGTATATTCGCTCTGGTCTGCAGACTGATGTTCCTGCAGTTTCTGAAACAGAAATCTCCTAATCCTGGCATCTGAGACAGTAGTGCATTCAGACGATAAAAGCCCAGGTTCCTTTTTATTGTTCTGTGTTTACAAGTGTCAATTATTTTGTGTATTTCTTGAGAGATTATTTGTAGATCATGACAGGAATTAGTTTTCCTCTCCTGCAGATATGCTGGTGATTTAAATTCCTCCTCTTTGTCTCTCTCCATACTTTTGTTTCAGGTGAACTGGAGACCTTTTAAGAGTACTGTATAGAAGTCCAGAGGAACAATCCTCAGTAGAATCCATAGTAGAAACAAGAATTTTTAACACTAGGTTTGCCCATTGTAAAAGACTTCTGGATGAGTTTTGTTCAATCGTCCCTGGTAAAGGAGTAAGAGTTCAATTAACAATTGTAATAATACAATTGCAATAACTAAGTCAATTTTCTGACTTCACATTAACCCATTCCATTCCACTCATGGATCAGCAGAGAAAGGTTTCTTCAGCCCAGAGATGATAACAAACTGTTGGCACAAAGGACAAAAGGAAATAACATGTTCCAGTTGTGAATTGCCCACATAATCTAGAGGCTCTAGCGCAACCATGGAGAAGGAAAACTCCGGTTCAAATTCTCAATTCAACATATTGAGTCTTTACACAAAGGGAAACAATTTTAAGTCGAAATGCAGAAAGATTCAATTCAGAGTAGCCAGGGCTTGACATTTTAGTCCCAATCTCCTATAGCCCTGGAGAGTATCTGCTGAGCTAATGATTTTTCTGGGGAAAATCACCCTTCAGCCTGTATCTCCCACGTGCGTTTCGTTAGCTCCTGAAATATTATCCAGAGCCTGAGACGCTTTGTGATAAACATTATGTTGGGTTTTTCTTGATATTTACTTTAATAAATGGATATTAAGAACTCGACATTACCCAGTGGAAACTTAATTTGTGAGACCATTTCTATCAAACTCTAGTTATCTGCAAATGTGTCACAGTTAGCTGGATTCAGCAGCTGCCATTCATGACACAGTGCCAATAGCACTCGCTCAAACAATTGAATGGGTACAGGATTGCAGGTCTGACCCTGACCATTTTCTCTGACCGACATCATAATCCTGCTTTCTCACTGCGTGGGTTCTCAGATACAATACATGTGACCAGAGTTAACTGCTAACCACTCCTGCTACTTTTTATGTCCATGTGCAACTGCATGTATTTTAGGCAAGGGAAGAGCCTTAAACAGGAAGAATTCAAAAGAATGACATTTCAGGTAATTCCTAACTCTTCTCTGATCCCAGACAACACTTAGACAAATGCAGAGTGGATGACCAAGTGACCTACATTTATTGCTCTTTCCAGTTGGAGTTAATTGAAAGGTTGCAATCAGATAACTGTATCAGGAAATCCTTTACATTCCTGTAGACATTGTGGCCTCCCTGAACAGCAGAGAGAATATGATGCTGTGTCTGATCTCTGGAGTACGTTTAGGCTCCACAGGGTCCTCTGAATGTCCGTACTGAGGTGCTGACTGGACTGTACCGCAGCTACATTCTGACCTGCAAACACATGCTCCTCCATACAGTCTCTAGAGCACAAATTTTAGGGGAAAGCCACACATACATTGCTGTGCACTTAGTTCTAATTTCACATTTGTATATAAACACGTATTATATATAATACAATTTTATATATTACAAGATATTAAAATACTACTATTTGTCCTGTCACTGCCAGTACTTTTATTACTACTTGGATATATTTGTCAGTACAGTCACCTATACTCTTCAACCTGTTTAACAGCAGCCAGTTAGGAAGCTGACAGCAAAGGAGATGCTGGGATATTATAGCAGAATGGCAGAAGACAGAGCTGTTAATACTATTTGTCAAAGATGGAGACGTGGTACTGTAAGAAGGGAAAGGTACTCCTATCCCTAGGGAAGATTGGACTACAGGACAGAGAAGTAAAGTCATCTTTAGAGGAATCAGCTAATACTGGAATACTCTTGCATTGTGCTGCATTATGTAAAAAAAAATATTACAAATAAAAGAAAATGAAAATTTTTCTTCTCCACCGGAAGGGCTTATAAACTACCAAGAAAAACAGATGTTATCCTAGTTTACGGAAAAAGAAACCTGAATTATAATTACCATGAAATGACTTAATTCACTATCTTTAGCAAAGGAAAGAGGGAAAATAGAAAACCAAATGCAATGTATTTCAAGAGGGCAGACTTCAATAAACACTGTAAATTGGCGGGTGAGATCTCCTCGGAAACAAGTTGAAGTGACAAAGGAGTCCAGAAGAGTTGGCAATTATTTAAAGAAATGACAGTGAGGGTACAATCAGAAGCCATGCCAACATGAAGGAAGGATAGGAAGTGTAATCAGAAAACAATTTGGCTAAATCATGAGCTCTTCAATGACCTGGAGCTAAATAAAACGTACAGGAAGTGAAAAGTACATTGAAATAATAAAGACAAGTACAGATGAATAGCATAAATATGTGGGGAAAAAATTCAGAAAGGCAAAGGTACAAAAAGAGAGGAAATTCGCAAAGGAAGCAAAGAGCTTTCTGTTAAGCACATTTGCGGTAAAAAGAACTCCAAGGAAAAACAGTGGTTCACTGCTAAACAGACAGAACAAGTTCCTGCCAGATGAGTCCCAGAAAAGTGAAACGTTTAGTGCTTTTTCTATTTCAGCCTTCACTAGAAAGGTCAGCTGCAGCTAGACAGTTGACAGAACCAAGGAGCAATAACTCAGGTTACAACAGAGGAAGATCAAATTAAAGAATACTTAGGTAAGGTAGAAGTTTCCAGTTCAGTGAGGCATTAGGACGTTTATCCCAACATACTTAAATAACCGGCAGATACAGGCATTAGTAAATCTTTTAGAGAACTCATGGAAGATGAATAGGGTCAAAAGACTGAAGAAGAGCCAGCAGACCATCTATATGCATGGAGCAATAAAGGAGGAGACAGGGAATTACCAGTTTGACAGTCTAACTTGATTCCTGGAAAAATACTGGAACAAATAATCTAACTACTTGTAAGCACCTAAGCAGTATCAAGGAGAGGAGTAGCAGTCAACATGGATTTGTCATATTTGTCATATCAATCTAATTCCACTCTACCACAAAGTAACAAGCCTTGTGGGTAGAGAAAGATGTCATACATCTTGACTCTAGTGAA
Organism: Baryphthengus martii; assembly: GCA_013396935.1. NCBI lineage: Eukaryota > Metazoa > Chordata > Aves > Coraciiformes > Momotidae > Baryphthengus > Baryphthengus martii. The sequence goes on along the minus strand of VWZK01018789.1, from coordinate 558,630 downwards.
GCTTTTGACACTATCACACAAAATATTCTCATAAGTAAGCGAAGAAAAGGTGGTCAAGACTAAATGACAGAGAAAAGGCATGCAGAGCTGTCTGGAAATCTTAAGAATAAACTGGAAAGAGTAAGCTCGAAATTTTAAGAGTAATTTATCAATCATTTGGTGTCAAAATAGTAGGATTGTATCAGGCTGAAATAACAGAGGTCTGTTCTAGGCCTAGTGAAGTTCAATATTTTCATGAATGTTGAGAAGGAAGGGAAAAGAGTATGTTTGTTGCGTTTACAGATAAAATCAAGCTCAGACAGGCAGTCTGTAAACACACTGAAGGATAGAAGAGAAATTAGGAAAATTGTGACAAATTAGAGAGGTGACCTAGAAAAATGAGGACCTATTTCATAAAAGCAAGTGGAATGTATTCTCATAGGTGAGAACAACGTCTTTTTCATAAATGCAAATTATGGTGAATCACAAACTGAACATGAATCAACAATGTTAAGTTGTTAAAAAGACAAATATGACACTGGTGCATACAAACAAAACCAGCACCTATAAGAAATGTGAAACATCCCTCTGGCTCCAAAACTCTGTCCAGCTTCAGGACTCGGGGAAGTCTGAGAGGAGACATAAAAACAGTCTGGAAGTACTTGAGAGTCAACAGGAGTAAGCTCTTCTTACATGCTGAGGCTAGGATAAAATATATGAATTATAATTATAGCAAGAAATCCAACATTAAAAAAATAATTTGACAAGCATTTGTCAAAAGCAGTTTAGGTAAAGGTCATCCTAATATCAAATAGATAGATGTCCTAAAAGATTTCAAAATGTTCCTTTTATCCATCTTTCCCTCCATGACACACTGTGGATTTCAGGGACGCAAGTCATGGATGATTAACCAAAGTCAACATGGGACGTCTAAAATCAAGAGAAAATTCAAGCAAGAAATTGATTAATATTGCCAGTTCAAGTGTCTTTACCCCAGAATATCTTTCCACTCACATTTTCTCTCTCAATAAACAGATTACACATGTAGAGTCTTCATGCATCAAACGACACATAAAGCTTTTTCATATAGCAGAGGAAATAGCATTCAGGTTTACTTTTTTTCATTTCTATTTTTGCTATCTCTGTTATCACAATACAAGTGAAAAAGAGATGATGCTGAAGCAGAGTTTGCTGGTGGAAAATGCATTACAAATGTATTTTGTAATGTACAAATGTACAAATACACCATTAGACTCCTACATAATTGGATACTAGTTGATTAAAGGTCACCGGCAAAAAGCCTTTTGAAACAGCACCGAAAAAAGCTCAGCTCCCTCATGTAGCATATGTCAGTACAGAACAGAGAAGTGACACATCCAGTTTATTATGCCACATTTACAACTTAGGGTGGATTACTAGTGACAATATTTCTTTTATAGAAATAGCAGATGCCTTTTTAAATTATTATTAGAAATGTTGTGAATAGTAATTTATAGTCTTCTTTTCTGTGTTAATAATATACTCCTACCCAGTAAATATTGGCTAAATATTTAAGTGAAGGAATTTTTTTTCCTTTCCAATCCCCCATGCAATTTGCTTAATTTGGTAGATTTTAATTAGGAAAGTGAAGAATTGGTTAATATTTAAAAACCAAGCACTTAATCATGTTGTTTTGCACTGGTGGTGTCTATCAGCTTCATGAGAAGCAGCAGGCTGGTCTAGAGGGACAGTCAAACTAGAATTAAGGTACCAAAGATACTAAACAATATCTTTGAAAAATGGACTTTTAAGGAACTTGGAAGTGCTTTTCTCTTTCTGAGATGAATTAGGGTGTAAAATACTCCCAAATCCCAGACCACTCCTTGCACATTTTTTGGTATGTATGTTCTCTGAAAGTTGTGGGAATTGAACATCTAACTGTTTAGATGCCTTTGACAGTTCCACTGTGTATTTAAATAACTTGGTAGAGCTCTCCTGATGTAATAACTGCTGATTATTCCTCAAGTGGATAAAGGAAATCAAACACAGAATGTCATACATATACCTAATATTTCCATTTACAGGTTTCCTGAACAGCTTAGTACTCTACTATAGTTTTAATCTAAAGTAGTTCAGTTTTAATCTGAAATAGTAGTTATCAGTAGCACCCATAAATCATTGTCTACAAACAGGAGTGGCACAGAAAGGTGTTTTCAGTCCTCTACAGGTCTGTCAAAATGTTTGTAGAAGTAATTCACATTTGCAGTAACTGAACCTATGAAAGATTTGCAATTCACTTCACATAAAATCTTTGTAAGTGAAAGGCTAACTCCTGCCCTCATTTTTTTTCTCTTGTGCGGGGTGATTGCAGGCAGTAGGTTTACTTTATGTAAGAGACAATATAACTAGACTTGGTTAGTTATTCTGAACTCTGTTTTTTAACATGAGATTTGAACAGTTCATTCCCATTAAAGGTAAGAGAAAATGGGTGTTTAAAACCCCTTGATGACTTTGAAATTTCTAGCCAGCTTGTCTGAATTCTGCTGAGGGACTGACTCTGTGTATGTTCACACAAATCCTATTAAGTCAGTGGAAGTCTCAAACATGTCTCTGGGGCAGAGTGGGACCCCCTGCTATCTAGTCAGTGCAAATTAACAGCTGAGAGTGGAAGGAATGTAAAAAAGCAAAATCTCTTCACAGGGCCACATTGATATGCAAGGGATTTGCTTGTCAGGGTGAGATGTGTGATATGAAGTGAATGTTTATTGCACACTGCAGGGAGCTTCCAATAGTAGCCAAAAGGAGATATCTATAGTAGATCTGGATCGGAAGCCATCTAAAAGCCAAGGCAGAGTGAAAGGCCTTTTGACACAGAATGCCTTTGTGACGCTCCTTATTCCTTATTAAAGGAAAAAGAAATTGCCAGCATTTGCAAATTGAGGAAGAGGAAATTTGTAAACTTGACGTTTTACCAGCACTTCTAATTTGACTGATTTGCAGTATTTTGAAGTGTGATGCGTAGTAGCTGCATAAAACTGAGTAAATTACAGCAATGTTCACACAGGGACTTAAGGAGAGAGGAGAAATTTTCAAAAGCAGTGATGTGAACTTTAGTCTAAGAAGTCATACAAATTGTCATAGTCTCAGGCCACGAACACAGGCTTGGCTGATACCGGCACTCATTTCCTTTTACTACAGGGACTTAAATCATTTTACTTACCTGATCCCTGGAAGAAAATATTGAGGATTTTTAATCTGTGTTGTGTCTGGGGTGGCCTACTAAAGCCGTTCTCCAGGAGAAGCATGGAGAAGGGCATTGCTTCCCATTCCAGCAAGAAGCAGAGACAACTAACCAGCCCCTGATTTCTTCCACTCTGCTGCTGAGGTCCATTCATGAATATGGTTCAAAGCAAAAATTTCTGCTGTTTGCTGCTGCTAACGCTTGGGGGTGGGGAGGAGGGCACTAAGCCATGGGTGCCAGATCTTTGCTCAGAGGTGGAGAAGACACCAAGTGCTGATTAAGGATTCATTTCATTTCCACAGTTTCTTTCTTTGGATGAAGCAGCCATCCAGATGACCAACACTGCACCAGTTACTTTGGCTGAAAACAGCTATAGTACTTGGAATTCAAATGCTTTGATTTGAATACATGATTTGAAGTATGTTGCTAAGTAACACCTTATTGCATGAATCATATCTGCGATATCTACCACAAATGGTAAGTTGAATGATCCTCTGCAAATCAAGAGTTACTTTCCAAAGTAAATTTGCTAACTACTTTTTCTAATGGTCGCATTAGAGAATTTTAAACTGTGTTCATACACTGTGTGTGAGGAGAAACTGAGGAGCTTCATCAAACAAATCACTCAGTTTATTTGCCATGCTCACACTAGGAACAGTACTAAATTCAAAAGCAACCCCTACGCACATCCCAGTACGCTTAGCCAGCTGGCCCAAACCGATAGCACAAATCAAAGCCTGCATGAAAAGCGCAAACAAACACAACTAGGAGAAAATAAATTCTCACATGCAAGTAGAAGTGATGGACACAGAAGCTGAGGATTTCTGTAGAGTTAGGCCATAGGACAAGGTTGGGTGTCAATCCCAAGGAGAACCTGCTGTCCTGCAAGACCTGAAGCTCCAACTTAGGAGAGGGAACAGCTTCAGAATGTATGGCTGCCTAAGTGACACAGCCAGTTGTCCTCATTGTCCACATAGCTGGGAAATTGCAGCTGATCATCAAACAGCATCCAAAGAAACATAGTTTCTAACGTGGCATTTTGAAGTGAGCCATCACACTTTGTCTCACGACTCTCACTATGAGCTGCAGCAGATCAGCCAGAGGAAGATGATACTCTTGAGAGCTGTGGCCTCATCAGTCATCCTGGTTTATCAGGGCCATGCATGAATCATAGTGCTCTGATGCAGAAAAACTTCAGTGGATCTGGGTCTAATGCCTTAAAGAATGAGGTGTGCATCATCCCATATGCCACACAGTACCAGCTGAAGGCGGAGCTGGATTACACGTCAGTTAGAAAACTCACAAGGTCATTAAAACAAGCCTGCGAAGCAGTTCAAACATGAATGCACAGGCAAATATGAAGTATTACATGTCTCCAGCCCAGAATCACATAAACTTTGTTGCAAACAATCCTACATTTTAAGATCTCACTGAGATTAGCGTAAACCAATCCTTACCTTTGCTTTTTGTCCCCTCTGAAACACAGTCCAGGATCCCCTTGAAAAGAAGGAAAAATACTATAAATACCAGCAGACTGCTACGCTGGTGCACAGGATATATTAAAGCATGACATACTGTATATCCTTGTATCCAGTGGTTAAAGATGGGAGTCAGAAGTGCTGCTATGAATACTTGAAAATAATAGAACAGGAAGTAGAAGCCAGTCCAGACCATTATGAATGCACAGGGACTATCTCTTCACTTCTTTGAAATTATTAGATAGTCCTATATACACAAACCGAATTTGACTACTGCTCATCTATATGTGTACTCTACTTCTAGACTGGATCCACATGGAGTCCGTTTGGATGTCTCCAGATAGATGCACTCAGCAGTCACACCAGTCCACCAAACTATCCCTACTGAGCAGATAGGACAACTCTAGGTCCAGTTAAAAATGTATATGTTGAGCGTGTCTTGTGCTTAGCAGTCATTTTGAGTCCTGCTGGTCAAAGTCTACCTCTTGAAGTGCAGTTATCTGCTAGTGCTAATGGCAAATAGAAGAGTAGCTACCTAAACGCCACTAAAGATCAGGACATACAGGCTGTGGTCTGCTGTCTACTCTGTAAGGAAACACAGAGGATTTGTCTCTTCTTAAGAGACAAATCAGGCTGAAAGTTCAGATATTTACAGCAAATGCTGGGGCAGGGTTTATACCAGTATGTATTACCAACTCAGATTTAATCCTAATTATTTCTTTCCCACAAAACATTTGCGTTTGGACTTCCTTCCTCCAGTCATTCTGGCTAACATATTTCAACAGTCTCTCTCAGTTTAGGTTTGTCTTTGCAAAGGTGGAGAGGGGTGGTAGAAACTTTTGACATTAGCAGGACATTTCTCCCCTGAACTCAATAGCAGTTCTGACTTGGAAAGCAGAACCTGTCAATCAGAAGACATTGGCTCTCAACACTATCTCTCTTTCCTACTTTCTCCTGGCACTAAGTTCATGGCAAAACTGACACAGAAATTGCAATTATGTCCCTTGAGCCCTGTAACTTGTCCCCAGCACACCAGTCTTTCATGTGAGGAAATGTAGTGCAAAAAATACCTTGGTGGAGGCTTCTGCCTAATGCTGGAAAGCACTGATGCACTCTGGCTCCAGGGAGAGGTAAAAAGTTGATTGCCACCCACTCAATAACCATTTCCTTCTGGGTGATCGATGGAGCATCGTCAAAGCTTGGTCTGATGACAGGCACCCGTTAGCTTTCGGAGGCAGAGTACAAGAACGGCTCCATGATAGATGCTCATGGAGAGGGAAGTAGTAAAGAGAATGGCAGCAGTAAAAGGAACGAAACAGGCTTCCTGCTGCATGGAGGAGGAGGCAGTAGGATAAATGAAGGGGCATTAATTGAATCAGAACATTTCTTTAAACTCAGAGCTCTGACTGCAGCACTCTCATCACACCATGTAAAGTTTCTTCCTGTGTATGCTTGGTGACATCTTGACATGCTGATTTTCGTATTGCTCACACCGTAATCCCCAGAGGAAGACATCTGAGCTCTGAAAAGTGCCTTTGAGTCATACCTTCCAACTAAACCCATTTTCCAGTTCCCTTCCTGCCAGGGTCACTGAGTTTCTGGTCTCAAAAACAAAAGCTTTACAGGAAAGGTGATTGGAAAGAGGAATAAAGGCTTGTAGTGCTCCTCCAGAGTGCCAGGTGGTACAGCTCAGCCAGTGCAGTTTGAGGGCAGCATTAGTTGGCATTATGCTTAAGCTCTCCAACATAGGCAGAGCAAGAGGATGACAGGGAGCAAGACTTTCCTTAGAGACACAGTCTACTCTTATCTTGCTCTAGAGATTGTATAGTGAGATAGTCTTTACAAAAGGCTGTAAACTGAAGTCAAGCTGTTCCTGTATCTACAAGACAGGCCAGGGTAGCCCTGGTGGGATGAAGTAATTGGTCACAGTGGAAAGGGTTGTGGATGAGATGTGTCTGTCCCTATGCTCTGCACCCCCGGCTGTTGCCTGAGCTGGAGAGGGCAGCGAGGAAACGTCATCACTTGCACTGGGTGCGGGAGCTGCCTTCCCTCCTGTTACTGCAAGATTAGGAGATGAGAGAGCTCCCAAAGGAAAAATATTTGGATGTGAATAGGGAAGGTCTTTCTTTACTCTGCCTCAGCTAAGTGGTTGTGTTGTAGCAGCTCTTTAAATATCCTGTCCAGCCCAGTCTGTGAGATGCTGATACACAAATCTACATGTTTTCAAACAGATGGTGTCTACCTCCATGTCTCTCTCATTCTGGTATTGTCTGAGCCAGCCTGGCCACAGGAACAGTGCTCACTCACGTACTTGCATGCACATGGGCATAGGGTGACTAAAGAAGTTAATAAGCTTCAAAGCATGCGACATGATAATCAGAAGTTCACATCAGGACAAGGAGAGAATATCAGGGCCTTGCAATGGACAAATAATTGACCTTTGAGTCCTGTGTTGCCTGTGCATTCATACACAGACCAGACTGTTACCAACATCTCAGTGCAGGCACACCTTGCTGGAAAAGCAGTCAGTGTGATAGTACTTAGACCCTTCCATCATCAAAGTCAACCAACTTTCAGCTCCTTCCCAGAGAAGTGTCTGCTATTTTATGGCTTGTCTCTTTTTACGTTACCCCCTCTACGAAATGTGAGTGGAGTGTGTGTGGAGTTTGGGATTCAGTGTTAATGCACAGCACTTTCTCAGGGAAAGGAATCTTATCATCCAGCCTGAACGCGGAGCCTTGGAAATACTGGGGCAATTGTTTGCTTTCTATACACAGTTGATCAAGCTATCAGACAGCAGAAACAACCAAGTGAGATTAAAACAGCTCCTTTTCAGTTAAATAGGACCCCATCACAAGAAGCCTCATGAAATACGTTACGCCTGCCACTCTGGGAGTGTGCAGAAGACATCAGAAATGATCCATCTGTAAATCTTTGGGAAAATTACATCCAAACTAAGGCTTTAAGGCATAAATTTCCTCCACACAAAACCAGAATAAAATATACCCACCTATTAAACACCATCACACAACTATCTAGGAGTACTCTGAAGGTACAGATTAATTTACACATAAAATATAATAAAGCTATATCTTATTGGACTCATATTTTGAACTTCTCACAAGAACCACTTAAATATTTTTCTGCATCTGCTAAATTGGTTCGGGAGTAACATGAGACTCTGTTATGTTTAATGACACACAGAAAACTTTGAAGCTTCATCTTCCAGATTTCTACCCAAGAAAGCATTATCCATTAAACCTGGGCCTTTTTTTTCCTTTTCCAGTTCAGTGGCTAAAATAATTCACATTTCAACTAATCCAAAAGATAAAAAAAAAAAAAGAAAACAAACCTCTCTGAAAAATTTTGCATTAATCAGAAAAAACTTTGTTTAAGCTGAAATATTCTTTTGGTATTATCTTCCCCATTTCAGAGTTCTTTTCAGGGTTAATTTCTAAACTGAAAGGCCACATTCAACTGAAAAGGAAAATGTTTGCTACAGATAACTGCTCAAAAGAAATGTTGCAATATTTAAAAGAATTTCTTTGTTGCTTTTTTCTCAATTAAATTATTCCATAGATTTGACTCAAGTTGTTAAACAGCATATTCCCCTATCCTTCAAACATCATCAGCCAGACCTGAGAGTGGAAAACTTCAAAGGATATAGATGTTCAGCAAGACAATTAGGGAATGGTGGGTTGTAGCAGGTGTACAACCACCAGCCTGGTCCTGGGTGTCCTGAGCCATCCTGGACACGACACACCAAGATAGCAAGCCAGACAGCCTGGTGACTGGCTTGTTCACTGTCAAATACAGATAGCTGCAGCATTGGAGAAAGGGTGGGGGAAAGGGAGAAAAGAAATAAAAGTGTTTAAATTTTCTCTTTCTAAAGTTGCACTATGGGTTCTTTATGCATAAAAGCCATGAAAATTCCAGGGAAAATGGCTGTCTGCCCCAAAACTATGGCATCTCTGCTGACAGCCCCACTCCTTCCCCAGCCATCTCCCTCTGTGCTGACAGCAGCATAAGAAGGGCAGACTCCCTAAGACACCAGGAAAATAAGTTATTTCTCCAGGATAACCTCAAGCCCAGGGGGCAGGTCATTAGCTGGTATAAACTGCTGTATTGACTCTGCTGGAGCCCAAGTGATTTATTTCAGGGTCCCACTCTTTGCTAGATGTAGAGACCACAACACAGCACAATATATGCACCCACCATCCTGCCTGCTCTCCATCATGTCATAAAAGCCCCATAAAACTGGGTTTTGCAAACACCACCACACTGGGCCAGTCACGGGCAGGAGATAGGGTGCTCCTTTCCCCCAGGGTCATGGCCTTTAAGATCTTGCTTCTCACTTCTAAAAAGTCATAAAATGAAGTAATCCCAGGTCTTGCCTGGGAGGAAGCGGCAGAGCCCTCTTGGCGGGGCTGCCTGCCTCTGGGATTCATCCACCCCTGAAATTAGCGTTTGGAAATGGCATGGGGATCTTAACAATCTGTATTTAAAGGAGCTTGTCAGATGAGAGCAATGATAATGTATCATGTGTAGTCCTGTGAAAACTCACTGTGCATGAGTCTGGTCATTCCTTTTCAAGAAAGCTGAATTCTCAGGGAAAGAAATGCAGATGAAGGCTACTGTACTTGCCACGGATAAGGAAAACTTTTATGAGAGGAGGTGAGATGTATGAGTTTTGTTTAGTTTCACAGAACAAAGGCTGACACAGAATACAGTTGCTGTATCTAAATATTCCACATTAATAAACACCATGGAAGAATTATTTAAGCTACAGGATGATTATTGACACAACTGGAGCAAGCTGGTGATGAAGACACTTAATGGAGAATGGGTTTTCTAACCATCAGAGGAGGAAGTTTTTGAAAACATATTGAAAGTGGTGAGATTCTATCATGAGATCCAGTTCAACGCATTATGGAAACTTGCAGTACTACTTGAGAGGAGGCACTGGACTCAGCAAACCTTCCCATCCCTTCCACTTCTACTTTATATAAAAGCCAAAGGAAATTTTGCCACAGATTTAATTTGGCTCACCCTGAAATGTTAATCTTGTCAGCATGTGCACGTGGTCTAATCAGTTTGGGGTCTTTGAATGATTCACCACAATTTGTCAGACCAGATATGGACTTTAAATTAAATGAATGCAAAAATTCTATCCTCAGCAGCAGGACTGCAGACCTGGATGCACAGATCTCAGTGGATAGAGTAAAGTGTGGTGGCCACAGATACAGTTTATTAATCAGTTATCTCTGTTTATTGGAGACCAGGATCTTCCTGCAGCTGCTAAACCCAGTGACATGCAATGACAATTATGTAAACTTCCATGGAACTCCAGAAAAAACTACCAGTGGTTTCCTGGCTGTAATATTTGAGCTGATCTAATCTGACATATGGTGATTTTTTGAGTTATTTGACAGTGTAGAGAGCTAAGTAAATCCCTCTCCAAACAGCCATTAAAAGCAGCACTGCGGTTTTTGTTATTTTGGAAACCCAGAAGCATGTTGCTGCAAATAGTCAAGTGTGAACACTGGAAGGATCAGATCTTATAGCAGATCTTGACCTTGAGTGCATCAAACCTTTTTAAATCTAAAATATGTCTTCAAATAAAGAACTTATTTTTATGAAAAGGGACAGACTTCTGTGAAAGAACAGACAGTGCAAAATCTAATGGACAAAACGGCTTCAGCCTAACATAGGATTTTTGTCAACTGTACACTTGCTAAAAAAGTTCAGCTTTCAGCCATTGAAGATGAAAACATTTGTAAGGGTTGTTGACTTTTCACTGAAAAAGTGACACTAGTGACTGTTCTGCAAATGGTGGAAATTTATTCTGCAAATAAATTTCATCTAGACATTTTTCAGGGCCATATTTTGAAGTCTGTCTTAACTGGACTTGCATTTCTTGCTTTAGCTTAGGTCATTTGATCCTCTGAGAACTGATTGGTCCTGCAAATCAACTACAGAGATATGTAAAACTAACTTTTACATTTCAGAATAAGATTGCATATCCAGACCTATCTCTTAAATATCTGGGAAACACAGACCAATAGAAAACTTGTCTCAGAACATCAGTATTATAACTGATACCTACAGAGTGAGACAGATTAGCCTAAAAAAAATATTAACTTATGCTGAACTGCATATCTTGCTTGCTAGTAATGCCACATCTAAGTTTAGAGGAAAGAAAATGTTTGTAGAAATCTGAAGTACACAAAAATAATGTCTCACTATCACACATCAACTCCTGGACAGAATTATACTCATCCTGCTTCACTTCCATCAGCATCTTAATAATAAAGGCTCTGCATGTAGATGAGACTTCTTCCCACAATAGCAATCATGCTTAACTTTGCTGTAATTCGCTTACAAGTCAGTGGCCCCACTCAAAAGTATAATGGAAGGTGCTGGTGATGTGGACGGATTTAGTTCCACCAGCAGCTGCCTGTGTCCTATAGCAGTTGGCACATGGGGAAAAAGGAGGTGAAGAAAAGATCCTAACCAAAGAGCGGAGAAGTAGACACCACTGTGAAGTTGATTTTGTGCCTTCAGCTGAAGCAGAAGCAGAGAATATCAAATGTCAGAAGAAAGTTTATCCTCACAAGTTTCCAGCCTCGGTTTGTACAACAAAGAGATCTGGCTAGCTCAGATAAGAGGTGAATGAACATCCCAAGCTTATTTATCCGAAGTATTCCACCCTTCACTAAACAACTCCATTCCTAGAATGATGCAAGTCTCATGACTAAAACAACGTGGCACACTACCAGAATACTTCAGTCCCACTATGCCCTCTCTGCCTGTCCCACCTCCAGAAAGCCATCACAAAAGCTGATTCTGTCTTCTCAAGTTAGCAAAACTCCCAGTAACCGCAGTAGCACCAATACTAGGCTTGTGCAAATATTTTCTATCCATACATAGGTTGTCTTATCCCAGTCATTCTCAACAAGGGAGGTATTCCCACACACATGTTTCTTAAAGTTTTACTTTGGCTTTGTTTGTACAGCAACGCAAACACCTTGCATGGAAGGGATCTTTTATTCCAGCTGCTGGAGCAACAACTGCTCACAATAACTGAGAGGAGTGTATATCAATAGGTCCTCGTGAAGAACAGAAAGGACAACCTTGTGGTGGCATAGGACTTTCTTTTCCTGTTAAAACCTTGCATGCTTCAGTCAAGTTCTTGTCTCTCCATGTTGTTTTTTAAGGGTTAAGAGATTAAGTGGGGGGACACACAGGTGATCACCTCAGGACCCTGAGGGCTCAGAAGGCAGCTGTTCTTCTTTCCCCTTCCCTGCCACACTCCAGAAAACAAGGAGACAGAAAATTCTGCAACCCTTCCTTCCAGGGCTGTGATGCTGAAGCCACCCCTCAGCGCAGCCGGGCCTGAGCCCCCATGCTCTACACAATCCATCGCCATCAAGAGTGGGTTTGGTATAGAGCTGCATATCCTTCTGCCCTTAATGTTCCCTTTCCCTGTTTATCTCCTGTTACTCATTAATTTTGTTATAGTCTTATCTTCCAATTTTGGGTGAGGCATTTTTTTCCTTATTCCCCTTATTATCCTCCCCAGGGAGGAGGGGGAGGGGGAGGAGGCTAATAGAGAGAAATCTTGCTCTGTGGGGCTTACCCTGAGCCTTAAATGGAGACACTCCCCACCTATATGTTCAACCTTTTTTGATATGCTGACTTAGAAGACTCTGCTTGATCTAAGAGCAGATCCCTGTATAGGAAATCTGAGTCTCCAACAACAGCTCACTTCTCTCAGCTATTTTCTACCAACCCACTGGAAGTACTTCCTAGGCTTTCTTCAATGATCCACACAGGGAAAATTTTTCCTGCCCACCAGCCTTGAAGAGATGTCCCAAAAAACAATCCTGACTTAGTGAAATGTCACTTATCCATCATAGAGATGGAGCTGCTGTCAGGAGAGCTGAGCTGCAAATCACTAGCTCAGGTCTCAGTACATTAAAATTGCTGTTCTGTACCTGGCTAAAAATACAGAGAGGGCACAAGTTCAAATGCATATCCAAATATGGCTACTTTTTCTCTCGTGAACTTCAAATTAAAATCCTTGGGAGAAAAACTCTTCAGATTTACTCCATCTTCTGTCACTCTGGGGGAAGGAGACCCTCACTGTCATTTTCCCCTCTCATCTGGTATCTGGTTCCTGCCAGTTCTCTCTAATACTGTTATAAATCTCTCCTTTACATTCATGTGTAAGCGAATTAATTCATAGTTTCTTCCAATATTTTTACATCTTTGTGTATTTCACCTTAATATATCCTTCCAGTGTCTATTTCCATCTCTTTCACTCGGCTGTTAGACTTCGCTTGAATAAACACTTAGTCTGATTTATCCCATATGTAAATCAATCTGTTGTATTATTTTCTTGAAGAAATTTTAGCTATTGCTTGAACACAAGATGCTACACATTATGAAGTTTCATTCTATGTGATCACCGCAGTTTGTTTCCCTTGCAATTCAGATTCATCTTCTAATGAGCTAAAAATTAACAATGTAGATAAGAGTCATTAGAAATGTGTATTCATCTTTACCAAAACCAAATTCTACAGTTTCAATAGAACACAACATTTCATGCATTGTGGTAGAAAATGATACAACCCCAGGAATTTCAGATGCTAACTGTCTATTTCCTAAACCGGATAATTATCACAACGCACAACATAGAGAATTCCCCTAAACACTGCAGATAATCTATCACTGCAGTTTTCTGTATAACCTTAAAACCTGACCTGAATAATGTTCCCTGTTTTCTCTACCCTCGCATATCAAAACCTGGCATTTCAGCAGTTTGCAACTAATCAATTAATAGGTCACTCATAGACTGTGATGTAGTCAAATATTAACATGAGAAGAGAGTAAGTGACCTCCTCCCGTCACTGTAAAACCTTTGCAGTGGTGACTTCAGTAGGTGAAAAAAAAATTAACCAGCTCTGCTGGGATCCCCATGAGTGAACATCCCACTCACAAACAGTAAAACTTCACTTGCCCTCTGGAATATCACAACATCAATCTGTCACGTATTAGGGATTTCCCCTTCATGCTGTTAACATACCTCAGACTCAAAACAAATACCAGTAATTAACAGGCTTGTTAAGGAAAGAGAAGCAGCTTGCTTAGTGCTTGTCTTTGTATGGAATAATTTCCATACCAGTAAGGACAATCCCTTTCTTGGACCTATGCTCATTCTAAGCTTGCTTGCTCATTACATCACACAGAGAAGCAGGACTGTGAATCTAGTACATACTCTTGACCCATTCTCTCAGAGGATGGACTTTGTGAAGAGTTGCTCAGATTTTATTCCCTCAAGAAAACAGACAGATTGTTTTAAGCTCCAATCTTGTCAATTTTCATGAAGCTAAACTGCTCTAGATCTGGATCTTGCCCAGAAAAAAAATTAGAAGCTGTAGGTCATAGTTTGTGCTGCAAAACTGGTACCAATGATTTTGTGGCAGATAGTCACACATCTGAGTCAGATCTAAACAAACGTGGCTAGATCATATCAGAAGGGTACAGAACCATCAGAAGTGCTGTCTTATAGATTAATCATAAAAGAAATGTTCAATCCTTGCCGCTGCAGGTACATTAAAGCTAGTCCCTCTGCGTGCTCTTTGTGGGCTACTGACTCTGATGTCCTTCATACATCTCAGCCTGGTGAAATATGACAGATACCCAGTAGACACTGGCAGGATAAAGGTATTTTTTTGTTTCTTAGGAACCTGCACTTCAGCTGTTCTCTGTTTTTTGTGTGTCTTGACTTCAGCAAAGAAAGATTTATTTTTTTTTACAAAGCAAAATTTCCCTTCAGAAATTTCTGGGGTTGTCATTTCTCTGTCACTTCTTTCTTGTGGAAAAACAGCACATCACTGGCAGAGAAAAAAAGCCAGTAAGCAACTATCTTGTATACAAAAGCTCCATCTCTAAAAGTCTATGAATCATTTTAATGAAAAAAGTACCTCCCAAAGCTCTCACCAGAAAAAAAAAAAAAAATTAAATTCAAGAAGTTGTGACTGTGGAGGGACTTAGTGCTCCTAAACAAAGGCCACCTTTCACCTCACAGACCTGCCTGAACCAGTCTGAATTTCTTCCTCAGCTCACCATTTCCATGCAACTGCAGCTCTGGGAGTCCAGACCTGATGTTTCAAATATATTTGAGCTGATACAGACACCTTTTTCATGCTGATATAGATATATTCTTTTTTTATACTAATACAAGCCAGATGGGCTTCAAAATGCCCATCAGAACTTGTTGACCCTCCTGCAGTCCTCTTGTTCTTAGTGGAACTATTTATTTTAGAATCATAGAATGGTAGGGGTTGGAAGGGACCTCTGGAGGTCATCAAGTCCAAATCCCCTGCTAGAGAAGGACTACCTAGGGCCAGCCAAACAGGAACATATCCAGGCAGATTTTGAAAGTCTCTAGAGAAGGCTCCACAACCTCTCTGGGCAGTCTGTTCCAGGGCTCCGTCAACCTTCACAATAAAGAAATTTTTCCTCATGTTGAGGTTGAACGTCCTGTGTTCCAGTTTGTGCCCACTGCCTTTCATTCTGTCACAAGGCACCACTGAAAAGAAACTGGACCCTTCTACTTGACATCCACCTTTCAGATATTTGCAAACATTATTAAGATCCCCTCTCAGTCTTCTCTTCTCCAGACTAAACAGTTCCAGGACTCTCAGCCTTTCCTCATAAGAGAGACGTTCCAGTCCCTTAACCATCCTCATAGCCTCTGTTGGACTATCTCTAGTATTTCTCTGTCTTTCTTGAATTGGGGAGCTCAGAATTGGACACAGTACACCAAATGTGGCCTTACCAGGGCAGAATAGGGGGACAGGAGAACATCCCTTGACCTGCTGGACACACTCTCCTTAATGCACCCAAGTGCATCAAGTGGAAGTGTAGAAATGGTGAAAAATTGGGAGGAAAAAAAAAAGGTAGAATAGATGCTATAATACTACTGGGCAAGAATGGGGTGTTCACACTTCTTCTGGAGGCTACAGCATCTTTACCAGATTTGTGAACACTGAGAGGATGGTTTGAATTAGTTACTTTTGTAATGAGAGTTAATAAATCTATGTCCACAACATCATATCTCCCCAGAGAACTCAAACCCAGTGATCTTCCCAAAGTCATCTAGCTTCCAGAGCCATGTACAAAGTCAGGCCTGTAATTACGGTTGAGAGACAGACCACGTAATGAATGATAAAAATGAGTCAGAAGGGGGAAAAAGCAGAATGACACCCTCTCAGCTCAGCATTCAGAGAGTGTGATCATCAGTGGGCAAGAGCAAAGATGGCAAATGGAGTAGTGCAGCACTCTTCTCTGTTCCCCACTCCATGGTATCAATGGGAAGGAAAATTGCACACAAGAGCTGGAAGGGTGTTCTGAACAGCTTCTTCTAACTGCATTTTTAGCCCTGTCCAGAGATCATGGTTGCAGAGGAAGAAGAGCTGTCAGTCTATGTAACCTCTCTGACCACTGTGGAAGGTGGCAGTAAGGAGTAAGACTTGGTAATTCCTGACTTCTTCATGTTGGAGGCAAGGAAGGCAGAGTACAGCTTAGGTAATGATGGTAATTTTAAGAAGTCAAGGTGCCAGATCCCAAGCTAAAAAGTAAACAAGTGTGTTAGGACAAAGAAGATGCCATCATTTAATAGATGGTAAGGAAAGAGGCTCTGGGGTTTTCTGTAGAGAAATGTCTGTGGAGATAAGCTCCAGCCATCCTGAATGGTGATAAACCATACCAATAGCGGTCTCTGCACTTCATTAATGGCTGAGCAGAGTTTCAAAAACACTCTTCACTTGGGTCCTCAGGACAGGTCTCTATTCGTGGTGGAAATTAAAAATTAGGTGCTCTTTTACACTAATTAGCTGGGTGACAGCTGGCTTTTGGGTAAACAATGAAAACCTCTCTCACACTGGCAACAAATTCACTTTCTTAAAGTGACTACCCAGGTGTAAAAGAGCAAGGTTGAAAAAAAAAAAAAAGAAAGGAAAAAAAAAAGAAAAAATAACAAGAAAAGGAAAAGCTCTTTCAAGATTATTCAGTTTTTTAAATTGCACTCTTCTTATTCCCATAGTCTCAGTCCAACAATTGTCCACGTCTCCTCTTTGTAAATTAAACCCCACAAAGAAAACACTTTTCTCTTTTCATCATAAAAATGTAGGTACGTAAAAGTACTGACCCTATGAATCAGATGTCAATTATTATTTCTAAATGTGGGGTTACACACAGGCAAGTAGACGCTGGACAGACCCCAAAAGGCTGTGGACAGTGTTCTGGCTGCCTATTACAGTCATTAAGTAGGTGATTCATTGCCTAGTATTTTAGGACTGCCAGACTGTGCCTCTCTACGCAATGAAGAGGCAGAAGGAGTTGCAACATCAAAGTCAGGCACTTGCAGTCAGCCATCTGCCTAAAACTTTGATTTATGTCCCTTTATTGTACATGGATCAGGCTGTCCAATGATGTACTCTGATCTACAAAACATCAACACCATTCTAGGTGTTTGTGATCATACAAGGGGCCCTGCTCAGTAATAAAATGAGCCTTATCTAAACTGGGACATGAAGAAAGCACAGATCACTGCAAACAACATACAAAGGAAGGCTCGCAAAGCTTTATAGAAGAATGGCAAAGAAACCACATTTGATGCTGTGTTCACCTGCTGTGGCTTAGGTTTTATGGAGTGAGCAACATGCATTGCTGTGGGTTGCAAGCCCACAGCAACGCAAGATGCTTCCCATTCCCCCAGCATGTCTCAAGGGCTGATCTCAGGGTGATCGCCATTTTCCTGAGGAAATGGAAAAAAAAACCAAAACAAATGGTTGCTCCCCAGAATCTCACTTAACACGAAGAGGAAGAGCTGTAAACTGGCCTGCTACCAACCTCCAAAGCAGCATTTGAAGCCAGGACTGCACTGCTAATTCCATGTTTAATCCACCCCAGCACAACACAGCAACAGGCAATTAGCATGGCTTTGTTGCCTGAACTCTCCTGCAGTGTATGCGGGGCCGTCAAAACCACAGGTCTGCTGTGATCCTCTCAGTTCAGACGAGGCAATAACCCTGGAACAGAGGGAGCAGGTGGAGGTATTTTGGCAAAACTGCTCTTCCCTCAATAGTTGGAGTGCATTGCTTCCTGAACAAGTCCAGCCCTGTTTGCTCACTTAATTTTACAGCTACAGGTTCGTTTTGCTTCCAGCTCTCACTCTTGCCATTGGGCTGTGTAAGAGATGCCAGACTTCACATGCCGAGCACAAGACCTGCATGTTTTACTCCTGTCTCCGTCTCTACTATCAGGTAGTGATGGAATAGTGCCGCAGGTGGCATGAGCAGAGACTGAATCACTGCGGTACAAAAAAGCTGCCATGCATCACTGAAGATGCAAGTGGCACAGCCCGGATACCAGGCAAATAGTGGCAACATATTGCATGGCTCAGGATCATTCCTGCATCCTTGATTTGCATTTCCTATTGCTAAGAACAAGACCAGGCCATGCACTGGCAGCAGGGAGGTGCTGGAGCAGGTCCAGAGGAGAGCAACGAGGCTGGTGAAGGGACTGGAGGGAAAGTCTTATGAGGAGAGACTAAGGGAACTGCGCTTGTTCATCCTGAAGAAGAATAGACTCAGGGGAGACCTCATCACTCTCTACAACTACCTGAAAGGAAGTCATTAGGCACTGGAATGGACTGCCCAGGGAGGTGGTGGAGTCGCCATCTCTGGAGGTATTTAAGGAAAGACTGGATGTGGCAATTAGTGACATGGTCTAGCTAGGTGTTGTGGTGTTGGGTCATAAGCTGGACTTGATGATCTCGGAGGTCTATTCCAGCCTCAACAAGTCTGTGATTCTGTGATTCAGAAGCAGCTGAAGAAAATAAGGTTCGGCGCTGTGGGCAAGTGGTCCATGGTGGTTTGGCTCATCATTGTGCAGCAGAGCTCCTGCATAGGACATGTCCCTGGAGACATCCACTCCTGACAGTGTGAAACAAGAGCTCCATACAACATGTGGGCAACTCTTTGAGCACCTACCTGTGAAGCCCTTTAAAAGGACCAGTGACTTCTACATAGCTGATCAGTTTAATATACCCTGAAATATTCACATATCTTAATACCCTATTCAGCTGAGCAGCTAGTCTGTGACTTGTTTCTTGAGGACAATATTTAGGAAAAACTGTTGTAATAGTAATGCATTTATTCTTATTTGATGATTTGGCAATTTTGAGTCTCATCCCTTTTAGTTTACTCATTTCTCTTGTGAAAACACATGCGCACACACGTAACTCACCATGCTCATGTAACTCTTCGTGTTTTGCTGCTATGGTTACTTGAGATTCACACATGCACACACACTTGGGAGAGAGATAAAATCACGCTGGCTGAGAGGCTTTATCTTGCCTAGCAGTTCCTCTGATGGGTCAATTTGACTTGGAAAGGAAGAGGATAATTTGATTCCTAACAGAAAACCTCCTGCTTTGATGTAATGTTTCTGCAGTGTTTATCATTCCCCATTAGATCTTTTCTGTGTGATGTTTTCCTTTTGTTTTCCTGTTGTATTTTACAATAACACTTTTGAGATAACCCACCCATCTCCCAGGGAAACATCATACCTATCCCATTCACAGCACTCATAACTGTAAAACTCAACACTGCCTCCTGTACCATCCCGTGTCTTTAGAAGATAAAATATTGTATGTCTGGTCTTGCATTCAAGCCAGCAGATGCTAGTATTACTACATTTCAAAGGACCTCAATCAATCTGTTTCCTTCATTGTCCCACTCTTGCAAAAAACTAGACAGAGAAGCCTGAGGCTTTCTGTTTTTTGAAGTGCTCTAATCTGGATAGATCTTAGCACTGCTGTCATAATTGATTAAGCTGTTAACAGCATCCCCTGCATCTCCTGAGAGCCGTCATGGTTCACATTCATCAGGGCATGCTCCAAAGTTCACACACTTCCACAAGGCACAGCTCAGCAAGAGCTGGGCATCATTGGAATAATAATACTTTGCACTTCCATCTCGCCTTTCATCACAGGCTCCCAGTGCACTTTGAAAATACTCAGAGTCCATTTCTCCTACCCATCATCACACTCTGTTATACTGTACAGCAATCCTCCCCCCTTCCAAAAATGTTCCCAAAATGCAGAGAAAGGTACATCAAGGACAAGTAAACTCTTATCAAAAAAGCCACAACACTTTTGAGAGATAAGCATCATTCTTATTTTACAAATGGATAAACTTAATGGCTACGTTTGCATGGGTGCGCTAAAGGTAGCTGAAAGCTGCCCCTGGGACCAGACATGCCTGTCCCACAGTGAGTGCCTGCAAGGATTGCCTCAGACAGGGCTAAAGTACCCCCAATACTGGAATTTGTGAGCCCAAAATATAAGCTTCATGATACAGGCTGCTTGCAGACAAAGAGAGGAGGAGCTATGAAGATAGGAGATGGATACATTTGGGATCATGCTGCATTTACAGGTGATTTTGAGTATCTTCTTTCAGTCCTCCAGGTTATTTACCGAAGAGGATGCGGGTGACTCCATGTGGGAGCTAACACAGAGCACAGCATTCTTAAATTCCTATCAATACCTGGTCGCTACAACTTTCCATCCTCCATTAGACCATAGACTCATCAGCTATTTATTTATTGGCTGTTAAAAAGCACATATGAAATGTATTTTTACGAAATAATAAAATTTGAATTTTCCATGATGCAAAGAAATAGAAGAGTACTCATCCGATCTGTGTGCATAGACAGAGTTGTAGTGGATACATGATTTTTATAGGTGCATTTAACGTATATGCAAAGCTGGGAGAGAAAAAATCGAGCACATATTGATCTGGGTGTTCGTTCTGTAGGAAAGGAGGCTTGCTGGGTGCATGTGCCAGGTAATTTTAAAATGGACTGTTTTCTTCAAAGAGAAGTGTGTATAGAAGGGGATATTCCCCTCCATAAACAAGTAGGGGAGGGAGTTGGCCCTTATTCAGGATGGAGGTCTGTGAGCAAGTGGCCAAGCAAGAACAAGGGAAGAGGCAACAGATGAAGATAAGAAGGCAGGAACAAGCCTCAGTTTGGCCGATAGACTCTTTACTGGCTGCAGAAAAGCACAAAGGGAAGATTCAGCACAGGCCAATATTGAGAAAAGCCCTGCCTTCAGAGACAAAGAAGTTGCTTTTTGCCTTACCTTTACTCATTTCTTGGATGCTTCTTAAGATGGTGACTTCGTAACTCTAATTATCTTCTTTCCTTCTGTCCAGACCTAAACAGAGAGAAGACAGCAGGTTAGTAAAATAAAATAAAACAGCTCAATAAAGAAAGGACAAACTGACTTGGAAAACTAAGGACCATCTCTACTCCTACCAGCTGGAGTTTCTCCCACTTCTACAGCCATTGAAGTTATGAAATGTTTGGATGTTTTACTAATTCCATTAAGAACCAGAAAGGCTGTTCCCACCATGACCAGAAAATGAAATGGCAGCAATCACACGGGAAAAAGCTCAACTTCCCATACTCAGCAGTTTTATTAGTGCAAATACCCTCCAGAAAGACAGACATATATTTGACTGCTTCCTTACACTGAACCCTAACTCAAGCTGCAAAGGTTAACCCGGTGTTACTAACCTTCTTCTTCACCTAGTCTCACCAGTGAGAAGGAACAGCCCACAGATGAGGATTCTGACTTACAATTCAGACATGTACATTTTTTCTCTCTTTTGTGAACTGCCTGAGAGACTTTGGGTAAGTTGTTATTTGTGCCTGTATCCCAGTTCCCCAGCTATGAAATGGAAATACTAGCACTTCCATGCTGCAAAATGATATTAAGAAGGTTAATTTTGGGGCATCTGGTATGTGATGCAATAAAAATCTTGGAACCACCATTTCCCAGGGTCTATCTCTAGCCTGGGTCTAATTCTTCCCTAGGACTTCCATAGCAGCAGTAAATGCTAATGTGACAAACACGGGACTTTTCTTTTGGTGTTGTGTATACTTTTTCTTCGATCGCTTAACTCCTGGAGTCTCATGACTCTGGATAGTCTCACTTTTCACTAAAATAAAGCCTGAAGTTTCTTTTAGTAATCAGGAGTTTGCAGCATACGGGGTGGAAAAGGTAAGAAAAGTGAAGCAACTGAAAGAGCCCAACATTAGTTATTTTAAAGTATTAAGATTTCTAAGTTGATAGAGGTTTTATTAAGGATAAAAAAATACTATTTATAAATGCAGAGCTGACTATCAAGTTTTGTTCTTCCTGCTTTTTCCCCTTCAGGTGTTACTGCAGTACAGATCAGATCAGCACAATTCGCTCCAATTCACCAGTACAGGTACCTAAATTACAACTCCAGCATCACCTCAGTCTTTGAGAAAGCGAGACAGAGCTCAGAGCTGAGTTTTGAAGTCAGCTCACACTGCTGCAATCTTGCTCACTAGGCAGCAATGTGACGAGTGTATTAGCATTTAGCAAAGGTATATAAAGCCACGGTCCCTGCCTCGAGGAGCTTACAACATTGCACAAGAGACAGAGGGACTACAACAGGAAGCCACATAAAAAGAAAAAGAATTAAGCAGACATGTTGGCTACGTAGTCCTGCAACCACATCAAGACTGGTCAAAGGAGGAAACTATTGTGTCCTTGAATGCAATCCCCACTCGTGAATCCAGGCCCTGGCAGTCATGTGCGGGTCAGCACAGGCTAGAATGGCTTCCCAGCACCCTTTCCCAGGGCCAGCCCACCCTTCTGCACTAGACTGTGTGGTACGCAATAGATAGGCATGCACAAGTTGGCTGTAAGCCACACACGTAATTAAATTACTGCCTGGTTCAGCTAGTAAAAGCAGGCACGAGCTACATATAATCTGGTAACATTTTCAAACCGTGTCATTAAAAATTCCTCACTCCAGTCTGTGCCAGAAGGTGTGAGTAAAACCTGTGGGTCCCAGGGCCCTGGTGCTCCCATCACAAGCCACCTTCTTCCTACAGCAGCCGTATTCCCATCACAGCTGCACAGACTCCAGTTCCTTATACCCTAGAAGTGCAGAGATCCTCCTGCTAATTCTTCTGTCCCAGGGCTGGAGTGAATTGTGTGTGGTCTCAGCTCAAAAGGAGCGACAGCTGTGTCTGGCCTGAGTCTCATCAAAGAGGGGCTGCCTGTTCTTCCTAAGAAGCTGGAACATTCCCAAGCAATCACACAAAGGAAAGAAAATCTTCTTGAGAGCTGAAAGAGTCAGATACACAGGACTGTGGAGTAAGTTGCTCAAGGTCACATTGCAAGTCAGTGCTGGAGGTGGACTGAGACAGAAGGACCCTCGGTCCTCTCTTCTGTTAAATAAATGCAGATCGAGGCAAATCAGGATAAGAAAGTGATTAGACTGAGGAAACTTTCTCTAATATTAGGGAAGCCAGGACCTCCAGATCATGATGCTGGCAGAAAGAACCTGTTCCTAAAGCTTTACAGAAAGTGATTTGTCCTTGACATCTCTGTGGAGCTTAACTATAAGCAAGATCATTCCAGCTTCTTTGAGTATCCCAAGTCCAAAATATCAAATTTCACAGTTTAAGCCACCTTGTGTGGGCACAAGAGGCAATATAACCTGATCTTATTTAGCAGCAGTCAGTATCTCTCAGATATTTAGCATTCCTCTGCAGAAACCCATCAGGCTGCTGTGCAGAGCACTGCACATTCTGCTCTCCCTCTGTATAGTTTATTGCTCTCTTAAAGGGAAAAAAGTAAATGGGCCAGATCTGCAGCTGATGTAAATCAGCATCTCCCTCCTGAAGTCAATGAAGCTACACCAGCGGGCACTAGCTAAAGATCTGGCCCAGTGAGTTTAGTGCCGTGAGGTTATGAATCACTGTTACTATGTGGCACTGCATGTAATTGCCTGATCCCTTCTCCCCATCTCCCCAAGGGGTCCAGAGCAGTCCCCTCCTACTGCTACCAGCAGCAGGGTGAGATGAGAGTGTAATGTTCAATCATCTTTTGCATGTTTTTCGAATAGTAAATCACAGCAGGCGATGTGACCCCCTGCTAATTGGAAGTCACGTCCTGTGGGGTTTTCTTCTTCCCTTTTGCTCCAGTGTACATATTTATATTAAATACTGATAAATAGCACAACTGCAGAGAAGGGGTACATTCTGTACAGCTGTGAATTTGATGAAAATTTCCCTTACAAATCTATTTTTTTCCAGTTTTAAAAATATGCAATCATGCTTATGCTAGGGTTTAGCATGAGAGGCTAAAGCTGGTGGAGATTCCCTCAGACAAACATGCCTTAAATCAACAGAGCTGTTCCTGTGTTATAGGAGGATAATGTTTCTTTCACTATTATCTACCACAAGGTCTGAAATCCCTCCACGACCACTTTGTGTTTCAAAAAGGGTGTAACCTAGAGATGGTAATGCAGTAGACAGGAAGCATTTCTGTGTAGCTCATCAGCGAGCCAGTTTAGGTTTTCAAAGCGATTCAATCCCGGTGAAATTCAACCCCGTGGTCAATGAAGCACTTACATTCCTCCCAAAGCTCAGCAATAAGGCATAGGCACTGAGGGGTGAGATTGTCAGGCAGAGATTTCCCAGGGGGCGATATGCAGGCTGCGACACCCCACTGGCACTGCAGAATGATGGGTGTGTTCTTTCTGTGTCACCCAGGCCTGACAGCACATCTCCCTCTTACTTAGAACAGGGTCACCAGGCATCCTGGTAGTGTGCACTGTCCCACTGTGGAGCTGCTTCTTCAGGCACTGTGCAGAGACACCACTGCTCTCCCTGTGCTGCCTTCACCCCTTAGGTCTGTGTCTCAGGCTTCTACAGCCTTGTAAGCCCGTAAGACACAAATACTTGGTCAACTTGTTCTACATGATGCTCCCAGCAATGGGACGGCTACTCTGGAAAGAGCACTGGACCATAACCAAACATGACCTCCCAGCAACATTGCCACTAATCTCTTCCTCCACACCATGCCAACATATCTAATATACTCTCTTCCCATAAACCAACCCAGCCCTGTCTCACCCATGGAAGGATGATACTTGAGAAGCCTGTTACATCACGGTGCTGTAGGACACAATTACACTCCTTTGAAATGTACCCAGCACCTATTGCATCATGAGAGATGTACCAAGAATATGATTAGAGAAGGATAAAAGGTGTTTCTTTAATAACGCATTAGCCAATGTGTTTAATGAATGTGTTTTAAATGCCAGCTGCACACAGAACAAGGTATATTTCGACACACATTAGCTGATCAAGGGAAACCTCAGGAGGAAGTCTAAAGGAAGCAAATGAACTTGGAAAACTGGACAATCCAGCCCACAGAGAATTTAATGGGAATTAGGGCCCTAATTCAGAAAGGTATTTAAAGACAGATTTTTCAAGGTACTTAGTGAGTTAAACATTTAAATACCTTTAAAAGTCTTATCCACCAACATGTAATGATCTCTAAGCCTGTGTTCAGATCCATCCCTGTTCATTTCAGCAAAGCAAGCAGTACTGAAATGATCTGCTGAATCAGGACATAAATCAAATTTAACAGGCTAAACCAGAAATTATCTAAATCCTGTACAAACTAGTAAAGGAAGATTCTTCCTCCTGTTTTAAGGTTCTGGAACCATCTTGAGAAATCACTTCTCAACATTTTATTAAATTCTGTGGGTTAGTTACTAAAAAAAAGTAAATCCATAGCTAAGTAATCATTCTGTGTCAAATTCTGTCAGACCTTCTAATAAGGTTGGAGGTTGGAATTTCAAATAGCGGAATCAATAACCAACCACTGTACAGTAATTTGGAGATTTGCAATGCAGAAGTATCCACAGGATGCATAGAAGTGATGTTTTACAAACAGCTCTTCTCCTATTCTATGTCTGATTAGGAATACAAGTCACAGTTACCTCTGAACACTAGCCCAGTGGGAATCGTAGAGGAGGAAGTGAAAGGAAGTTCAGATACTATGGGGATGAGCACTGTGTAAGAGCACGAATCAAATCTAGTGAGTTCTGTCCTCAGTGAGCGAAAGTGACAGGGAATTAGGGCAAGTCAGAGGTTTAAGTATTTGACTCAGCTGGATGGGATTCCCTCATTCTAACTAGCTACTCAAAAAAAAAAAACTTTGCAAACATTTTAAGAGGTAGTGGGAAGGATTTATAAGGTGAAGAAGAGACCCTTGACACTCTCTAGCTCTTTTACCCCTGCAATGAAGGCAAAAGCAACCTTGGCTACATCTTGAGAGAGTGAGAATATCAGATACTGGGACTACTACTTTAGAGTGTCTCCAGAAGAAGTGACTCACACCCCATTCTGCAGTGAAAACCTGATAAGAATTGAGTATTCAACAAAGCTTCAATATAAGAGCTTGAAGTGTAACGTGCTTTTTTTTCACCCAAGGAATCTGCGCCCACAACTCCAGATCTCAAAGTGCCCTGGTTACTGGTTGTGCTGCACAAACATCACAGCTTTGCCAGCTCCTGGATCAACTCTTGGGGGGATGTGTCCACGCGTAAGTAGCTGCTGCAGCAAGGTATGGTGGGTCTCATGCTCTGACACCACTCTAGCCTCAGGGAGCAGAAAGCTCCACTGCTGCCTTGCATCCCTTTTACAACCCCCACCCTGTCATGGGCAAGTGTTACCCTCAAACAAAGTTAAGTGCATTTTTTCAATAAGGGCAGTACAGGAAATGTTTTGCTCTATGCTGAAAAAGTAACCACTTTACAAAAAAGAGCCCCCTCATGCTTGTCAACAGACCCACAGGTGCTACTCTCAGTATGCACAAACGTAAGAAATCAGACTATACATGTCTTTTACTCACATTATTATGATGGGGAAGGTTTAGGGGGTGATGAGGTTTTTGGTGAAAATAATATTGCTTTTGAAAAGGCATTTTAAACTACATTTTTATTTCCTATGGCAAATTATCATACGTTTTGGGTCCAACGTGTGCTACAAAGCATCAAGTACAGGTATTTGATTCGATGTGTGAAAACACCATGTTCCTGAACAAAACTGTGCTGCTAAAACTAACCTGCACTGGTGTGAATTGTGCTGACGAAACCCACTCATCAGCTTGCAGTAGAGTTGTTGGTGGCGATTCTGCTGTTGCTGGTTTCACAGTGAAGGTGAGTGGATGACAATGGTGGTATAACTGGTATTGTGAAATGTCTTAGGCTGAGGTGCGATCCTTGGCTCACTAAACAGCTGCAACGCCATAAGATTGAAATGTCATTGCTTTTACACAAAATGTTCCTGGCCAGCAGCTCTGCTGGCAGAGTGCTTTGTGTGCTCACATATACTGCCTAATTCCCTTCAGGAAATATCACCCACAGTCACTCCTGCAGTGGGCTGGAGTGTGGAGCAGGATAAATTGGACATGGGATCATCTGCTGCGGGATCAGTAACTTCCTTATGGGCAGGGCAACCTTTTCAGTCCACTCAACTGCATGTGGAAGAAGGCCATTACGTTCAACTTCTTTGAGAACATATCTCAGACCAGGAAAACTTCACTTTTGCTGTCTAGCTTTTCTCACCAGCCAAACAAAATCAGACAGGCATCACCTG
The DNA here is from genome assembly GCA_013396935.1 of Baryphthengus martii. Taxonomy (NCBI): domain Eukaryota; kingdom Metazoa; phylum Chordata; class Aves; order Coraciiformes; family Momotidae; genus Baryphthengus; species Baryphthengus martii. The sequence goes on along the minus strand of VWZK01018789.1, from coordinate 531,381 downwards.
AGTCTTTCATCATGTTTCTCATCATATTCCCAGCCGCCATGACAAAGGTCTGGATTATGCTTATGACCTCATTCTGCATTCATTAGGGGAGTTCTATGGACATAAACACAAGAGCATAATTTTTAATGTAGATTTTTTTATGCAGACAGTGAAGTGTGAGGTTTGTGTTCACACTGTTTCTCCCTCTCGAAAGATTTCTAGTGGGTGAATTCCACTGTCCTGCACAGTGACAAGAAATTCAAGGTAGTCAAGACTGCCAGTGACCTCCCTGCCCTATTCACACATGCTGTGTGCTGCATTTTGTGAGCTGCCTACAAATAGTTCATCTTCATCTGCATCTGGCTCTGCTGATTGTCCTTGCTCAAGAGGTGCAGGTGACTGACCATCTCTCAGCTCCACTGCTGCAGCAGTTCTGGTTCTCAAATATAAAAAACAACAGAGGAAACATTGAAATAAACAAAAGTTTGTCCCCACTATCTATAGTGGCTTCTAGTGCTTCTTCATATGGAAATTGTACAATCTTTGAAGGCCTTACCAAATCCAGACTTCCAGAGTTAAAGAACAGCAGCTGCTGACTTCTGAGAGCCTGGAAGAGAAGCCTGGAAGCGTCAGTGGCCTAGTATAAGCTGAGATGGTCAGATTTTCCAGACTCTCAAGAGAATAGTGGTGGGATGAGCAGTGGCTGCACTACCTGGTGGAACATCAGCTTCATTTCGCTGCATCTGTGGTGACGTTGTGTCAGACTCTATAAGCTCTAGAAACCACAGCCTTTGAACTGTGTTCGTGAAATATAGGCTCGAGGACTGTATTTTCTGGAAGCCTGGGCTACACGTTGTCATTCAGCAAGCAGAAAAGAGACTGAACAGGTTTTGACAGAAGTATTCTTTGTCAAAGCCTGTGAAGTGAATATCTAACTGCAGCTGAGCATTTTCCCTCTGTTTCTTCCTGAGGAGCCTGTGAAGTCTCTGAACCAAGGAGTCTCGCATTGTAAGCTTCTATGCACTCGATGAGACCAAAGGAAAATCTAGACTCAGGTGCTGGGAATACCAGGGTCAAATCCTGCCTTCAGTATTGACTTTCTCTGTGGCCTTGGACAGGTAATATCTCATCTTGCCAAAGTTTTTGCAAAACATAAGGATGTCTGAGTTACCATTTTTAAAGCGCTTGGGTGATATAAAGTACCATGTAAAGTGTTACTCCCACAAGTTAAGCTTTGCAGAGGTGGACTTATGAGTAATTGATTGCTACCAACTATATTTTTTATGTGGTTTTCATGTGTATATTTTCCCAAGGAAATATTTCTTCTGAGGGCTGTGGGTAGCTCAAAACTGTCAGGCTTGATTTCACATGTTGGGCAGAAAGTAAGAGTAGGTTGTATGTAACCTACAAATCTTATAAGAAACCTTTACAATTGCCCGTTGACACAGTGTGTGGAATTGCATACAGTAGATTCAGCATTTCTCCTGGTTTTCTGTTGTTCTCTGGTGAGGATTTAATTTATGTGCAAATCTTCTTTGGGCTTTCTGTGAATGATGAGCTCGGAAAAAAAAAAAAAGAAGCCAAAACAACAATGTCCATCCTCCCCCCTCATAGCTCCCCACCCCTTAGCACATAAAGGAAACCTGAACTTTATTTTCTATCAAAGTATCTCACATTTCTGGTGCTTTTCAAAAGCACATATTTGATGAAATAACTCAGCAAGTTGAAATGAAGAGGCAAATTAAATAAAGCAAGCAGTTCACAAAAATGCATTGCCACTGGAATTGACCTGTAGGAAGGATTAAGAATCAGAGTCACTTAGTATGGGCCTAAAGGTTCATAAGCAACTACTAATTTCAGTTCATTGGGAAGACATACCTGAAAAGGCCTCCACTTCTAGAAAGCAGAAAATTGTAAAGGATTTCTGGAAGATGAACCACTTTTAAAGGTAGACATCCAGTAGAGTGAAAAGTAGGTTAAAGCCAGTGAGAATTAGTTGCATAAATAATTTTGAGGACCTAAGTATTGTTTGCTGCAGATCTCATCCTAATACTTTTGCAGCAAAACCTAGACTTGCTTCCCACCAAAAAAGCTTCTTGAAGTACAGACAAAAGGGTCTGAATACATTGTGATACTCCTGCCACTGGAACAGATACCTGGGAATAGATGCATGTCCTCTTCAATACCAAGACCATTTGTAAAACAATCCAAGCTGTGCAGCAGTGAATAAAAATTCCTAGTTAATGAATCTCAGCAGATATTCGTTATCTTTTCAGCCTCTTGAGTTAATGATTTCTTTGCCAGATGACAGCTTTAAAAGCTATGAATTGCAGTCTTTTTCTATAAAGTTATCATGCAGTCTGGGCATGTATTTCGCTGCCTTTCAAAGTCAATAAAGAAAATAAGTCTTTTCAAACATTCTATGTTTAAAATCCTTAGCCACTACAGGACACTTGTTTCTCACCAACTCTCATTTTGGTTAAAGGCCATCTGATATCTATATATTTGTATGCATAAGAGCTGCAGGCATGAAACATACATTTACTTTGCTCATGTTGACCAAAAGGAGTGAAAAGGCTGGCCATAGCCTCATATCAGGTCTTTTTCTCTGTGAGCAGCAACCTTGGAGTCCAGTCAATAGAAAAAATAATTTGTGTGTAGATTTCAAGACTTCAGAACACATGTCTTCCTCTAGCATCCCCTCCTTATCACTGTGGTTGCAAAGGGGGCAGGCTTTCTTGCAGTTTATACTACAGATGTGTGAGGAAAAGGACACGCTTGATTATCTTAGTTTATTTCAACGTAATTTCTAGATTTTTGGTCCTTATTGGCACTCTTTGTCTCTTGTATGCTGTGGCAGGTACAATGAAGCAGCAAATTTGGGAAACTGAGATGATAAAGAAGTTTAATAAATAGAGATGTAAACTCACATTACCCTTACCGCAATGTCACAGCAGGCAGCCACCAAAAGGAGATGCCTCAGCCTCATCCATTCCCACCCCCAGCCACCCCTTGCATCAGATTTAGAAATCACTTTGAAGAAACATATCTGTTTACTAAAACAGTAGAAAACAAAACTTTATTTTTTCTCTTGTGTGGTTAGTTTCCACATCAACTCACCGCACATTCACGTGATCTGCAGACGTTATGGGAGGGAAGGGTAGGGATACGTGAGTGGGGGCAGAGAAGGGAAAGTAGATTACATCAGATTAAGTTGAACATAAAACTGCACCCCAAATCCCCAGTGACACATCCCTATCTACCAACACAGTCATCAGAAGCCTGAATGGGATGCCAAACTGTGTGAGAATCCATGAAGGGTTTTTGCCATAAAAAGAGAAACTTGAAGGCTTTAGGAATTTTAGCTGTAAGTTTCAGACTCTATATCAAACATCAGAGAATTAAGGCCATAAACACAACAGTAAAATTAATCTATTATAGTTTATTTTGATATAACAAAGGTCATTTAATTCCAATAATAATAGTAATCAACCTGTAGTATATTAATATTTAAAGACTGAAATAATCTTCAAAATGGAGAGTAAGGATGTTTTATCATCAATAGTCCTCGTAAGTTATCCCTATTGTTAGGATTTGGTTTTCATTAAACCTGTGAAGTTAATGTTCAACAGCTCTATCATACTGCAATAAAGTAAGTACTATTTTTACTACCGACAGGAAATGTACAAAATGTTACAAAGGGTACCTAGCCAATAGGCATAGTTCATGCAGCGTATATAGTTCGGATTTAGAAATTTTAAAGAAAATTAATAGATGTGTTTCTGCTAGAGGAAAACGTCTTAAAAAATCTCTAAAAACTGTTAGTAGAGATCTTGCTTTTCATTGTATGATAACAAACTGTTGAAATGTTAATGTGTGAAGGCAGTAATGAAGTGTGTTTATTGTGTAACTTGTCTTTTGTGCTAGATAAATAAACAGTGCTTCTATAATCATCTGAAGATGCCAAAGACCTTTCATACAATTGCAGAAAGTTGAATCTTACTAAAAAATGTGCATTTAAATGGCATAGATTTGTCTCCAATATGCAATGTAAAGAGGAACTTGGAAAGTATGTTAGTAATATGTACAGCATTATTGATAACTTTGCTGGAATATAGGTTCCTGTCATCATAAGCATTTTCAAAAAGGATTTTAATAAATGTCAAGTCAGAAAATAGCCAAGATGATAATGTGCTTTATCAGCTAGATCTGTCATAAACATAATTGTAACACCCACAGAGAGTTTGAACTAATTTCAGCAATTAGCTCAAGTATAGATGTTGAAGCCTATGCTGAAATATGTGAATTCCTGCCGGTGCCTATGCTAGCCCTGTTGCAGACAGCTTGAGTGTCTCTGCAGATACTCATAGTTGTACTCTAGACTAAGCCCGAATGACTTTTGAAACTCAGGTCAGGAAGAGATTCAGAACTATGACCTCAGCTCAACAGTAAACTCTGCAAAAATTGAATTAATGGGATGAGAGCACAAGTGTAAAAATAAAGTTGTGCTTTGCAAAATCGCAGCCCACAAGATCAACTAGCACTAGCAAATGCTCTGCAAACAGCCACAAGTTCATCAATATTTTGAGAATCAATCCCTTCAGGATCTGCCTGCATTCCCAGCTCCATGAACAAAGAATGTCCAGTCACATAATAAATTTTTTGAATTTTGCATCTACCAGAAAGGAATCGTATTGCTCCAGATTTTCGTGTTGCAAAACTACTTGCTCTTTCCCAGACACTCACACTGATATGAGACATAAGCTCACTATGCTTATGCCATTAGTCAGATGGGACCTTGATGTCTGAACTAAGTGTTCCCTTACTGAAAACTGGGCCATTCTTTCTGAATCTGATAGATAAAATATTTATGAAAGGTGTGAGGAGCTCATTTGTTAAGATATGACTGGTGTTAGCAGAGTGTCTCTGACTGACATGAGTAATTAATTAAAAATAAACTGAACTGCCTCACACAGGCGGAATACAGATTTGAGGGAGAAGGTCCAGCTAAATCCATGTTTCTCCTACCAGCACATGGTACTGGAATTCTGTTGCTGGAAGACCACATTCCCTCCCCACTAATTCTTACCTTTGTGGCTCTGCTTTAAAAAACACAGAATTGCTATAGTATGAGAAAAAAAAACAAAACAAACAAACAAAAAAACACCAGCTTTTTTCCTTTGACAATAGACTCATTGCCAAGTGCTGGTTCAGCAGAGCAGGAGAGAAAAAAGAGGACCTGACTACTGCTATACAGTACTCCTTTCTGGTTTTCCAGTAAAAATTTGACATTAGAAACCAGTTCCTATATAGAGTAGTTGTTTCATTCAGCAGAATTATATATGAGCAAAAGATAAAACATTTATCAAAGCTTCTAAATGTTAAGCAATTACAGTGAGGATCAAAAGCTGTCTATAAGCCATGTATTTGCTGGAGAAAAAGTCTGTTGTGTTTAGAACAAGGACGAGATTCGTGGCTATCCTTCATGTCACAGTTGCATCTGCAGACCTTAAGCGTGTTATAAGCTTTATTCAATAAGTGTACCAAAGGAATGGGGAGATGAAGAGATTTGGCTGGGGAAATGAGAATTGTTAGCAGTGTTGACACATAGGTGAAGTCTATGCAAGAGACTTGCACTACTCCGTGCTAACTAGCAGCATAATTCTTTGCTACAAGCCCCATTATCTACATCAGGATGAACAACCTTCCCCTGCCCTAACTTTCCCTTTTGAGAAAGCTTATTTCTTTGAGGTGAACAAAAGCACTCTATAAACTTGACTGCTTATAGGCACAAATCCCACCAAGTTCTGAGTATTTTGTCTTATGGGCTTTAGCTTATTGACCTGTAAAGTAGAAATTATAATCTTTTCCTTCCTCACTTGAGCACTATAACTTGGTCCTTAATGTGATATTATTAATTATGTAGCACCAAGAACTCACTGGGAAATTTTAAGGCAACATCTATTCCAATAGACTAAACAATGTCAGGGTTATTCCCAGGCAAGATAACGTTCTGAAAAAAAATCCCCAGGCACAATTTAGATGTTTGTATGGACCAAAGACCTTTCCCAACAGGCAGTTTGGGTGCAGCAAACCCATCTGGTAGGATAAAACAGATTAGTTATAGGAGATACGGCACTTGAGCCCAGTGCCAGAGAATGGCCCTGAGTACAATTACTTGCCTGGACATATATTCAAGTCATGAAGGAAGGAGGGAAGAACAATTTGTCAGTGGTTTTAAAACCATATTTATCATTGTCATAGTCAGACACATAAATAAACGCACAGGATGTTGCTATCATTAAGTATCCTTGATGCCAAGTCTCTGTGGCTATGTCTGTACTAAGTAAAAAAGGCCAGAGTCTGTCCCTGGATGGGATGGCTGATGCCCAGGCAGCTAGACCGCCTCCTCATTCCTTGGTCAGAGTGCCTGCTGCTGAGCCATCAGCCCAGGCTGCCCCCAAACCATACCAGAAAACTGTCCAGGAGAGCTATCCATGGACAATGCTGTGGCTCAGCTTTACTCCATGTCCTGAATCTTCATGTTGGCAGATTATATATTATAAACTCTCTACTCTGGAGCCCTCTGCAACTATGGACAGTACAGCAGGATGAACATTTTTATTGAATACCTGTAGTACAGTACACTTTCTTCCCTTTTTTTTTTACCCTCAAGCCACGGCATCAATTCAGCAATGTGCTGTGAGGTCCTTGCATCTCCACTTCATCATGAAACTCCTCAGCCAGTGAATGATGCAGGTGGAAACAGTCCAGGGCTCCAAAAAGAAATTCCCTTTTGAGGCAAGCAGGAGGCAGAGGTCCCCAGCCATGGATTGGTTTTGTGTTGATTCAGCACTACAAAAACTATTGCTGTCCTCATTCAAAAGATGCAGAATTTTTTAACATCTTTAGGTGCAGAGCTGGAAAGTAGGTCAGGTAGAATAAGTGTGACAAGACAGGCCACTTATGGGAAGGTAGAAAGTTCAGCTATTATAAGTACAGTTGTGACAAGTCTAGATTTGGCATTCACTAATCAGGATCTCTCAAACATCTAATAACTTCGACCTTCTCCTGAAAGGACAGTGTGCCTGTGTTTGTCCTTAAAACGTTTTGTGAACTTAAAGGTAGAAACTAAAGGATTTATTTTAGAAGCTGAATATTCCATTAACTACACAATTTCGAGGTACTTAGGGCAGCATAATACTGCAGTTTCAGAAATTACACTTAACATTACACAGTCAGTTTTAGGGCACTTCATTTTTAACTACAGGATGTTAATGAGACAGATCCGATTAACAATAAAGCTAACAACTGTGTGTAACATGACCCATGCTTATTAAGACATATTAATGTAATGTAACAAAACCTTTTCAAATTATAACATTAGTTATTATGTATCAGCTACATAAATTTAATTTTGTACAGAAATGAGCGATACTGGTGTTATTTTTTATTTTACTTACAAAATAGCCCAGAGCTTTCAGAGAGATCTCAATAAAAATTAATTATAATAAATCCATAATTTTAAAAGTGGTTCCTTAATATTCATAGCAGTAAAGCTGGAAATCTTGTATAATCTGTAATACAAGAATATCTACAAAAAAACAATTAAAACTCCAGATTTCACCCAAAGCAGTTACAAGTCTGATCACTTACAAGCTATTAGATGTTCGTATGTTTCTGTAGTCTTTGTAACAGACCCCGCCACACACGTACAGAGCATCCATATGCATCCAGTTCGTCTCATCAACCCACTCCAACACGGCAGACCCAGTCTGATGTTCCCGTTGCATTATAGACGTTTGTAGCACATTGGCATCAAGGCTGACAATAGCAGGAAGATTGATTCTGCAGGACACTAACACAGGATTTTGGAGACGACAGTTCTAGCCCCTCCTGGGTCACAGGCTCTGCATCATGGAGCGTTTATATTTAAAGACTCCAGAAAGATTGTTGTTTCCCTTCCTACTGGGATGTGTGAGGAGGAACAAGTGATGCTCCACAGAACTCAGGTACACTGGTGATGAGGGTCACACAAGCACCCTCACTGATTCAGTACTTTCTGTTGTCACCACCACAAGTCACACAAGTAAGATTTACCCCAATGCTAACTAGGGTGATCACATACAAGGTTCGAGTGGCCTCAAAGTAATCTGAGAACTCATTTGAAATGCAGTAATTTGCATATTTTACGTACCGAAATTCTACCAGCTCCTGATAATAATTTTTTGTCTTTCTGAGAAATGCCCAAACCCTGGTATGTTTAAAGAAGAGCCACGCCATGTGCTCAGAGGTTTTCTTCCTAAACACATGGATTCCTTGCTAATGCCCCCATACCATAGAAAACTCTTCTCTGACACAGCCCACTGTTAGCTGCAGTTTACACACCACCTCTCGCTTCCCTCAAGCACAAAAGCCTCGTAGGACCAGCAGAACATTGTTTTGGTCTTGCCCAAGCCAGACTAAGCTTCAGAGATCAAATCAAACTTTTAATCTCAGTTACACACATACAGGCAGTTTCCTCTGATGCTCAGAGCCATGAAACGTTCTTGGGAATAGACTTTTGGCACAAATTTCCCCACATACGTGTTGCTTACAATAGGGACCACAGAATTATGATAAACTGTGCAGTTAATGAAGTTACCAAGGGCATTATTTGGGCATTGCTTTACAGGGTTTTGGACCTAGAGAGGTCATTGATAGCTAGGTAAAGTGGGTATAAAATGCTTTTCAAATTAGAAAGGCTACACTTGACACTTCACAATCACTCCGCTACATTTCCTATTTTTCATATTTATTAGTGTACATTGATAGTTATAATCAGGTATTCTGAACTATCTTTCAGAAGGAAAATATGACACAACTCTCCTACAGCCATGAAAACTTTTGTGAGATACCGTAACATTTGAAGTTTCCTATCTTTTCAACGCTTCATCTCACATGTGAGACTGTGCAAAAGCCGGGGGATTTTAAGGGTAACAAGAGGTTAAATGGTTCTGGTTTTGTTTTGGCCTCTTCTTTTGAGGAGGGGATTTGCTAATTCTAGTTTTGTGTATAATTTCATAAGAATTATTAAGCACAAAATAAGGAAACAAGAAAATCTGACACAGTGTCTAAATTTTACCTGTTCTCACACTTTTCAAAGTCCGTATTCCATACAGGCTCTGGGGGTAAGTTTCTCCCTGTGGGTCTCCTCAGCTCTCACCAGGAATCCTTTATACATGGAGACTTTTACCTTTCCTTAAAGCTAATTGTATCTCATGGCCTATGTTCTTATTTGAGTTTCCCAGAGTTTGGTTCCTCTTTGAAATGATCAGTATGCCCATAAGTCATGCACACAAGTCACCACACATACTACTGTTTCTGTGGGGTTCTCATATGAAACACTGATAAAGCTCACAGGGTATAGATGTGCACCATTGAAGTGCTGGGGTCTCAACTCCAAACCCTGAAGTGAACTTGACACCTGGATGAATTTCACAACCAGGTAAAAAGGACTAAAGCTGCCCAGGTGCCTCCTACTATAATCAAGAGCAAGATTGGGTTGGCCTCTGTGTTTGCCACCAAGATCTTTTAGCTCCACTGCTGGCTGCAACCCAATAGGCATTGAGTGGTGGGGACACGTGTCATACTAGACCTTGATGTGAGGGATGGGCCCCCTCTGTTGTAAGAGGGCCATCCAGGAGGGGAGGCCAGGCCAAGCACACCCTGAAATGATGAGAAACAGCTGCCAATTAGGTGGTGATTAGAGGATGGAGATAAAAGGCCAATAGAGCACCTTTTTTGGGATCTGCTGCTGGGAGTTGCTGCTGTTGTTGGGAGTCACTGTTGGGAGCTGCTGTTGTGAGCTGCTGCTGGAGGGGTTTGTGAGTAGTATTGTAGAGTCAAGGATAATGGATTAGGTAATATGTCTTTTTGGTATTTGTTGGATTGGTTTGTGCCTGGCTATGTTGGGATATGGAGTGTGGTTGATAACTCCTTATGTTATTGTGGTTTTGGCCCAGTTTGCCTTTTATTCTGTTGTCACCTACAGTGAGTGGGTTTATTGCTTCTTTTGTTCCCCCTATGATCAGCCATGCTATATTGTTTTTGGGTCTGTAGAAATAGATAATAAAACCTGCATGAGTTTCACTGTATACTTTCTGCTGATGATTGCCCCCTCTTTGTTGGGCCATGTAGTTAGCAAAACCACCATGCACTAATGCAGTGGGGCAACATGTTCACAGGTCCATATTTAAACAACTATGCATGTGTTTAAATACCATGTAATTTCTGCTCATTTTCTAGCAAAATGGAAATACTTCCTCTTTCTGTGCACTGCCACTTAATTGCCATTTTGTCACCCATCATTTCTTTGGGAGACAATGTTCAAAAGGGCCACGCCTGTACAAGAGCAAAGAGAAGGTCCAGAACGAGACCTCAGAGCTGCCAAGGGTCTTTGCAGCTAGTTCCTTGCTCACATGATTTGATATCTAATGGTTGGAATGATTTTACAAAGAGCCTGCCATTCTTTACCACATCCACAACATGCGCTGAACTGTACAGCACAGAGACACCTGAATTGGTGGAGAAACCATGCAGCATTTAGCTATTGGTAGATCAAATCAGTTCCCAAGATATATTAGTCTAGAAGTAGAAGACATTTGCCATTTGCAACCAGATCCTAGGCTGCTGAGGCCACCACAGAATTGTATCATACCAAGTGGATATGCTAGCTTGGTCTTTACACATTCTCTTCTCACCTCAGGGGTAAACCTGTCCAGAGGCATATAACCATGGTTTACCAAAGTCAGTTTACTACTGGTAGGATGAGAACTATTTTGATGTGCACTGTAGTCTGGTCTAGAACAAGGAGATGACACAGGCAACACAGGTATCATGCGCACCTGGCAGCAGAAATTTGCAAACTTCTGGCTGACAAATACTGGCATTAAGCTTGTCTTCTGGTCAAGATCATTTCCCAGACCAGGAAATCTGGCCACAGAGGGATGTCCTAGACAGCTGCATGCTCACAAACAGAAGAGCCTTTCTGAAGGATCTCTCAATAGGGTCTTCTTTCATATAACAGTGTGAGTTGTTTTTTTGGAGTTTTTTTTATTTGAGCCACTGATAACATGTGATTTCATTAGACATGTGAGTAAAATTGTGAGTTTTGTGTCTTCCTCCTGTGAACTCCCCTCCCACTTACCCCGTTGCTTCCGAGAAAGAGAAGCTGAAAATGGCTGCTTGAGATTTTCCTTTCTGTTGAACTGAAAGTGAGAGAAAAGCTAAGACTTTCTGAGCACAGATGTACTTTCCTAATCAATAAAAGCTGATCAAGAGCCCAAAATGCTCTGCGCACAGCTAGAGTCCTGCATTTCCTGTCACTGCCTGAGTTGAAACCTTCCATTGCTTGCTGCGATGATTCATTTCCAAAACTTCAGTTAAATTATCACGACGACAGGTGAACTCTGGGTTTCACCCGTGTCTTTTCCCCACCCTTGCTTTCTTTTACTCTTTTGCAATTAAAATGTGACTCACTGTGATGGAATTTTGTCATAGTCCATCAACCCTGCTCCTAATACATCTGTCACAAATTTTTATTTTAAGCATTGATACTTGGTGCTGCTATTTGGTTGAGTATGTCTGCAACTTCCAGAAATTGAATTCAGAAGGGCTCTATTGTGCCAGGTGTTGTACAAACATGATGAGACCTTCCCTCAGGAGCTACATTTTAAAACAGGTCTTACACTCCTCTAATGATATTTTCTCTCTCTTTTTTTCTTCTTTCTCTTGCTGGTGCTCTCATGAAAGCAGTAGCCTGGCTGTAAACTTGCAGCAAACTAGGTTGTCTTACTGGAGATAACAGAACCACTCCACGTTTATACTCTGGTAACTGATGACAGGGTGTCCTCCTCTCTTTCAGTCATTAAAAATTAGTTATGATGAAATGCTGTGATAGGTGTAATAGCAAAATCTTTTTAATGTCAGAGATCCAATAAAGCTTCTTCCTTTTTTGATTTTGTGTGATACTGCTTTAAGAGACTTTAATTGCTAATTAGCTATGCTGGGCATTTGTTTTGTTATATTCATCCCTACTTTCTGCTGAGATTTCAGCATCTGTTGGGGAGGGAATCTTGGAAGAAAGCCAAAAAAACTACAGTAAGAGTTGTCAGCAATGCTCTTTTCAGGTCAGGACTGGACCACTAACATCATTTGATGGCTGTTACCCCACTGTGACAATGCCTCAGACAACGTACTGGGAATATGACTCCGCATGTGCTCATCAGAGCTTCTAAGTCCTAACAACAAACTGCAACACATTAAGCAAAATTCAACAGACTAAATGAAAATGAATTTTTTTTTTTAAAAAAGGACTTTCTTAGAAATTGCCCTATATGATTATGAGACTACCCAGGAATCCTTAACTTGATCACCCGTGGGTGAACTCATTCTCATAAGCAAAAGATTCCCATTTTCCCTATCTAAAACAATCTTCACTTCAAGAGATAACAGGCAACAGCTCGGCCTTCAGGCAGCCACATACTGGTGTTGGAGCTAATGGATGCAAATGGCCCCAGGATGTTTTGCAGAGGAACTCTGGAGGATCTTCATTGTCCTCATCCACACTGCAGCACAGCTTTGTTAAGGAAATAGGTTACTTTCACAAGACTTCCCTAAGAAGGAAAGTCTAAACAAGGATGAGAAGTCAGCATCAAACCCTAGTTCTCAGTATGTGAAAGCTGAAGGTAGGTGGCATTATTGTTAATCTGTTAAACATTTCAGTCAAGCTCTAATAATAGGTTTTCCCACATAAAAGGGTAAATGATCCTGTGTGTCAGAGGTCATGTCTTCACTTCAGAATTAACTCAGGTGAAGTTGTTGTCTCTTCCTCCTTCTGGTTCATAGAGAAAACCTAAATCTGGGGGTGTGTTTTCCATTCAGAGAGGGGTTACCCATTGAAGGTCAGGATCTGTTTTCGCAAGGGTTGGCACCCTCAGTGCTGAAGATGCAGTCACAGCATTTGAATGCTGAGTTCCCCAGTGTTTTTCCACACCTCTCTATGCTTAGAAAATCACCACTCCAATTTACATACATTCACATGGGTGGGGGTATGTCTACATCATCTCACTCCCCACCTCACCCCTGGTCTTGATTCACTAATCCTCCTTTATTGTATAAATATTAATTCACTCCTATGTTATTTCTGGAGAGTACTAGGTAGCTCCTTTGAAAGAAAAATCAAAGTGTTTTGTCTTAGATATTCTGCTCTGGGAATATCTCCCAGCAGGCAGTATGGGGTAAAAAAATGTACCAGGCTTGTTTTCTTCTGTTCCCCAGAGTCTTCCAGCACCTTTCTTGCAGGCTTTGCAAACTAAAGCACTCCAGTCTTGTCATGTTGCACAAGACCAAAATGTAGAATACCATTTTCATTCTGTGAAAACGCCAAGCAGCAGGACTGCAGCACAGCTCGTACTTTGAACTGAAAAGAATGGATGCAAAATGACAGCTATGTCTTAGGGGAAGAAGGACCTGCAGGAGACATATGACCAAGTGTGATAAGGAGAGGACAAAACTAACCTGCTGTCAAGGAGGCCAGCCTGTCTAGTGTAGATACAACCACTAGCGGATGCATTCATCAGAGTAGATATAGCCAGAGCAATACCATTTAAAGCAGTAAAAAGAATTATGGGAATATATTACTTTGGTGGGTCCAGAGATGCATATGGGTGCATGCAATTCCTTTGTGGAAATAACGAGTATGGAATGTGGCCACAGTTTGCTAACCTGAGTTTAGATCCACGTGGAGTTCAAACACGTTTTTGTAACAAAGATCTTCCTGTGTGATTGATAGTGGTCCTTTTAAAGGATTCAGTGGCCTTCAGATTGGAACTTTGTCATGAGTGAAAATATGACAGATTCCTTAGATGGCAATTTTGCTGAGGGGAAAGGTCACTAGTATTCTCTCATGAATCAGTTTTTGTGACACTTTTCTTCATCTGTAAAGTTTTTTTTATAGACCATCAACTTTGCAGACAGCAGAAGCCAGAGAAGACTATCACATGGATAACTGACTATTCTTGTTTTGAATGTAGATTTCCTTCCATGATGCTCTTGTATTCAAGAAGGAGTATATCATTGACTCAAACATTGCAAGATTAATTGGAGACCTCCTGCCTGTGGTGAAAACACAAACTGTAATAGTTTTCAATCTACCATTTCAAAAATTACCTACCCCCTAGCCTGTGTCAGGCAGCATGCCACAACTAGCTTCCATATCCAGGAGTTTCCTGGATGGTGCTGAGAATCTGATTCAAGAAAAACCATGAGATCCAAATATGGGGAAAAAATTAGTTGGCTGTGGGTCATGACAGAGGACAAACAGTCTGCTACATGCAAAAACAAAGAGGTTGTAGCCAGCGAACTAGTTCAGGGGAGCAGAGCAGTCTTGTGTATGTCTACAGAGGCGGGAAGATATGGAAGACCCTCACCATGCTCACCTCAACTGAGGATTATGTAGGCAAAGTTATGCACCTTCACTGTAAGACAATTACAGTGGCTGTATCATTGCTGAGGACTTTCTACAGTCCAGATTTTATTTGTGGACACACTGGATGGATAAGTTGGGAAAGTTTCTCAAGATTAGAGAAAAAAGAATTCACTGTACTTTTATCTGCTTTATCTAAAACCCTTTGACCTGCACATTTGGCTTGGATGTCTCAGAAGGACAAATATTTGCATGAGATTTCTTCTGATTTTTACTTCCAGAAAAGCCAGAAATAGTAGAAGAATATCAAGAATGACCTCTTTACTTCTGCTTTGGGTTCCTTGTAGAAGGAGGAAGTACAAATCTCCCAATATACTCAGTTCAACATCAGTTTTTCTGGGTCTTCTTGTCAGAGCAGTTCCTCCAACTTCAACTGTAGAAAAGCTACAAACCCTGGAATGAAACAGCAAAGATGGCAGAAGCGTTGGGTGGCAGAGGAATAATTTAGCTATCCTACCATCAAGCAGAGGGAGTATGATATTTGTGGATGACGAGACTTTCTTGTACTCTGGAGTCACTACATTGCACTAATGCACAGACTTATTTACTACCCGGTATGTATTTCTGGAGACAGAAGAGAAAGATGAAAAAGCTCTTCCTAAGCCTACCCAGGGCCTTGCTCAATAAATCACTGTTGACAGGTTTCAGATCTATACAATCATCTTAAGTAAAAGTTCTTCCAGACCGCTTCAAGCAATTTGGAAAAAAGTTATCACTGTAATTGGCAGCTCTGTGCTTCTACTATTCCTGACCCACCAGCATGGCCCCTTACTGAACACACGCAAGAGGGGCCAGGCAGCTTCTGCTAGGACAAAGGAACAGCTGCTTTCCTCAGTAGTGTTGCTCTGCTCTCTGATGTCAGTGGCATCTCTTGTGCTTTTTTTCTTTTTTTTTTTTTCATCAGAAAAGTAGTTAAATCTGCATCAGGAACAGCATCACCAGAATGTGGCTTTTTAGTGTCAGAAGTATTGTAACTGGCGTAGTTGGAAGTCTGCACTGCAAACAGGACAGGAGATAAGGAACTTCTTCACATCTGGGGTGGCCTGCATAACTCCTTCACACTGGCAAAGTAAGCAAATGGCTTTGCTAAATGACAGCTGCTGGATTCAACAAACCAGTGGCTCTGTCCCTTTTCACATCCTGTAAATATCCATATCAAAAAAACCCACAACTAAACTTTATGGAAACCCTGGCAGATAAAAATTAAAGGAGAGATACTGAAGTCTGATGTCTTCATCCAAAGCTGACTGAAGGCAAACTATTACATGATTTGGCATTTATAGCTATCCCTAAATTGCCCTCTCATTCTTAGGGATGTTAGCAGAGGCAGAAATCTCTCCAAAGGAGGTTTGAGAAGCATTAGTAGGACACTAGATGAAGTTGGTGTTACCTTTCTCAGACTATGCCCAAAGAATCCATAAGACAAGCTAGAAACTACATATCTATTGTCAGCCCTAAAAATCCAGCCTTATTATAAAATCAATAAATAAAAATAAAAACCTCTCCAGTTAAACTGCCCCTTTCAAATTCACACTGGTGACAGAAACCTTATTACCAATCCCACACTAAGTGTGCTGATGTGAGCACTGCAGATCATTTCTAACATGAGTTACTGCCCATTTTCAATGGCTTGTGCAATCACTGGGTTTTCTAATTGCTTTGGGGATTAATAACACAATAGGAGGCCATTTCACATTGGTTGACAATTATTTTATCCAACTGTAGAAAGAACAGGTGATAAATTAATAAATTATAATCAGTTAGTTATTAAAGCTTGATGACAGATGGTTGTAACAACAATAAAGAGAGTCCAAGCTTCACAAAATGGTATTTTGATAGTATTTTTCAATGCATTTTTAATGAGAGGCATATAAAATGCATAAAACTTATAAATCATTTATGGAAGAACAAACTATGGAGTTGAATGGTCCAGTTATAATGCTATCATTATACTATTAATCTCACAAGATCACACAGCAGCCCGCAAATCTGACTGGCACCTTATTATGTCAGGTGCTGTACACACAGAGAGTGCTGCCCTGGTGCTGAAGAGCTGCACAGCTACAGCTGGGTGCTGAGGGACCATACACTTGGAAGACAACCTGCCAATGTCATGGGAAGATCCCAGGGTTAAACTTCCTTATCAGCACAAGTTCTGCACTGATGTTCTTAGTGACTATTGAGCCCAGTCTAGGTCTCTGGGATTCTAATCCAGACGTGCATGTGTTTCTTACGGACTTTGGTGTGAAAGCAAAAAATATCCTGCATGCGGGTGGGGGAACGGCTGTGCAACGCCTTGGCTGTTCCTTTGTAGATGTATGGTATTTCACAGAACAAATGCATGTGTATGTATATATTATCTGAATGACTTCTTTTGACATAACAACCTGAAAACATGGTCCATCAAATCAGTCTAGGAATGCTATTCTTTTCCTGTCTCCCTTTGCTTCCTCTGAGGCACTGAATAGCCTGTTGAATGTCTTTTACAATTTCTGTGTATTTGGATGAAATTCTCACCCTTTTCATGTCAGTAGTAAAGCTATTTTTTACAATAGTTCAGCCAGAACTTCAAAGTTTATCTTTATTTTCTGGGTTATAGGCCTACAGAATACTGTTTCTGCCCTTGTACTCATAAAGCACCCAACCAAATAACACCTTGGAGTCCTAGTCCAAGTCTTATTAAGAACAAATAATAGTCTCTGAAGCCTTTTGCTGGTTACTGACTGGCTCAAATTGACCTCGGTCAATTATGTTAGGGTTTTCCCTGTGAGCAATTTGGTGCTAGAAGGGCACTGTTTAGGGAACATTGATATGTCAGAGCACACAAAAATTCAAGTTCCTCCACCTGAAAACTCACCTCACACAAAGTTTTCCTTAATTCCTCCCTGCTTAAGGTTAGCCAATGATTTAGGCAAAATGAATTGAATATTTCAGTTCCCTAAAGCCAGATGTGTTCCTCACAAAACAGTAATATCCTCTCTGGCTGTATTAAGCCAGAGATCAAGAAGTTAATAACCTCTGGAAACTAAATTATGCTTCTTATACTGGAGGTAAATGCTTTGGCACTGCAAGACTTTAAAAATGTAGTTGACAGCCAAGTAGCCATCCCTGAATGTGGGCTGTTACCATGACCAGTACTGACTTTCGGCTTGCCCCCCACCTTTTCTCCCTCCCCTCTCTTACTAACATTGCTGGCTGTTTGCTTCTATCTTCATTCTACATCAGAGGCTCGGTTAGGAGGAGGCTTTTTTGGTTTTCAGTGCTTGTATAGCCTTTAGAGTCATGGGGAGAGGCTCATCCTTGAAAAACAGCCCTTCCTACAGCACAAATCAGAAAACAAGGATAAATACTCAGGAAATATCTTGGAAACATCTCCCTTGCACTGCATTTGCTGTAACTAGCCTGCAGCTGAACACGGGAACACCAGTCTGGTGGCTTTTGCAAGCAATGACACTTCTTTTCCTCAGGCAAGGGAAGAAAAGAGTGGCAGATTGGTTTGGGGAGTAGCAGAGCAGAGAGGCTCTTACCAGGTCTTGAGGGGCAGGGGCAGCCCCCAGGGATGGCCTAGAGCCTATCCGGGAGCAGACCCTGCAGAGATGAAAGGAAGGGGTGATGGTGATGCTGAAGGTATATTTGGCCCAGCTCTTGTCTGTAAGCAACCTCCCTCTGGCAGAGCTACACTCCTTCTTGTGCCTGCTGCCTGGCTTCTTTTGCAGGCACGTTTACATTGTGCTCCCCTCTCTCTGACCTTCCACCTCTAAATGTCCATCCTCTTTCACCTAAGTGAAGAGTGATACGTGTTCAATTTCATGACAAATTGCAAAGGGGCATCATTAACCAAGACATATAAGTAAGACTCTCAAAGCTCTCAAAATTTCACAGGTATTAAAAGAAACTCAAGGATTTCCCCATTTTCTTCCCCTCTAACATCTGCTTTCCTTTGTCTAAAAAAGGCCCCTTTGCTCAGCAGGGAACAAAACCACCCTTGAGTCACAGGACCGTTTCTCAACTCCCTTATGAGCTCTCAGGGTGCCATTGTCTTTTGCTATCACAAGAAAGCACCTGTTTTTTTCAAGAAATAGCATGGAAAGATTGGTTATGCAGAAAATCAATGAGACTGATCTTTTGCAGTCTCTGAGAAGTGCAGCTGGGTCACAAGCATCCAGTTTCCCTGGCTCTGAAGGAATCTCTAGGTGGTGGAGGGCTTATGAGAACAACACCCTTCCTCCCAGCAGACAGGCATGCAACAGGGTACCGTGGGATTGCAAATGGATGGCATTGCACTCAGCTGATCCTACAGCCCTTGGGATAGCCTGGCAGCCAGGTGAGTGGCCGAACTGGCCCTATGCCATCCCCAGGGTGAGAGAAGCCTGAATGACTTTTTTGCCTCCACATCCTCACCAACCTCAGTCCCACACCCCAACTGGATTCTCCCTCTACCGCAAGCTCTTGCTCTTCCTTGGCTGCAAGTCCCGTTCCTGCTGCACTGAGCAGGTTCATGCAAAACTCTACTTTTCCTCAGTCAAAATGAGCATGATTTTCCTTTTTGAATAATTTCTCCCAAGGATACCTTGAAGTATTTTAAACTCGATTTCTGTAATGATCTGGGGAAACTGCATCTCCCACAATTCCCACATTAAAGATATCAATATACAGAGAAATCTTCCATCTCCACCACCTTTTCCCTCTCTTGATTCTAGAGTCTTTGGCTTATTATCACAATGCTACATTTCTCTGACCTTTATTGGATATGTCATCTGCCATGTTAGAAACTTTTAAAAGCATTTAACTCTGTATCTTATTGCAATTTTCCTCATTGCTCTCCAAATTTAGTACAATATCATCTGGAAATGCTGCAGCTTTTGATTCATCTGAATCACAAAACCCAATTATATCAATAATTTATGGGTTGTTTTTTTTTTAAAAAAGAAGATATTAAAAGCAAGAATGAATCCAGGATTTCAAGAACTAAGAAATAGTTTAAATACGAATTAATATATGACATTTTCCCTCACTCCATAATGTGTGAATCCCAGAATTTCCTTAACTGTGTTCTATTCTCCCCCAGCCTACCGAGGTACACAATGATCACAGTAAGTTGCCTTTTTTTTGGTCTCCCTTAATAGCAATATCCTCAAAGAATTCCAGCCAGTTAATGAGGCATGCCCTTCCCTTCCTGAAACCATATTAGATATCCTTAATTAGGCCATGCTTTTCTAACTGTTCCTCCCCTAGTATCTCAAAAGAGGAGCTGAAGACTTTCAACTGCACAGATACGCAGCTTCCCGGTGCATCCCCAGGCCCTTTATAAAAATAGAAAAAGAGATCACATTACCTCCCCCTCAACCCTAAGATATCTCTCCCCTGAAGGAATCAAACTTATAAAAATAGTAACTATGGCTTCTCCAGTTTCCCAACCAGAGCAAGAGCAGCCTAAATAGATGTGTATTTTCCTTTCCTCAGCAAGGATAAGCCTCAGAAAGGTTGAAAATGTGTTTCAGATGAGCATGAGAAAGCAGGGGAGCACATTCCCCTGCTCATCCTGAGCTCATGTTTCTATTATTTATTCTGTTCACCTGAAACTTTACAAGATAATTTTATGGTTTTCTAAGATAGAAGTTTCTTCTGTTTTTCTTTGTTAGGGTTCTTAATGCTAACTAGAACCAAAAGGTACCTCCTTAGATTACGCAGAACTTTGGCCTTGAACTGGAAAACCCAAAAGCTTCTAGAATTTCTCTTTTTCATTTTTCTAAAGATATGCCCAATATAAATGCTTGAAATTCTCTTGATTTGGGGAAGCTGAGTTTAGAATTGAGGTTTTCAAACCATAGCCTTACTAATAAATCCTACCAAAACCATCACAATTTACTCTCCTAGTCCTCTCCTGGAATAAGCCCAAATCTGGCCCTTCTCTTCCTGCAGTTACAATACTACCCACTGTTTCCTAATTACTTTCAAAAAAAACCAAACAAACCAAAAACCAAAACAACAAAACTTTCATGTTTAACCAACAGGGAAAACAATTTCTTATAAAGAAAGGTCATTTTCTTGCGTTGCCCCATCACCACACATTTTAGCGATGAGGGGACATCTTTTTCAACAAACAGACTTATCTCCCCCCTTTTTCTCTTTTTTAATGTAAATATATATTTTTCTTGCTTGAGGGACTAAAGATGAACATAATATCAATTCCATATAGGTCAGTTCAAAAGGGAGAAAAGACTGAAGTCCAACATAAGGTGACTGTGGTAGATATGTTCAGAAACCAAATAGAGCCCAAGTCTTTCACAGTTGTCAGACATGAACCAAGCTCAACCTCCCCTAAGGTCTGGGAACTATTTCATCTGACTGCAAAACTTTACAGGCTCCACAGAGATGAAATGAACATCTGGTGCCCAGAGAAGGTCATACAGATCCATGGGACTGGGGATTAGGAGGTGTGAAAGTCAGTGCTAGCGGCTCAAAAAGATACTGCAGATGGGGAAAGCTGAGATCAACACTGAGACCGTGATGCTCGGAGGAGAGGTGGAAGCAGGACAGCTGCTTCAGCGGCAGGGCAGACTTTCTGCCAAAATTATCTTACTGATGACTAACATTGCTTTATGCAAATTACTCCAATAGGACTGAAAGAGTAATTTCTGTGACCAATATCTCCACCATAAAAATTACTGTCCCAGAGTGCTCCAGATTTTGCCGTGGCTCGCTAGATGTGTGACAATATTGACTCGGGGAAAATCTTGGATGTGTCTCAACTCAGGGATTGTTTGATGTCAGGGACAGAGGCTGCTTCCAGCACTCTGAAAAATGTAAGAATTTATTTACTCTTCAAAAAACTCTTGCAAATACCCTTGACTTTGTTTAGATGTGGTGATTGTCCTGCTTCAAGTGGGAGGAGATGGGAAATTCCCAGAACTTGCAGCGTTTCAGCATTTTTGTGGACTTCTGAAATACAAGTATATATCCCATAGAAATCCCATAGAATTACTGGATAATCTTAACATATATACATATTTTAAAAATAGTTAAGAATTGATTTTATAATGATGGTCCACTGAAAAAGACATTATTTGTGACCTTTGAGAAACATCCATTTCCAAACCCACTGAATATTTACCACAATTATAGGCAACCCAAAACTTGCGTGATTATTTCTATGTGGGAGACATTCAAATTTACCCCTATTTCTTACAAGCACTGACACCAAAAATATCTTTCAATAATGTTTGCACATCAAGAATAATGTTTCTCCCCCGCCTTGTCCTTTCTTCAGATTAGTGTGAGAGAAATTAAAAAACTTTCTGTAGAAAAAACCCTGATCTCTTATCTTCAATGCACTCTCTTCTTTCCTTCTTCTTTTGTTGAGGACAATGTTTGGCTTATCTTCTGATCTCTGTGGCTAATAACAATTTGTGTTTTTCTTTAGTGAAACACAGACAAGGCATCATGAGGTAAAAAAAACAGCACAGTAGAAGCATTTCAGTTTTACCTCAAGGTAAATTCATAAAGGTCAGCGTCAAATGTGGGTATGAACCTGACCCTGGGTAAGTCAATCTCATATATAAGGTGAAGTGTCTTTTATGTGCATACATACCATGTGACTGAGTGGTTCAGGGTACCCATCCCCACAGGAGTGCCTGCTCTCCAGCTTGCTATTCAATCCAATGAAATGCAACTCTTTGCAGAGAAATTTCTCCAGATTTGGATGTCAGAGAAAGCCCTCCTGTCAGTATCTGGAGATTTCAAGTAGGTATATGCACCTGAGGCTGATACTTGGCCCCACAGCTGTATTCCCACGTCTCTTGCTAGGGTTTCACCACCGTTTCTGGATGGATGGGTGGGTGTGTGCAGATAGTCACTTCATCTCTGCTTGGGTTCAGCTGTGGTTTGGGGGGATTACTTTTGCTCACATTTCCTGCGTTACACTTTAACTTCTGTCATTGTTCATTCTTCTTTCATTGCCATGAAAGGACACTTCTTTCACTTTGGTCACATCAGAAATAGAGAACGCCGTGGGAGGTGGTAGGAGGCATGACTCATTCTCGCAGGTCACTCCTCTTTGCAGAGAGGGGGCATTATTGTCTCACCTTCCTCCTTGAATTCAGCATCCCCACCGAGCCCTGTAGTGTTGCCTGTCAGTCCTGACTGCTCTCTCTCTCACCTCTCTGCCATCACTGCTTCTGCTCCTCGCTTTCCTCCTCCTGAGGATACTATCAGAGGTCAAAGGTTGCTTCAAGACTAAATTCAAAGCAGGGGTCGGTTTGGTGCACCACTGGTAGGCTAGATGGCCACCCAGTGCTTGCTGCGAGCATAAAGCCTGATGGCCCTGTTCATTCATGTGTTAAATCTAAGTATTTGGAACTTTCATAATCTCAGTACTTGTGGATTTACCATCACAAGAATTCAGAAGGTTAAGGAAAGACTGTTTCCTTTTATTTGCAGATGAAAACTGTGAGTGACAGTTCAAACACCTTAAAACTGTTGGGGTTACTATATCCTACTGAATCTTTCTGTACAACCATTAAATGGGAAACCCTAAAGACACACTGTAAATCTACACTGTCTGAATACGGCCCTGGTCTAGTTCGCCAAATTATAAATGAATTCATAGAAGAGCATAAAAAGGAGTCGTCTCCACACAACTTCCTTCCCATCCTTCTCTTCCTCTTCACCTCAACTGTTAAAAATGTTGCAATAGTAGAAGTGTTAAAAATTAACCAACTTAGAGGAGTCACTGCGGCACAAAACACACTGTGCTGGAGCCCTGAAACGCCTGTAAGCCATTTATTGAGTGGGAGTGAAAGTATTCCAGTGATAAGCATTTATGAAAAACTCATCCTCAGAATCAAGCTGGGAAAAGCATTATGCTTCCCTTCCTGCTCTGGAAATGCAAGTGTCTTCTATAATATGTCACAAGCATTTCCTCAGAAAAAAAAGTATGTGGGGATGAGGAATTTCCAGGAATATTTCATTTCAAACTAAAAATGTACAGAAATAAGTAGTCTTCTAAAGGCAATTTACATCATGAAACAGACTTGAATTTCTAGACCACAGAGCCATCTGAATATTGGATCAAATCTGTTTCTATTCCCTGAGCGTACTGCTGATTCAGAAACTCAAACAAGTGCTCTTAAGAACTGATTGCTTAAAAAAAAAATAAAATATCTTTTACATGTAATATTACAATTATAATTAAAAGTCAATGCAGAATATTAAAAGCAAGATGTATCCTTCCAAGAAATTACTCAAAAGAAGTAATTCCATGGGAATTTTATTACCAAGTGTTGGAATTGAGGTTGGGATTGAGGTGAAGTTTTGTCTTTCTCATTGTTGTCAAGACTTTTACAATGTGAAGACGTCAGTTTGAGATGTCTAAACATGTAAAGACATCACAAGAGTTTAGACTGTCATATCCAGTCATGATATAACACTACTGTAAGGACCTGAGGACGTAGGATGCTTGTGCAACAGTCTGGCTTCAGACATGAGTCTATGCAATTTGAGTCACATCAGGGCTTACTGTGTAACTTTTGTTGCAGAATTGGCCCTTACACGTGTAGAAGATACCCTTCTAGGAGAGAAGCCACACAAAATAAAACAAAAACTACACAAAAGCAGACAGCCTGCCCCCCAAAAAGCAAGGCTTCTGTCTGCAAAGACAGTGACTGATGCTTGAAATGTGGCTGATTATTGCTCTTCTCACAGCAGAGCCCTTTTGCTCCTACTGGGGCTCAGCTCCAGCTGGGGTCATATTTACTTTTGTAGCCTGAGCCTCACTATTTTCAGACCAAGGTTGTCGAGACTCAAACAACAACAGCCACTGAAGAAAATGGCAGCTGCCTCCCCTATGAATTTGCAGCATCGTGCTTTATACAGATTCCTTAGCATCAGAGCTGCTGTAAAATAATTTCTTCAATAGATGGAATTACAAAAGTGCACAGAGTAACAGAATGGTAAAAACAGAGTCTATAGCTTTACATTTTCTTATAAAATTATTTAACTAACATAAGAAATGGACCAATTTTCCCATTCTGTGGAGAAGGTTGAAATTCCTAGGAATCCATATGCAGAAATAACACAAGAAGATAATTCTGGAGATTAGTTAAAAATAAACCTTCTGAAACATTCCTGGTTTCTTTTTAAGTGTAGAACTTCCCATAGAGATGACATCCAGTCACAGTATAGCCAATCTTAAGACATTATTTTAGTTATAAAAACAAAACATCAACAGTTACCCCCTGTGTCCCTTGGTGTGAAATCCAAAGAGCAGAAGAAGCAATCCATTGAAGTAACCTCTCTCTTGTTTTGTTCGATATGTCATCCAGTTGCACACATGATGGCCAAAGGAATTGCTTCTCATTTACACTTTTTCTCTCTGCAAACTGTAAACTGCTGTGGATAAGGATTAGCAGAATCAAAGTCACGTAGGAGGCTGAGAATTTTTTAAGACTTCCAGTGGCAAATACAGACAAGGGGCAATGCAAACACAATTAAACTCTTTTGATGCAAAGGAAGCAAATGCTCTTATTGTGAATAGCAGCAGAATGAGTTGAGAAATTAAGACAACCAGGCTATGTGATGTTTTAGCTCACAGTCACTGTAAAGTCTGGGGTTATAAACTCTCAGACAGGCAAACAGTGAGAGCTCTGTTCTGTTTTCAAGGGATGGATGCTATCACTTAGACAAGATCCTAACTCCCAGTGGGTGATAAAAGCTTATCACTCCCGTGAACAACACAGCCCAGTAACTGGTGTGTGCCTCTATCTCACAGCTCCAGCTGCTGGCTTCCTCTGCCTTGAAGTAAGGGAAATATAAATAAAACAATCATCATATGGATATTGCATTATGTAAATGGCAGTGGTTGGAAGAATTGCAGTTTCATACAGCATTGGCAAAGGACTGAATTCATCACCAGCATTTTGAGGCTGCTTTAGTCATGAGAAATGTTTCTCAGGCAGTTTCTTTGAGCAGCAAGGGACAGCTGAGCATTATCTTCAGGACACAGTCTTCCTGGTTAGCTGACACAGGGAGAGCGTTGAAAATTAGTAGTTGGTGGCTGAGGATGATGGCTGAGGAGAGATGACTCAAACTGCCTGAAATGAGCAAGACCTAGTACCAGCTGGAAGAACAAGCTGCATTTGCTTCTAGATGTACTCCCATATAGCATCAGCTTCCAATATGCCCACGCAGCAAAGGGTGGTTTGGGACAAAGAGCTTCAGGAAACATCATCCTGGGCCTGATTCTCTCTCCTAGTTAAAATCAGCAATAATAGCACCAAAAGATGAAAGAGAATGATGCACTGTTACTCCTGGACTGCAGCAGGAAGGACTTTTATACTGTGCTTTAGCATGAAAAAATTGCCTTCCTAAGCCTTCTTCCTTCTCAGACTGTGTTGTGCTGGGGCTGATTTGCTGCTCATGTCCATTTCTAGCCAAAGTCTGTTATTCGGTTAAACCAGTGCAAATCAGGAGCAGCCCCAGATGAAGCTAGTAAGGTTTCTACTCTCTTGTCGGGGTATATGAGCCAGCAGATTTCAGTCTTCTGTGGTCAGTGTTTATTACTGTAAGCAGGGAGTTGCTCGGCTCTGGATGGAGAGCCAAAACCAGGCTGATTTACAAGCTAGTCACCAAAGTATGCTATGAGCAACCCCCCTGAAGGATAGCCAAGAACAGAAGTTTAGACCTCATACAATTTTTAATGGTTTCAGTGCTTGCCTTGAATCATCACTGACTGCCTAGAAGCAGTTCAGGATTTAGAAATGAGACTGAAGTTGAATTTAGGTGCCAAAATCCCAAACTGAGAGCAGCATCACTGCACTCTGCTTTCGTTAGCTTTCTTTGAAAGGTCTGTGAGCACACATGGATTTGCTTTCTGCAGATATCCAGCCCTGTCCCAGGCTTGACTCATGCGCTGCAGGGTCAGGACTGTCCCCAGCTTGTGGGGTCTGGTCCTTGTGACATGTTGAAAGGGTGCCCAACACATCCTGAGAGGTAAATGGTCAAGCAATTTTAAATTCTATTCCAGAACCTAAAACCAGGGAACTGCAGAGCCCCATGGCTGTTACCAGACCCAGCCCTTCATCTCTGTGCCTGGCTCTCAGCACAGGTGTGATTTTCACCCTTAAACAATGAGAAAAACTTAATTTAAATAAGCTACCAGTCTGAGTTCCCTCTAATCTCTGAGATAGGGGATTTTTTTGCTTGTGTGTTCTGTGGTTGTAAGAATGAAAAATGAGTGGTCAGACCGGTAGTTTGCAGTTATATTGGCTGTTTCCTCTTCCAAAGATAATTTTTTTCTTTTTACTCAATGAGTTGGTTTTCTTAATGACTTGCAGTAAGGTGTGTTTTTTTAAAAAACTTTCATTGTTAATAATAACTCTGAAGTAGTCTTAAAGCAGTGTACACAATTTTACAGAAGCCTGAATGCTCTGCTGCAAATCCCATGCAAACAGATCACAGCCCCTAGGAGACACACGCAAGTCTGACAGAGCAAAATGAGTAAACCTACTTACACAAACCACCACATACTCTACAAGACAATGATTGCTCATTATCCTTTTACTATACTTAAGCTGAAGAACCTTCTACAAAGCAGTAGACTCATATAAGCTCCTACTAGCTAGGAGTCTCTGTGAAAGCCTTTCCCATCATTCAGTGCAGGAAGTTAATTCCACAGCCAAGGGAAATTATCTTCTGATAAAATTAGGAAGTACACAGCAATAGCGACAACCATCCAGGGGTTTTAGAAACAAATAAATTACTGAGGTCCTTCCCATGAGTTACAAGCCAATGCTACTGAAAATAGTCATCTTGCCCATTATAAGTGATTTATGAACATTCACCTTCCTTTCTTCTCCAGCAAAGTCAGATACTAACATACTTGAGCTCAGAGGCAGAAGCAGGGCCCCATCTATGAAGGGGATCCTAATGCCTGTTGTTCTCCTGAAGGCTGGGGATAGGAGGAAAAAAAGAAACCTGTGATCCTCAAAATAAACAATGATTCCTTTAACAAATCTATAGAAGATACAGAGCTTCATCCATCCAGGTACTTACAGGGTGCCTCAACACAGAGTTCAGAGACAGGTCTTTCAGATCAATTTATTAAATATTTTCTGATTCTCAGGACTGGTTGTTACAGTGCTCACAATTTGTACTTTCAACATCTCCTTTTTGTTAATAGAAGACAGAAACAACTTTTAGAGAGGAGATTGAATCTTTCTGGTCTACAAAGTTTGACTGGGTCTGCATGTCTGCAGCTGACTAGAGATATGAGGCCACCTGATTATGCAGATAGATCCCTTTTCTCAATGTTATTACAAACACCTCTGTCCCATGGATCACCTCTAGTTTTAACTTGATCAGACCAATATTTGCTTTACATCCAGTCCTTGGACAGGTTGTTACATTGGAACATCACCCTGTCCTTTAGATTAGAAGCTGCAAGATACATGGAGCTTGCATCATTTTCTGCAGCACCCATAGGCCCTTTGAGGTGATGCCTATCCAGGAACTTAACAATTTATCACTTGTCCAACACACTTGCAAGAAAAACCTCCTTCTTCTTCCACAGGCCTTTGCAACACTTGCACTTTCTCTTCCATAAGAACATGGTTCCTGGATTACTCACAAGTTATGTCTCAACTGCAGTTGTTACTTGTCGCACAGATACAGAGCATGAAATTAATTTTAGGATTCAGACTGGCCTGAGCAGACTAAATACCTATGCAATTAATCTGTACATATATCCTTGTTACAATACCCATGTCACTTAAAGTCCATGAACTAGCCTTACTCAAGCTAACTCAGAGATGCCAATGAGGTTGAGCAGACAAACATGGAGTTTCATGAAGCACATACAGTAAATTCTGACTTACTGGAGAGATCTATGGGGTTTGGGTGCTCTTGGGTTAGGCACAATAAACTCAGCAGATTTTTTTTGTCCTGATCTTTGCAATACATGGCAGAGCACCATGGCCACTCAAGTGCAGAGTTTACCATCGTAACTGCTGGAAGGACCCATAATTTTCTACCTTGCTGCTTAGTATTATTTCAAGTTTTGAACCCCGCAGCAATTGCAGTGCTTCTGCTTGCCTTTCAACAGTAAGGAGAATTTCCAGAAAACTTCATAAGCTGTCTGTCTTCATTATTCCCACAAGCTGCTGAGCATACAAAGGCTCTCTTACTTTTATCCATTGGCAGAAGGATGAATTAAAACAACTAGTGAAGTTCTTCCCACATGTAGGTCGCAAGGCTGACTGAATATTTTTAGTTCTCGATATGATTAGGCTGCTGTACAAAACCTGAAGTGGCAAACAGCAGATGATTATGGAACGATTATTCATTCTTTCCCTAAAATCAGAACTAGAAGGCAAGGAATGAATTATCAAGCAAAGGATTTAAACCAAAAGGAAGTACCTTTTCACACGATGGATACCTAAATAAATGGAACCCATTACTACAGGATGTTGTAGGTGCCAGGATTTTAGATGAATTAAAAAAGCAATTAGACAAATGGATTGAATGAAAAACCATTAGTGACCATGAAAAATAAATATACACCTCCTTTACCAGAAGTTGCTAGAAGGAAATGCTGAGGAAAGTGAAACTGAAGGCCTGACTCATTTTTATACTTCATCTTTAAACATCCACAGCAAATCAATGTCAGAGGCAGAAATCCTGGGATAGCTGAATCTTAATTCTAGAGCTGCTCTTATGTTTCTTTGTTTAAAAGTCATTACCTTTCCTCAACCACTGTCAATAACCATTTCTTCTTGGGGCAATTCTGCTAGGACCTGCCTGTAAAACAAGGAATGATGTATTTACTAGGTAGCGGTTTCCATTTGTTTCTTATGTGCTGTAACCTTAGCTCCTAGCAACCTCCTCTTTGTCAGAAGTGGCTGCCATTTTTATTTAGAAATTAATCAACTTTTTATGTAGCTGTTTGCCACCCTTGTTCTCTTCCATTTCTCATTTTCATATTTTCACCTAACATAAATTGGTATTTTGAATGAAAATGTATGGTCATGGCTTGTGTGTCACGCCAGTATCTATGGAATATAGCTAATTATACACAACATTTCTGAAGGCATCAGGTTTCATACTTCCATTGACATGATAAGATAGTTTCAGGGAAATTCAAATGATCGGCTTCATCAAACTTCCAAGGGAGAGAGAAAGTTTGGCTTTCCTTTTTAGTGTACCATACCTTATAAGAAGGATTTCTGAAAGGCTTTCCTACAATATATCTCTGTCTGTAGCCTTCTTCTGTTAAAATGTTTTTTTTCCCACTGTTTGAAGAATACCAAGGTACCTGCTCTTGCAGTTTCTCCTAATTGATCTCACGTGAACACCTCATGAAATCACTTTGTGTAAAAGACCGACAGGCAATTCCTTCAAGACAGCCTTGTGTGTTTTAGCATTTCTTGTTGCTTTGGTCCATCGCCCAAGGAGTAGAAGCTGTCCATGACATGAAGCCTCTCCACTTGAAATCTCTCCTCAAAGGAGGTTGTCTTTTCCCTTTATTTTCCAAATCTGTTTCAGCCGTACTTAGGAGGGATGGGAAGATGCACTAACAGAGAGAAATATGCGATAATTGCAGCTGCAAATTCCCACCTCCCAGCCCCTGTAAATATAAAGTTGCACATTCCTTTTACTATGTCCCCAGGAACACTGTTATTCATTTAAGGAACTCTCCTGGAAAAATCTCCTTTTAAGCTATTCTTTTGTTCAAAAAACAATAATAGAGAGTGAGCATCAAATTCACAGGTCTACCTAGTAAAAGCACATACAGTTAAAGATTAGATCAAGAGGGGGATTAACTGAATACCTATAGAATACAGCTGCTAATTGGCTGTCAATGAAGGTAATTTTTTTCTTAAGGGAGGAAACATTAAGAAAAAAAGACCCACTTAACATTTTAGACTGAGGGCTTCAGCCTGCAGCTACATCCCTCTTCCAAGCAGTGTAATCCTCCCATGGGATACTCTCTGGAGAGCTGGGTACAAGTCAGCAGTGCCCAAAGTCACTGGGAGGGGCCCATAAACGCTGATTTAACTCTGGAGCTGGCTGTTCTGCACAGGTGCAAATTTTGCCCTTGGCAAATATAAGCAACCTAAGGGACACAGAAGCAATGACTTTCACAACGTCTATCAGATGATTTGCATCTGAAAAGAGACGGTTTTGGAAATAGAACTGTTTTTGTCTCAGTGACTCCAAAATAAAATTATTTGACTCTGATTCAAATTGATTTTTAATTCTGAAGCTTCCTTCAATGCTCAGCTATTAAAGTCCTGGGCTTTTTTAAAGGTTAGACTCCAGAAGGATTTTTTCTTTTGATTTTGACCCAACTCTGACTTAAGAGCGAATTGCCAGAAGGGAATCAATCAAATTGAGTTATTAACAGTTGTGTCAAAGTGAAACAAGGGTGAGCTTATCACAGAAGGTGTTGCCTACAAAATTTCCAGAGTTTTGCTCAAAACATGGGGTCATTTTTGCTGTTTCGGAGCTATTCTTTAAATGTGTGGACAGCTATACTGACATATAAAGAATTAGCAGCTGAGTCTACAAAGAGGGCTGTGTGCCTGCAGAATTCTGTCCCAGGGACCTCATCATAGTGCTGAGCCTTTGATATCCATGGAAATGTGGATTCCCAGGAATTGTAAGTAACCCTATGGGCAAATTTATCTTATAACACTTGGGAAAAATAAAAGGCATCCAGCATGAGGTCATCAGTTCCTACTGGGGGAACAACTGACAAGATGTGGCTTAAAGAGGCAGAATACACTTGATATCCCTCTACATCTGGAGCTTACTTCTCATGTTACAGGAGTCCCAAATGTTCAAAACAGTGAACCATTAGTGACTGAAGGAGCAGCAAAACATCTGTATAATGCATGAAATGTCTGGAAGTGTCTGACTCCCTGGGAGTCAGCTGAAGCTTTCAATTGATGCTTTAATGGTGGTAATTGCAGTTTGCAGCACTGGCACATCCTAGTTCAGTAATTAGATGGATTACAATCTTTCTTGTTTGGCAGCATTCTTTAAACAAGCTTCAGCTTTTCATATAGTCAACACTCTAGCAGAGAAAAATGTTACATCAATTCAGAGTGAAAAGTAATTTAAGGAAAGACTCAAATTTATCTTCACTGAGCGCCAACGAGGAGATATTTCAAAGACAGGACAATGACTCTTTCTATCTTAAAAGAATGGCCCATTTCTCACATATAAAGGCTAGCTTGTGAGGTAGAATCTATGGACGGGCCTTCCCTGAAATTACTGAAGCTAAACATGGTTATAATATTTCAGGATCCAGTCTATGTATTAATGAACAGATGAAATTCTGGTAAATAGAAGTGTGTAGGGAAAGGAGAAAAAGGAGAATTCCAAGGGAGAAAAATATACTGCCTATCACTTAGCAAGATAGGATTGGTCACTACGATTGGTAACTGAAAAAAAATGAAAAAAAAAAAAACAAAAACACACCAACAAAAAAAAACGTGAAAAAGACCTCTACGCTTAGATTCTTTGAAGTGAAATTAAATAAAGGCAGTAGAGGTCAGGGACCAGCCTCCAACCACAGGAGAATGGGAGACATATTCTTCAGTCCCTTAGATGCAAACCTTGCTTCTGTAAATCATTTTCACTCCCAACCTAAAAATGGCAGCATCCAGCGTGTGCTTGTTGTAAAGCTACTGACAAATGTGCTACATTTACCTATCTTCTTTTATTGCCGCCCTCTGCAATTTCAGAAGCAATATTTTGAAACTGTCTGTGTTTCCTAGTGCTCATGTCTAGATTTTCTCTTACCTGGATGTTTCAGTTGAGTGATAAAACATCTAAACATCAGTGGATTTGTTCATCTAAAGAACTGAGCAGCCCGAGGATTTCACTGACAAATCCCTGTCCCTGTGTCCTGGTAACTGGAACGCATGGTTTCATCATCACTTTGATGGAAACAGACCTCCAAAGCAGAACAGACAGGTCTGGTTTCCTCTACAGTATCTCCCATCCCTTCACCTCCTTCCTTCCCCATTCAGCAGATGAATAATGTCGATGCTTTTGCTATCCCACTAAAGTCAAAATATTTCATGTCTGCGGCAAGTCAAGCTGACGTAATTCCAACAGCCAAAAGAGGATAGAGAAAGGAACTCTACACCCTCTCCCGACTTTTATCGACTGTCTTCCAATCCTATGCACTTTAATCTGGAGGAAATTTAGTAGCTGCCATCATCATTATTCCCTTATTACAGATTTTTGCATCATGCTTAGTTTTCCCACGACTGAACAGAGTTTTGCAGTACAATATCGCCCCACACTTTTGCCTTAGTACCATGAAATAAGAACAGTCTGTGACCTCCCTGTGTGAGCTAGTGGGTCCTGTTTCAGTGAAATTTATGAAGAACATAAATATTAAAATCCAGATCTCTGAAGCCTTGACCCTAGTATCCGTTACCATCAGCAAAGGACTCTACTGACAGTGATAGCCAAGATCTCACTCACTGTTCAGCAAAGGTTCACAAGAGAAAAACATCTTACGGGACATGCTTCATTTTCTGTATAATTTTCAAGGTGCTCAGGTACTTTAAGGGATCAGAATAAATAAGCAGGAAAAGGATGAAAAAGCCAGAAACATGGATAGACGACTGATAGATACTCCTTCTCAGTGAAGTAAATCACTCGGTCTGGGTTATAGCCCCAATTTTGCCACAAGCTGCTGTCTGATCTTGGGAAAGCCCCTTGAAGGCCATTTCCATTCTGAAAATCATCTACCTGAAAATGGCAACACCTTATTCAGCAGATCTAATTTCTTGAGTAGTCATAATGCCTTCATTTCATGATAAAATAAAATAAATAAAAAGGGTTGTTTTTTTTCTTTTTTAAAGAGCTGAGCTCAGCTGTAGGTCGCCTTCTGCTTGCTCAACAGAAAAAAAATAGTTATATCCCTTCAACCTCAACATCACAGGCTGTTCAAGCAAGGTCCCTGTGGACTTACTTGCTTGCACAATGTCCGATGCAAAATATGGTTGTATTTCCAAGAACAAATGAGTGTAACTTCATTTCGACGAAAGACTGCAGCACCTCTAAACTTCAGGGCAGTGGTTTACCAGGAAAAGCTTCAAGTAAGAACATTTGGGCATAAAGCACATTAACTACTTTTAAGATTGAGTTTAATCAGTTCATAAAAGGGATTATATAATGTGATTGCCTGCACACAAGAGACCCCTTTCAGGCCTGCACTCCATAACTGCAGAATATATCTTAAAGCTAAGAGATCAATCGATGGTAAGGACCCTTCAGAGATTTGACCGTGTACGGGAGGTATAGTTTAAATGAACATGCTTTAACTGTATATCCCTTCCTGTCCTACAACACATACAGTAATGTAGCATTTAAGAGGATTATGACAAATTGGTAGTGCAATGATAGCGCAGGGATATCCTGAGTGAAAGAAAATGCTGCTTGCAGGACTGGTTTGAGTACCATAATCTTTACATGTTTTGGAGATCTGCCATGCAATACGGTGTAAAAGAACACCTTCAGTGGAGGCACAACATGAAACACCAAAACAAAACAAGCTGCTCTCTGAGAAGCAAGCACTGTGGATGATGGACAAAGCCACCCACAACGGCCTTGCAGGATCACCTCCCCATTCAGAAAGGGGCACAAAAAGCCTCTGAATGGCACATGATGGTTTCCGCATACCTCTACCATTTATGAACCAGTGCTGAGGATGGACCTCAAGACCTAATTTAAAGCAATGGGGCTTATCAACTTGTACTCAGTGTCATGTAAGTCATAATTATAGCTACACTATTTTGAGATTAGCACTGACTCTGAGAGCAGCATAGATACATGCACTTGACAGCACTAATAAATGATGACTTGGGTCATTCAGGTCTGAATCTCTCATCACCTGCTGCATGTTTTTTGGGCAAAATGCACCCATGGAAAATGATGAGTTGACTATACAGCTAAATAACTTCCACTTTCACACACTGTATCAAACCAATGGCTATACATACATGCTGGTTGGCGAGAAGCGCAAAATATACCAGCAATGTACATTTGCAGCCCAGAAAGCCAACTGTATCCTGGGCTGCATCAAAAGAAGTATGACCAGCAGGTTGAGAGAGGTGATTCTGCTCCTCTACTCCACTCTTGTGAGACCCCACCTGGAGTACTGTATCCAGTTCTGGAGTCCTCAGCACAGGAAAGAGACAGACCTATTGCAGCACGTCCAGAGGAGGGCCACAAAAGTTGTCAGAGCGTTGGAGTACCTGTCCTGTGAGGACAGGCTGAGAGAGTTGGGCTTGTTCAGCCTGGAGAAGAGAAGGCTTCAGGGAGACCTTATAGTGGCCTTCCAGTACCTAAGGGGAGATACAAGAAAGCTCGGTATCACTACAAGGGCATGTAGTGATAGGACAAAGGGTAATAGCTTTAAACTGAAAGAGGTTAGATTTAAATTAGGTATAAGGAAGACATTCTTTACTGTGATGGTGGTGAGGCAGTGGAAGAGGTTGCCCAGAGAAGATGTGGATTCCCCCTTCCTGGAAGTATTTAAGGCTAGGTTGAATAGGACTTTGAGCAACCTGGTCTAGTGGAAGGTGCTCAGGGCAGGGGAGTTGGAATTAGATGATCTTGAAAGTCCCTTCCAACCCAAACTATTCTATGACACACAAAGTGAAATCTCCACATGGAGACAAGATAGAATTGCTTCAGCTGCAGAAATCACCACTGTCTGATGTTGAAGAATTACCAACAGCTATCATTCAGCCATCCATAGTCATCCGTTGCTGTACTGGGTTTGGCTAGGATAGGGTTAATTTTCACAAGAAGTTGGGAGGAGCCACAGCCAGGATAGCCAACCAAACCAGACAATGGGATATTCTGATATCATACTGACATCATGCCTATTATATAAGGGGGAGCTAACTGAGAGGGAAGACACATTTGATTTGAGCAAGCTGTAGCTGGGAGCAGGGAGAGGCAGTGAGTGAGCTGTCACATCGAGTATCACTCATTTTATATATTTTTTTCATTATTATTATTATTATTACTGTTGTTTCTTTTCTGTTTGTATATTACCTTTTTCTTCTAATTCTGTGGTGGTGGGGGGCAGCTGGGGGGTGTGGGAGGGGTGAGCAAGCAAGTAGCGGTGCTGTGCTTAGTTGCCAGCTAATCACAACAGCTTTACAAAGAGGATCTCCATACCCTCATGAACAGCTTGACTATATAGTTCACAAGCATACTTTCTCTCTTCTCCAGGCTGAACCATTGAGCAACATAATTTGTGAAAGACCATTTAAAAGCTCCTACTCAACACACAGACTCCCATCACCCAGGAACATGGTTGGGGATTGTTTAAGATCATAGTGAATAATACCTGCAGAATACACAAGGTACCAGGGGTAAAGAGTTGTAACGACTCCTGCATCAAATGTGGAGCACAGTCTGAGTGTTGAACGATTACTAATGCCCCTTGATTCAGAGGATTTGACATAGGTGAGATACAGAGGCTGATAATCTTGTTTTGCTGAAGTTTTCTATGGAAGAATATTATAAAGCATGTTCTCCAAAGTACTGTTTCCTGTGCCTCATTCAGGTGGTGTAAAAGCTGTGCAGACTGGACATATGCTGGGAATCAGATCTGCAGCCTTCATAAGTCTGCAAACGGCATGGAATGGATACAGACGGATCGCACCAAGAATAGATGATGGTCCTTGTGGGACCACTACCAACTGGCTCTTCTTATCTGCTGAAGGGTGGCTGGAGGTCAGACTGCTGGAAACCCAGTACAGCATTATGCTTTCTGTGTATTAAACAGAAATGTGCAACAGCGGTTTCTTGCTTCTTCAGACCCTGCCTGATGCCATCACATAAATAAGAGGCTTGCTACTTGCATATACATGCATATCCTTTATATATAAAACTTTGAATGAGGCTGTGAAATTTCTTTGTGAATAGGCTAATATCCATGGACCTCAGTCATGCACGGGTATGACTCTGATCAAGGTAGGATGGGAAAATTAGAATGATAATTTTAGCTTTAGCTCAAAGTAATACAATAAAATAAATAAAAAAAAAAAGATTTGGAGTAATTTCAACCTGAAGCAATTTTACTCATTGCCATCTGTGAAAATCAAGTGAAGTTCACTCACACAGCAGAGAAAACTAATCACTATAGGCAGAATTAATTTTATCTGAGATTAGCCATCTAAGAGGCAAACATCTAATCTAAGGCAGTTTTCTAGGCTCTGTACTCCATGGAGACAGAAGACAACACCCCGTATAGGCAGGATCAGTGACCCTCTGAAGACAAGTCTTTCTGCTGACTATAGAGGGAATTTGAATTACTAGTTTACTTAAAATGCTTGGCTTTTATGCAGTTGAGTTTATGAGGCAAAACTTCCTCCAAATATTAGCACCTGCAATATTCAGGAGTTAGGTGTAGCATGCCATTTTGCTTGCGTTCCCCTCCCATTTCAGATAATCTTTCATGCCAAGGTTGGACTATACCAGATCATAAAGGAACAGAGCAACACCTTTGTAGTTCTCTGAATAACACGCATAGGTTGGGTGTCTTTTCCCTTCATCTGCAAGAAAATTATAGGTCATTAATGCATTTAAGAGGCGGAACCAGTCCTGAATTTCAATAGGACGTTCATCAATACCCAGCACTGCAATGGCCGAGAAAAGTCTATTGTTTGGTATAAGCTCCGCTTAACAGACTAGGGATAAGAACCATAAAGCAAGAAGACACTCTTGGATTTTTGTATCCTCAGAAGTGTGATTGAAAAGCAGTGACTGGTTCACTGCACTATTGTTCAAAGATTAAGGCAAACAGAACAAAGAAGCAGCAAGGTCATCCAGTCAATCAGAGAAGACACTTTCCACAGTGTGCTTCTGAGTGTTTTGTTCAATCTCATTTTAAGTCTCGTGCTGTAGGGGTTATACTAGCTCTTTTGGGAGTTTGTACTAGCCTAATAATAGATCTTCATCTCAGGAAAGGTTCCTTGGTATTTGCCCTGTTATTCATTTCATGGTATTATCTAAGAAGTGAATGTAGCAACATAATAATTCCAATAATCTTTCCTTCATATCTAGGTTTTTCATATACTTACAACACAAGCTTTACTTCATCATGTTATAGATAATATTTTAAACCTTTGCTGCTCAGAAGGCTCCAAAGGCAAAGAAGTCTAGATGCAAAGCTCAAGATGTGAATTCAAGCTCATGTAAATATGACGGATGCATGGTTTTCTCTTCTGGACAAGAAGCTACACAAGAACATTAGC
Source organism: Baryphthengus martii (assembly GCA_013396935.1). NCBI lineage: Eukaryota > Metazoa > Chordata > Aves > Coraciiformes > Momotidae > Baryphthengus > Baryphthengus martii. Next base: position 493,584 of record VWZK01018789.1, on the reverse strand, counting down.
CAGAGGAGTAAAAGGCAGGTTCTCAGGTGCCTCCAGCTACAGAAACCTTGTATGATTTATCTGACTATACTAATTCCCTGCACTCAGGATGTTTTTTTCGTAACTTGGCCTCACACTTCCTTGAAGTCCTTTCTGTTTTCCAGTACTATTTTGACATAACAAGCGTCCAGCACTAAATATTTTGTGGTAGATACAGTTATGGAAAACAGAAGCTTCTGTTACCATGAGCATCACTAATGTTTCTGTAGCACCTTGAGGCTCTGATGTCATTGTGCAATGTATTGTAAATGAAAAACAGTCTCCGTCTCATATTTAAACCATTAATTTGTACAAGGGATCCTAAAATAGGGTATCATGCTGATTTTCATCAACCCATTGACAATTCCTTTAATCTGGTTGCATTGTCATCAGACATCAATTATCTGAATATTTTCAGTTGAAATACACTCCATGTTTGATTCATTTTTCGATGCTAATTTAAAGGAAACGAGAAGTCATAACACTTGTTATCTCAAGACAAGATGTTCCACGAATGGTGAAAGTTTTTGTTAAAACTACACCTACAGTTAAAATCAGAAGCAATATTTCAGTTGAGGAAAAAATCTGATTTGCATTAATAAAATCAAATTGGCTTTAAGTGGAAGTGAGGGAAAGCAAGCCCGAGGAAGGCCAGCTGAGAGGGCTTCTAAGTAGCAGAATGCACTGAAAAAGAAACAGAAATGAAAGCGGGGAAATCAAAACATAGTGTTTTTAATTTGACATTTGTGCTGGTGTGAACATAGTACAACTTTTACCACCATAAAAGTTCTAACTTACAAAAAAGTTGCCATGAGTAGGGAAAATAATCGTAGGAGGAAGTATATGGTAGGTTTAGAAATTCACACACCCACATGTTCTTCCTCTGTCCCTTCACCCTGATTGTGTCTGTCGTTTTTCTCACAGAAGTTAATTTATTTTGCTTTCTTCATCTGTATCTAGCCACGGTCTTGGCTGGGGTAAATTTCATGTTTGGCTTCATGCCTCCTATGTTGAGAGAGGATATGTCCCTCTCATCAGCTCACTAGGACGAAACCGATCAGCGCTTAAGTCATCCATTGACTCTTCTGATGCATAGATTTGTTTATCCCACAAACTGCCAAATCTTGCTTTCCATTTCCATCAAAGAATCTTTTCCTGTTCTTCCTTATTCTAGTATCTCTGAACAGGATTTCATGCAGTCAAAGCAGCTATGTCTTCCTTGTACGCTGCTTTTATTGACAACTGAGCCTGGTGCCATTCTTCCTGTGACATGGGGGGAGATAAGGCTCTTGATGACAATCAGTTGCTCTACATAGGAGATACAACACTCCTCTGATAAATATTTGACTAACCTTTCTCCCAGGCATATGTATCTCAGTGAACTACTACAAAGAAATCCTGTGGCCTACAAGATCCATGTGACATTTTAGAGAGAGGATTTACTAGAAATTTTAAGACTGGGTGGGGGTAGGGGGAGAGAGTGGAAGAAAGAAAAGAAAACCAAATTACCACCTAAAATTTAATCTGGAATGAATTAACAAAGTTTCACTGAAATCAAGAGCTGTATCACTTTACTTTGTTAAAAATTAAGTCATGGAAGTCTATATTTCCAGAACCTCTATTGGTATAAATTCTAGTATTGAGAATCGTTTCAATCAGGCAATGATTTAGCATCAAGTTCAGCCACTTAATGGATTCAGCATAGAAAAAGTTGTATGTAAAAGACTAGAAGAAGTCAAAGCACACCAATGTTTCCAGTGCATTTACTGCAACTCTTTCATCTTTGGGGAAGGCCTGAGTTTTAAATATACCAGCTCTTTACTGACTTCATATGAAGATCTTAATTTCAGCTTGACTAGCAATCTTTTGTAAAGGGATCACTCTTGGAGGATGAAAGCGAAGGAAAAATTTCTTCAGAAACCAAAAGAGGTGGGCAGGGAGCCAGATGGTGGGAAAGACTGAAAAGATAAATTAAATGGATGTTGCTTCAATGGGGACCACTGAGCAGGCCATAATCATCAGTGTCTAGAGTGACGTACTAGTTGGGGATAGTGCTACTCAGTATAAACCCAACTAAAGCTCTGACTGAGATGAAGAGTATTCACATAGGCACCTTCACAGCCTATTTATGTTAGGATAGGAAGCAAGACCTGAGATTCAGACAATTAGGTACCCAGGTCCATGGCACGTGTGCAGAGCTTGCTACCAAGGACTGGACAGTAAGTACCAAACACATATGGGAGTGTCTCATAAACCAGGTGTCCTCATCACACTTTGGCTGTGATACGTTCTGATGTCTAGGATGTGATGACGATGCAGATCCAAAATGAGAGGCACTATTCAAAATTTCAGAGAAGGAACTGACTAACAGGGAGATGACAACAGCCTGTGCACAAAGGGGAACTGTTGGTCTGTAAAGAGTATTTTTGGAGTTCCTCAAGGATCGGCTTCAGGACTGATGTGACAATAATTTCATTAATAGCATTACCACATAAAAACAACCCTGATGTATATGGAATTTGCTGATAAGAAGTTTAAATTATCTGGCATTATCTATGCAGAGAAGGCTGAGGAAATCATACAGAAATCACCAGATAATGGCAGTGATGGCAGTAAGAGAAGGAGAAGGACATTCAACAGGGACAAGTCTGGCACTTCCCTTACAAGTCAGTGAGAGAAGGACATGTGAATCGATGGTGTATATTAACAAAAATCTACAATAATATAGATTCTGCTATGTTTTTTGCCCACCACTCTGAAGGAATAGGCGATCATAGAGTCATAGAGTGGTTTGGGTTGGAAAGCACCTTTAAAGTTTATCTAGTCCAAAAACCCTGCAGTGAACAGGGATGTCTTTTAACTATATCTTGTTGCTCACAGCCCTGTCCAACCCGACCTTGAATGTTTCCAGGGATGGGGCTTCTGTCACCTCTTTCAGCAACCTGTGCCAGTGTTTCACCACGCTCATTGTAAAATGTTTCTTATATCTAGTCTAAATCTAACCTCTTTTAGTTTAAAACCATTACCTTTTGTCCGTGATACTACAGGTCCTGCTAAAAAGGTTGTCCCCATCAATGACCTGATCAGATAAGTCATCCTCAGAACCAACATCTCAGTTAAGGGCTGACCTGAATTCCAAAATCACCAATATGAAAAAGAAGTGGGGATAACAGTGCCTTATGTGTATCTGAGCATTTCTCAACCAAGTTTCTCCATTTTATATGGAGAGGTGCTCTCAGTGATATAAAGCATAAATCCTTACCATGTAGAGACTGCATGCAACTAAACAAGGATGGGTTCATCCCTCTTGTGTTGTTCTTTTTGGCCTTAACAGCTTTGTGTAATATGTCCTTCATTTTTCAGTATCACCCCAATGAAAACCAGGCAACTGACCCAGGATGGAGTGCTGTGGCACTTAGAAGAGACCCAGAGGACACTGCACCTGGTGGCCTCCACCCATCAGGTAGTCTGGAACACGCTGGCAGGTACAGGAGAAGGAACAAGTGACCTGGGACAGACAGATCAGCCTCCCTGACCTATGCTGTCTGGTGGTCCCAGCAAGGTAATACAGATGATGTCAGAAAGGAGAAAACAATGCTCCAGATTTGCAGTGATGCGAATCAGACTTTCTGCCTGTGAGCGTGTCTCCAGAACCATTGATAGGTCTGCCAAGAGGCTAAACTCCAGAAACACCACCCAGGTGTTCATTGCTGACTCCCACTGTCTCACATTGGCAAACCCACCGGCAGTCTCACAGAGGTCAAAAATTAAAAATCTGGCTGAGAAACAGGTAAATCCCAAGCCACCCTCTTGGCTGACCCGTCCTGTGAGCCTGACACACACATGCTGCAGGGACAGGAAGCTTGGAAATGCTTGCTGATGCCACTCAACATATTTGTTTGGGATACAACAGACACACACACTCAGACTAATGCACTATCTGGGAGGAATGCAGTTCTGCCAGGTGTACAGAAGCCTCCATCCTGGGACAGAGACACAAAGCCACACCTACAGTCTGCCATCAGGCAGAATGAATTGCAGGTTTGGATTATAGCCCTTGGATACTAGTACAAGCTAGCAGATTCAACCCTGGAGTGTTTCCCCTTAAGGTTATAAAACGCAGAGGTGTTGGGATTTATCCTACAGACTATTTTTTTGGCACCAGAATTGGCGTATTTTAAGCAAATAATTTAAAATTTGGTTCTGGGGGTTGATTCACAGCAGGTTTTTCAGAGACGTCTTCAGTACAAAATTATAGGCACCATGATCTACAGGTTGAATTTTGCAGAAGCAACGGGGAAAAAAAATCAAGACTATCATTTAAACTCCAGGGAAATTAATCTGAGGTCCATAGGTTTCCCACTCTCTACTGTTTCTTGTGAACAAGACAAGTATGCCTGAGCAGTTAACATCTCAATACTTAAATAAGTGAAATTGCCCCTTATAAGCCTAAAGTTTCCACTAAGTGTGAAAGTAAAAAACCCAATCATTTAAAACTACTGCTGAACACAAATGCTAATACTTGTCTCAAAATTTTCAGTCAATTCATTAAATTAGCAGAGACACACTCTCAAGCTCCTATTTAACCATACATCCCCAATCTTAAGATGTTCAAATATAAAAGTTCAGCTCTCAGCTCAAGCCATTCCCAGTAAAGATGCTATCAAACTCAAAAACGTCTTACATTGCTGGTAAATTTATTACTCAAAGAGTCTACTTGTCTGGTTTCTTGTCATCCTACAGAGGTTATTTGGTTTGGTTTTGTTTTTTTTTTTCACAGCATAGTAACATTTTCTTCAATGCTTCATTAGCTCATCTTACTCATGCAGTTTTCCCCATTTTATTTCATGTAAATGAAATTACTCATCAGCTCTGCAATGCCATTAGTCTATAAAGAACCTTCTATAAAAAAAATAATCACATAGTAAAAAATCCAAAATTGATGCTTATGCAGGTAGTATAATTTGTTAGAGAACTAGTCATAATAGGTATATAAAGTTAAATGCTCTTACAAGGATAGAAGGACTTGGGAGGAATTTTAACAGGATTAGAATCTCTAATAAGTGGCTGAGGTAAAGTGGTCAGAAAATATTTTCCAGACCAGGAGATTTCTTTCTTTTTTTTCTCTCTTTCTCTCTTTCTTTCTACAAGTGTGGCTAGTGGTAGTCATGCTCCAGTGCCTTAGTTAATCTACTAATTATTCCTCTCTTGAAAAGATATGCCATAAGCAGAATATTCTGTTTATTCACCAGAATAGTCAGGTGAACTTCAAGTAGTCTACAACTTTGCACGTTGAGTATTTTCTCATCCCCTGCAAGATTAAAAATGACAGCAGAAGCAAGCAGCAGGGTTGCAGGCTGTGTGAGAGAGGTTTTGGTGAGAGGTCTACACTCACAGCCATGAACAATGAACGTGCACAGGTCAGTGAAAGGGAGCAAAAGCTTGGAAGCAGGATGCTAGGACAGGACTTGTGGTGCCCTGTCAGAGGTCCCTCTCATGGTCTGGGTACCTCCCCACTTGTCCTCACTGAGGACAAGATCTTCCTTACACACGTAGGGTGCAGGGCAGAGAAGTGAAACACAGAGGGAGGGGGTTGTGAGTATTAGTGCATTAAACACTCTTGTAAATCGCAGTTACAGGATCTGAATAAAGCAGCTCAGCTAGAAGAAAACCACCCTTTTTAGTTATTAATCCTGTTATACCTCAGGTGACTGACATTCAGACGCATTGCGTGCACATGTACACAATTCATTAATTTTTACCACTGTTTTTTATCCTAAGGCTAAGGTACAGCCAAATACTAAACACAAACTGCTGCCATAGACAACATTAAAGCAGCAACAAAGCAAATAGCTAAATGCTGAGCAAGCAGGCAAGAGAGAACATCACACCTAGGGTAAATCATACCTAGCAAACTCTCAGAGGTCTTTCCCAAGCATGATCAATAACAGGTTAATCTTCTGAGCAGAAGGAATTTCTTCTAGGATAGACAGGCAACGTCAGAGAATTGTCTCTCATAAATAGAATATATAGGAAGAGGTTTCCAAATGTCACTATATAACCAGCAAATCTGGTGACATGTAGAATTGTCTCATATATACCGAAAGTGATGAGAGACGGGTCTTATAATGTGCAGACTAACCCAGAGAGCAAGCACTGAGGTGGTATCGCTATGATAAGACACAAGAAGGAACATCTGTGAGAAATTTAAAAACAATTTAAAAATAGACAGAACAGCTGATCAAAATCTCAGGGAGAAACATGGTCCCAATTTCCTTATAAAGAAGCGTTCACCTACAGCTAATGCCCTTGCTTGCAAAACCCTTTTGATTTTAACAGAGGAAGCAAGCTGGACTTTGAAAATATCACTGCTTGTGGCAGGGAGAGCATTAATTAGCCAGCAGGGACTCTGGGGAGTAGATCTGTGTATAGTTGTGAAGCTCGACATTTCTTGCTATATATTCTGTCATCCTGAAGTGAGATAGGATGTGTATCCAGCAGGAGCCTTTTCTCACCGTATCACTGCTTTCAGCCTTGTCTGAAGCTGGGAAGTAAAGCAGTTTGTGAAACTTAAAATATTATCTTCCATTTTTTTCAGCACAGAGTTCAGTTTTCCCTCTCATTCTGGATTGTGTTTCCAATAGTTTAGCCAGTAATGAAAACAGCTGTAGATAGCGTATTAGCTGGGGCTTGTGAGCCTTCAGCACAGTGCATTCTTCAGCCTCCACTCCCAAGGACTTCACTGAGCTAATTCAAGGAAAAAACATGATGGCGAGATTTCAACATCTTCTACCCTGGTTCTTCCTTGTGATTTGTCCTTGAAATGCACACACTAGTATAACATTTATCCAGAGCTAAGCACCTGACACATCTCTAATTAGCATTGTTCCTGTAGTTTTACTTTGGATTTTCCCCTGTGAAATCATTTTGAATCAGAACACATGTTGCATCTTAAAGCTATTTCTGCTATATTTGGTCAATATTATTTGTTTCTACCTGATCACATCTGAACACCTTCGTAATGGATGGTAGCAGCAATTCTTTCAGTCCAGAGACCAGGAATTTACTGCAAAATGCTGTCCTTCATTTCTCTTACTCACTTTTATGTGATTGCAGCTGACTAGGGTGGAAATTTGCAGGAGGCAAATGCTGAGCAAAGCTATCTCCCTGCACTAACCTCATTTTCACAAGGTAAATATTTCTGAACTTTTAGTAGACCCACTTTATGATTTGATGTTTTCCTTTCAGTTCTTACCCAAACAGGTCAAAATCTCCTCTCTGAGAACCTGATCCTGCATCTGTATCGGCTTCTGGGAATAGTAGCCTACCGCAGAAGCCCCATTTTGGAAATGGGATATAATGGAGCTGTTGTTTCCAACAGTTTGGTGAAATATGAGAGCCTTACAATCAGCACGCATGGGTTACCCCCATGAATAAGTTTTTTTGGAGCTCTAGCAGCTCCAAGGTCTTCACACACAGGGAGCCCTGGAGAAAGTGCTATAGGACAGATAGGTTTGGGTAGTCTTGCTAGCTCAGTGTCAGCATCACTACCATGCTGGGAAGAAAGTAGGGGGACAGAAAGGGATGAAGAGATGGCCAATTTGCTCAGGAGAAGCTTGGCTGTAAAAAGCTTGGGAGCTGCACATACTGATACACTGCTGCCAGCCCCTGCTCCACTCCTGGCACAGAAGAAAAAGGTCTATTTACATCTATCAACCTCCAATCAAAGCAGTTTTTTTTTCCCCTGAACAACATGTCTCTGTCCATAGCTAGGGGGCATGGAGAGTGTGAGCACTCGCTTTGAGCAACAGATTCATATTATGGCTGAGTGAGCCTCATGTGGGCCTTGCTGGTGAGTGATGCTCAAAGTCTGGTTTAGAGGTGGGACAGCAGAAACTTGCAGAGCAGGTTGCCTTCCTGCATCACATACATTAGTGGTTGGTCTGTAATCGTGGGAAGGTTCCTGGAGTCCTACAGGGATTGCAGGTTTCTACAGTCAATAGAAGAAATTGAAGCAATACAAGCCCATTTCCTCTAGGATTTAACTTCCTACGTGGAGATCCTCACCTCTTCGCAAAACAACAGGAATCATCATGTGGAAATAGACTAAAACCTGCAGAGACACACTCTAAAATGAGTTGTAGGGTGGGGAATTTTTTGATTTTCCCATGCATGCTCCACTGAGGCGACACGGTTATTTTCACAGCATTGTACAGAGCCTCAATTAGAGTTTCACTCTTGCCTTCCACTTGTGATATCTTTTCACCCCTCTTGACATCACCTCCAGCTGTGTCTGCTGCACTTCCCTTGCCACGGTTGCTCTGCATCAGTTGCACAGATAACAGTCAGACAAAGGCAGCCAGGGGCCCAAAGGCAGCATCACTTTCTGAATACAGATTACACGGCTGAAGTCACAGGGGGAAGTTTACACAGTCAATCCTCCTGCATCAGAAGAAGTAAGCACTTGCACTGGCCTCAGGAAGCTTCAGAGGCTGTATGAGAACTCTGATGCTTGTCCTAAGAGAGTGTTAATCTGGTTTTGTGTAAGGGTGGCTAATGAAGCTCTTGGAAAATAGGTAGTGGAGAATTATTGCACAAAGGCCCACAGTCCCTTTTTGTCAGAGGAGAGCTCTCTGCTTCCTTCTGTCTCTCCATATTCTTCTGAGTTGCATAGCTATGAACAGGGAGTAAGACCCGAGAGCGTTGTAGGCCACATTATCTGCTGTGTTTTTGCAGCTGCTGTGGGGTAACATTTTTTGAGACTTCCCAGTGGCAGGAGGACATCCAGTACTGCACCATCCCAGATAATCCCTAGTTCCAGGAATGCACAAGGAATGTGATCTGAACAAGCCCATACTCTGCTGCTGCAACAGCTCCATAAGGGACACTGAACTGATGTTGCTCTGATCTGTTGCAGTGGGTCAAATTATTCATCTGGTGCCGGTATCTGGAAAACACAGGCAAGTGAGCTTCATTAAACTATTCAGTCTTCATGAATATTGGCCAAAGTGAATTATTTGAATACTGAAGCCTTATAGGTATCATAAAGCATATTTCAAACTCCCTTTGAACTTACTACAGGAGTAAGTTTTGAGATTTGCTCCCCATTTTGTTGGAGGTCTGCAGAGTGTGACCATAAAAGGTTGGAAAGCTCTCCTTTGCCTCAAAGAATTCTTTCTCTCAATGTCTCTTACCTCTTTGCTCTGCCATCAAATTTCTTAGTGGTGTGCCCTCAGGTTTGCCCACACTGGCAACTGCTTCATACTTAAGATCCCAAGAGGGTTTCTCCAGCAAAGATCAGTCTCCCTGTAATAACTCAATGAGACATATTAGTGAGGTTCAAGAAAAAGGACAAACTCCTTACTCTGCTCAGCTCTGGTGGCCTCTGCAGCAGCCGAGCCAGAAACTGCTCCTCAAGGCAAAGGAGACACAGCTCCCCAGCCCACAGAAAGGGAAAGTGTTGAACTCCCATAATACCCCAAATATATGTCAGGTACAAGTTATTTCATGCCTCCTATATCTTTTTATATAAAGTCTGAAGTAAGAACAGAATAGTAATTTCATTATTCTTCAAGATCCTGTAGTCTCAAAAGCACTAGCAAGAGGTGTAAGCATTTTTCTACACAAGTCCAGTGCAGCTGCAAACAAAATTAAATGCATTTGCAGCTGGAAACATCACAGACAGCCACAGGACTACATCTCTGCCTGTTTGCGTCAGCAGAGGGTACAGTCAGAAAGTCTGTAACACGTGATTTAGATGCTCTGTAATATAAACAGCAAAGGAGAGCTTTGACATCAGAGTTACAGATCATTTTCCCCTGGCAGTCTCCTGTGCCCATGGTGTGAATCCATAGGCATTCTAAAACCAGTGATCTTCAGGCTTCACAAAGACTTGATGATTAAATTGTCTTCCATGACACAGAAATTAAAACTAGATAAGAAGTGTTAGACCAGCCTGTAAATTCCCTTTTTTATAGCAGGGCCCTTCCCAACCATGAATCGTACAGTGGTCTTCTCTGCTGATTTTTAAAGGACAAATAAAACACGAATCTATTGACTTGTAGATGGCTCTAACATTTTCACTGCATTGGTTACCTTACTGCCATGTCCAATCCTCCTCTCACTTCCTCCTGTTTTATTTGTGGTTGTGGACAGAAATAATTTTGGCATCCACATAGTCCACAACGCTCAACTCTGATATGAATTTTAATTATTCACATAATTCAGTTTCCTTGACTCAGATAACACATTTTTGGCATCACGGGTCGCAGAACAGCATGATGCTTGCTAGGCTCAGGTTCACCTTTGCCAGGCAGAGATGGCCTGTCAAGTTTATAACCTCTGCTGAAGTGGTTGCCGAGTCACAAGGTCATGAGCAAGAGTTTGCCAGCACACCACACAGTGAGTCATATTTAATAGCCCATCTGCTGTCACATTTCATAAAATATTTTCCTATTATTTCTCCTTCCTGTTATATTCCTAAGGAGCAAAGTAACAGCTCTGTAACTGCCAGAACCCATTTTTGCAAATAAAAGAGAAGAAACACAGTTGTTGCCTTTTCACTACCCCCAAATGTCCGATATCTCTTATCATTCTTGCTGACATTTTAACAATGCTGACTGCTGTTAAGGATCAGCATTAGGATTCCTAGTCACAAGTCAGTGCCTTATTTTACCAGGCACTGTAAAGACATAGCACAAAAGCTGCACCCCAAACGGCTGCAGACTAAATACATTCACAGGGCAATTCCCTTCTCATTCAGCATGGATTCACCTTTGAGACCAACCTCCCAATTCTTGCAGATGACTTTAAGTAGCCTTTATGGGGACCTGCTCTTTCTGAATACCTAATTCCTCATTCTTTTCCTTTATTTGCACGTTCAAAAATAAGATAAAGCAATGACATTTCAGTAGCTAGGTTATTTTATGACTGTCTGTGTCTCTACCTTCCTTTTTTTTTTTTTTTTTTAAATGAAATAAACTGTCCTGCCTTTCTGAAGCTATCTAAGCAGTAACATCCTTTAAAGGAATTCTGTCTTCATCCTGCTGGTTTATGCTACATAAGACCCATTAGTCATCTTGAAATTTTGTAGCTTCACTTTGTTGTCTGATAGGGATTTTTTCCTACAGGATCTGAAGGGGGCGGGCAGAAGAGATTGTTGTGATCTGATCGTTTTCTGAACTCATTAAATATGCCAGCGATTATTAATAATTAATGGCAACAGGAGTACATTTCCCTCCTCCCCAAGAAACCAAGAATGCTCTTTAATAGCTGTACAGCAATCCTTTGAAAACAGACAATAAATCTGCTCCTTGGGGGTAACAGTAAATGATCTGGATTGATGCTTTCCATTCCTCTCCCACTGCAGTCTGCATTTAACAAAAACTTTAAAGAGAAAGTGTTTGGTTTCTAGTCAGTTAATATTATGCTTGCTTCACCTCTGCAAATGCCTTGAAGTCCAAGTGGCAGATGTCACAAAACATCCTCTCTGGAAACTCTTTTCGCTCGCCTCATCTCCATGATGAAGCTGCCAACAGCTTTCTCAGACACACCAGCTCCTGAAACCACGCAGCATCTCCTCGCAACACCCTTCCCTGCCACAAAGGAAAAAGGTGAAGCAAAAAGAGTGAGTTGCAGGAGACTAAAGGATTCTCAAAGCCCGAGGGCAAGAAGGAAAACTGAGGATGATGAGATTCTGGACACTGGTGGCTTGGATATCCTCCCAATGGTCAGGCAACATCGATCCTGGTGGCAATGGTCATGTGCTCCACAACTCCAACATCCACTCTGGAACAAATCAGTTTCTTGTGGCACACCACTGGGAGAAAAGCATTCAATTTTTATTCTCTGGTGACAGAGCCACAGCAAAGGAAGAATCTGAAGTGCAGGATGAAGCAATCTCTCTTTGAATGCATAAGACACTGAAGGTCTGCTTATACTCTCCTTGCAATGAATATTGCTTGTTTCGATCTCATACAATTCAGCTCTTTACCAACAGGCAAAGGGCTAGTTTCCTGGTCATAAAGATAAAAGTGAAACAACTGAGAGAATAAAATCAAATGATCAGTGTATTTTTACAGAAAGTCAGAGTTTTGTGTGAGGATTAGTTTGCCTTTATGTTAGATGGAGAATTTTGATTGAGGGTTAATAACACTAGTAAAATTTAACAGATCTCTAATTTAATACAGATAGAGGCTGTTCTTCCTTCTATTTCCAGTTCCAGCAACAGAGCATGCACTTGCACAAAAATCTAAGGATACGGACCAGAACACAGTAGCCTATGACTAGAGCAATCAGGTCTTGCACGTATAAGCCATTTCTGCTGCCCTTTGCATCCTGTACTGCATCTTACACCTTCCAAAAATTAACACATAATTTGGAGTTGTCTTTCCTTATTCCTGCACAAAACAAATGCCAAACTGGGACATTACAGCCATACAGAGGAGGGTAAAAAAAAACCCTAAAGAGAAAAGAGTATTTGGTGGATTTGTTTAGCAGAAAAAGTTACAGTTTCACCTGTAAATAAAGAGGAAGAACAGGCTGATTTGCTTTAACTGAAAATAAGTCTTGTACTTTCAGTATTTCCATCTAAAACATAGTTTCATTTCTGGTGACTGATGAAAAACAAGTAACTTTTTTTAAAAAAAAAATATTTATTTTATTTTTAGGAGATAGACTAGTGCAATTGCCTGTATGTGTCCATCAAAAGATGCATTGCCAATCCTAACAGCAATTTTGTCCTATTGCATAAATGGGCAAAGAGGAAGGAAACGTTCATCTAGAGAAGTAATAGCAATAAAAAATGGAGATTCTGCCTTGAGTTTGCAACATGGAGAAATAAATACAGCTTGTCTAAAAAGACAGGGTGAAGGCAGTTGTCAACCTCAATATCAAAACAAATTACACTTCAGTTTGGACTGATGCTCAGTTTTGTAGGAGTAGAAGAGACCCATGCTGTTCTAAGGGGCGAACAAGAGAGACAATCACTCAGCAATGTTTGGTGTCCATGATCAGGACCAAGGAGGGCAAATTAGGAAAGTCCCAGGTTCCTACTTGGTAAGTGCTCTTAAAATCCAGGAAAAGGTTGAAATTAGCATCAAACCAGACCAATCCCCACATTGTGACAACCTGTGCAAAGCAGAGGATACGAGCCCTCTGGAAGCTCTGTGGGAAATAGTTTTCCCAAACCACTTCCCTTTTGAGATTTCTCCAGTTTCATACTAGGACATTTCTGTGACTTCCAGAAGATTTTCTCAGACCTCTGAGAGCCACTCATCTCAGAAGTGACAATAATCTGCTCATCAGCAGGGCCTCCATGCTGGACAAAGATGACCAAAGTTCAAGTCCCTTGTTGATCCTGATCTGGTTTTCCATGTGCTAAGCGAGTTCCATAAATACCAATCTGTTGGCTTTCCTGGGCTGGGCAAGATTAGTTAGCTAAAAGAATACAATCTAGACTTTCTGTGAAAAGCACAGAAGATTGAAACCCTAGGGAGCTAGTAGGAAAATCAGTGCAGCTAGGGGAGATTTTAGTCTCAGGAGACTTTCTTTTACGGATAGGTGAAATAAATTGCATTTGTACAGCCCACATGAGCTTCAGGGGGAAGAAAGGATTACATGTGAGCAAAAAAAAAGCATCAAATTCACTGGAAGAAAAGAAAGATAACCCCGTCTGTAGTAGACAGCCCCAGGAAAAAGGAAAGGACGGACAAGAATATGAGCTATATACTGAAAAACTCCAGACAGTAAAGAGAAACAGCACGAAAAACCACCAAAAAAAAGAATAAGAGGCTTTAAAATTAATGGAACAAGTAAAATTATGAAAGAGATGAAAATGAGTAGAGGTGGTGACTGAGGGGAAGTTCAGAGGGTTTCATCTGTAAACAAATGTAAGAGATTTCAGAAAGCAAATAAGGAACTAATAGTAGCAGCAGGAGATACACGGAGAGGAGTGTTTCAACATCACCGACATAACCAAATCAGAGCGAGGAAGTGAAAGTCCAAGAGGATGAGTGATCAGGGAGGGGAGTGATGTAGCAGCTAATGACACACAAGCTTTCAGATTTTATCCTGGCAAAATTGAGATACCTGGTCTTGCAGAGACTTTTGAGTTAACCTGCATGTCAGATCTGCACTGCAGTGAGGTTCACCTTCATTGCTAGCGAAAATCTGTCCCCAGGCTCCCAGGGATTGTGTCCACACACTCTGCCTGGGAGAACTACTATCAAGTAACCACTTAAAATGGAGTTGGAAGGAGTCTTACAAGGTCTCCTAGTTCATTGTCCTGCTCAAGACAAAGTTAGGTGCACCTTGTTAATTCCTGACAGATGTTTGTCTGGTTCGGGTGAGTTTCCTTACATCCTTGCATTCAAACGAAGTCATTGCTGTAGTGAGACAGCACCAATTTTTAGTAAATAAATCTGTTCAAAACCTACATCTAGCTCTGCCTAGAAAGTTGCCGTCTCTACAGACTCAGCGAGGAGCCAAGGCCCACAAGAAGCTACAGGAGGTTGACACTATTTTTTTGCAGACAGGAATGAAGCTGGACGTACTGAACGGTGTTGTGTTAAGTACAGTTTTGTTCCTTGCAGCGTGTATGTAATTCACTCACACACACTCGGCATAGAAAGAACAATCTGAAGGTCTGTGTGTTATAAAAACACGGCGATTTTTCTCTTTTTTTTAAAGTATCAGCTTAAAAGTGCTCCAGTTTAATCTGAATGTGAGAGTTGATATCATCACATTGCTCGGTGCTGGAGAATGACCAGCAGCTACACACCACAGTCTTGGGCAGAGGGAATGGCCATGGCATCACGTGGCTTCTCCTCCAGCCTCCATGAGACAGGCTGTTCACACTTCACACGCTTTGTTCCATTGCCACTTTTAAGCTGCTCCAAATCTTCTGCTACCCACTTATGGGGACTGTGGAACAGATTTCCATAGGATGTCACAGCGGAAAAGGGTCTGGACAGTGTCAGGATGGAGTCAGGCAAGGCTCTGTGGCATGAGTCAGCCTAGCTGGTGTGGCTGCCTTGACTCACCGCACTTTCACCAATACTGTCCCACAGCAGCTGCCATTCAACTGACCAGTGCCAGGTCTTGTGCAACAAGCCGCAGCACAAAAAGTTCACACTGAGCAACACCGCACTGCCAGTTGCCAAATGTTTATTGTACAAGCCTGGGCTAACCATAACAGTAACCCTTCTTGGCCAAAGCCAAAAGAAAAAGAAGTTTAGCTTGGGATGGAAGCCAAGGCAATTATTTTGTAAACAAGCTTGGTGTTCTTCCTAAAAATGGAGGTCAGATTCTCATTTGGCGTAAAATGGGTATGGCTTAAATTGATCTCAAAGAGCAGGTCAGGAAAAGCAGCCAAGCGCTAAAAGTCACTTTATATTGGCTGTTTTGGCTGTTTAGTGCTATTCAAAAGGCCAAATACTGTTTCTTCAGGTTCTTCTCTACTGACTGCAGGACAGACTTGTACCAGGACACTTCTATTTCCATCCCTGACACTGACTGTGACAGTAAGCTATCAATGGCAGTATATTAGCAGCTGAATAGTAAAATGCCTAAAAAAAGGCTCAAGAATTCTGCCATGGGAGGAATGCACCAAAACGTGATCAATAACTTTTGATGCACTTGGTTACTTTACCCACAGCAGAAGAAAATCAGTGTAGGAAAGTCATCTACGTCAGAGATGATTCTCTCTCAAGTTTCTCCTGAAGGCCATCAGGAAGGTGGCAGAAGCTGGAAAGAACCTCATATGGCTGGTGCAGTGACAGGCAGGGGAAGAAGGCAGTGGTACAAGAGCCAAGCTGTTGTTCTGATGTGACTCATTCATTTTCCACTTGAGACTGTACTTATAGGAAAAAAAAAAAGACCAAGAGTGCTTTGGAGGCTTATTTTATTTTTTTCTAATATAAGCAGATCTTTTCTTCATCTTTTTTCTTCTTCACCTGGCATTTCATTTCTTAGTATGGGAAAGCTGATGTTTCTTTCCTGTTTTTACTTTATCTGAAAGCTATAGATGATGTGGTAACGTTTGTTCACATTTATGCAAAGCATAATAGCCCAAAACACAATGATTTTTATTCCTATTATGGCACAAATCTGGAATTTGGGCTAAACCACACTCTGGATGGAAGACATTATGTGAAAGACTTCCTTTTCTAACTCACATTTAGGGGATTTGAGTACATTTACTTGCATTCAAGTAGTTTGTTTTAAGCTCTGTATGCATCTTTTTTTTGCACTTTACTAATATCATGTATAACTCTAAGAAAAATAAACACCTAGTAATCTGCTTTAACTGTATTCTTTTACATTTCTTTAGATTTTTATTTACTTATCAGGAGAAATGTTATATCAAAGCCCGCTTCTTACTTTCTCTGTGCAGTCCAATATTTTATATACTTTTATTGTATCCATTCATCTTCATCTTCTTTTCAAGTCAAGCAACACCGCTCTGCTGACTCTTTCCTCTCCCACAGGTCTTGCCTGACTTTCAGACTTTCCCATTCCCCTCTATGGAGCCGCTCTGTTTCTGCAATACTTGAGAGAGCCCTTGACAAATGCATGTTACTTTTATTAAATTCTCACTCCTTCCTGACTAAAGATTTATATGGCTTTTCACGCCATCCATACAACATAGCCCTTTACACATGTTTTTCTCAGACACATGGAGAAAGCCTATGTTTATTTCTCTAAATGGGGATCTGAACCTCTATCAAAAGGAAAAATAGAAAAGAATCACCCCCCCTCCACACACCCCCACACCCCCAACAGATTAATTTCAGCAAGAGTAGAGGGAAAACCTGGCAGATGGAATTTGCCTCCCTCTGAGGCATTTTGGCTAATTTACATCCTCCTTTCAGAGCTAAAGGCTCCCACTGAAAGGCAGCCATGTGTTCCTTTTAAACAGGTAGATTTGATTAAAGGCTGGACTTCTGGGGCATGATCCTGCTGCCTCCGTACAATCAGTTCTACCAAGGATAATGAGATTACTTGCAGGAGTACAGCACCACAGAACCAAACCCTGGAGTCTCACCAATTAATAGGAGATTTTTCTCATCTTTTTCCCTCCACTTTTATTGCCCTTAAAATGCCAGGGGAGCTTCAGAGTTATAGCAATTATTGTTGTGGAGAACAGGGCATAAAATGAACTGTTATTGCTTTTAAAAGAGCTGGAATCTCTTTACTTTTCAAGAGCAAAGCATAAAAATCTATATGCAAATGAAAAACTATAAATGCAAATATAATTTACACCAGGAAAACTTGTTTTTCCCTGAGCTAAGGAAGCATAGCAATAATCAGGTTCCCAACTGTAAATGGTGTTCAATGTTTTGTAAGGGCTGTGAAAAAAATGAAACAAGGGTTTAATCCACTTTCTCCTCTGGTTGGAGGAAACAGGTGTGGCTCCATTTGTAGGTAGCTTATTATTTTTCATTAATATATTACAAGCACTCTTTGCGTATTTCCAGTGGTAGCAAATGTTGCTGTTCTGGCTCAGGAATACTCACTGGCTACAGAACAACATGGACTAAGAGGTTTAACTGTGTTGCTTTGGTTTATGTGGATTTGGAGAGGCAGTAAAACATCCTTTGGCAAACAAAGGCTTCCAAGTGGATGGGAGATGAGTGCATTCTTTCTTTACCAAAGGACAAACAAAAGTGGGATTAAAAGGCAGAATTTCTTGTCAAAGGCCCCACCTTGCCACAGATATCCCATGTGGGAAGCTTCCAGGAGACCCTATCCCCAGCCCATGTGGCATGACTGGGGTTCATATAGCTGAGATCTTCTTAGCAGTGGAGCTCGCTGAAGAAATTCACAATTCAGTACTGAGACAAACCATGAATGAACAATGACAGTATCGAGTATGTAGCTGAGCTGAGGCACACAAGCAAAAACACAGGCACCCAAGTGAGTGCTAGACCAATGAGAGACATGTTAGTCCAGTGCAACTGGCAACAAAGTGCTGATAATAAGCACTACATTTTTGCATGCTCCTGGTTCCTGTGGCCCAGAGTAACTGCTGGAACAAAACACACTGAATACCACTAATCACTGTGACTTCAACATCGGGAGAAAAAGAAATGAGGTACAGTGTGCTCTGGTCTGACTCAAAAGGGGTGCACATGGAGCAGTTTGAGGGAAACTTGATGATCCAAATAGAAAAAGAAAGAAAGGGAAAGGAAGCATTAAGTGACCACCAAATGTGTGGTGTCCTGAAGTTCAGCTTGATACTTGTGGCAAGTTGAAGGGAGTGAAGTCATCTTTATGAACAAGAAAGTGAAGAAAGCAAGAGATGTGAAAAATAAAGACAGCAGGTCATGGGTAAGGAAAGGAACCAAAATGACTCAGAGGGCACCAAAGTTCCCAAAATGCCAAATTAAAAGACTAGTAAAATTCAGCTGCAGACAACAGTCTGGGAAAACTAAGAGTTCAGCAAAGAAGGCAGGTTTATATTGTCCCAGAATGTGACACAATTTACTGGCACAACAGAGAAGGCATTAAAAAGTCCCTGGTGAAACTAAAATTAGAGAGGATTATTTTGTGCAACACTCACAAAATGACAACAGGGAAACACATACATATTTCCCGCAAGGTGCAAAAGTCAAAAAGACGTGACCAGACGAATAAGAAATCAAACCTGCTAGAAATTTTACTGTAGTGATGGGATTGTTGCCAGAGTTGGGAAGAATGGCAGACTTCTGAGTAAAATTTGGCAATAAATAGTCAGGAGAGAGCAATGAAAGTAGGACACAGTGTGGCCTTGACTTCAGTGTTGGGGGGAAGGAATGCACGACACAAAGTACTTTAATCTGGCATGGAATATTGTACCATCAGGCCAATACTTAGTATGGGAAGAAAAGAAAATACTAAACAAAATTAAGAGTCAAGAAGGAACCCCAAAAAGTTTAATGAAAACTTTAGCAGAGCTACATTATCATAGAATCACAGAATAATCTGGGTTGGAAGGAATCTTTAAAGATTATCTATTCCACCCACCCTGCCATAGGCAGGGACACCTTCCACTAGACCAGGTTGCTCAAAGGCCCATCCAACCTGGATTTGAACACTTCCGGGGATGGACATCCAGAACTTCTCTGGGTAATCTGTTCTGGTGCTTTACCACCCTCACTATAATTTTTTTTTTCTTATGTCCAACCTAAATTCATCCTCTTTTAGTTTAGAACTACTACCCCTTGCCCTGTTACCACAGGCCCTGGCAGTAAGTCTTTCCCCATCTTTCATATAAGAAAGATGAGGAGGGAAGATGGGTGCTGAATGAAGGCAACCTGATGCCAACTGGTTTTACTGTATCCCACCTAGAAGGATGGCAGGGAACTAGTAGGGTGACAGCCATGAAAGATCACGATATCAGGGAAAAGGGTGCCCAAGAGAACCATGGATGAGTGGGAGGGACATCAGTGGCCTGAAAAGAGCATCTGTAAAGAAAGCTTGGAGAGAATGCATAAGGGAGAAATATCCTGGGACGAGAAATGTCTCATCGTGGCTCTCTGCATGTGTTGATAAGCCTCTTGTGTCCAAAGCAGGTGGAGGACAGTATATGTCTGCAGCAAGGGAACCAGCTGGGACACAACAGGCAGGGAGTACTGGAAAGGGAAACTATTTCAAGGCTCACAGGAAATCCTTACAAAGACACAAACAGCAAGCAAACAGCTCTCATGTGAAATTGGACATAAGCAGCCTGGAAGAAACAATAGATAAATTGGGGCAAGAGAGACCAAGATCGTTACCAAGTGCAACATAACAGGCCCTAATGTGAGCTTCTGTCCAGGCAGCCTCTAAACTCACTCAAAATGTTACTGATTTCAATGCTGCTCCATATCTCTCTGGCATCAGTGTGAAATAAGCAGGATGAGCTGGAAGGTGCTTACACACTTCAGAAGCTCACTTTTCATGCAGTGGGCCAAGATACAAAACAAGAAGAGCAGCCTCTCCATGGACCATCATTTGATATTCTGGCCAGGGTAGAGATGAATGAGTAGGGATGGGGGAAATCATAGTGAAAGCCCCAAAACGATCAGCAGAATTTTCAACAGTAGTTGGAGAAATTACTCATTGGTGATTCACAAATTCTACGGTCAGAAGGGGATGGTGATCATCCCCTCTGACTTCCTGCAAAACAGACAACTAAAGTCTTTGCACCAAGCTCTTCATCGCTGGCTGTAATGTCACCTGGTGGTCCTTTGACAGTTGAAGGGGATATGGTCAGCATAGCCAATGGAGCTTCAGAGCTTCGTTCACTTCACCCTGAATTAAGTCCCTGTCTTCGGTTGGGTGAATCACACTCTAACTTCATTAATTATGCTAACTGGATCCTCAACAAAAGGAAACAAGACATAGAGTTCTGACAAGTAGATGTGGATGCATTGTAGGCACCCAAAGCTGGGCGACATAAATCCCAGCACAAGAATTCAAAGGTCCAAAGCACTCTTAAATTTGTTACAATTATTAATCTCGTTTATTCTGAGTGTGCAGATAAATCACAATAGAAATTAGCTATAATTTATCTGTCTTCAGCTTCCAACCACTGACTTTGTAAAGTCATTGCTTACTTAACCAAAGAGCTGTTAACAATTAAATTACTTTGCTGTTATACTCTTCTCTGGGTCAGCAGAGCTCATTATGGGATAGATCTGTTACCACTGAAGATTAGATGATGCCAGATCAGATCAAATAGTTCCATTAACCAGGAAAGAAGGATCTAAAAGGATCTGTGAACCAAATCTGTATAAAAGGGGTTCAGTTTGACACTTCTCTCCCTTTTCAACCCACTCAAAAGAAAATACATAAAAATTAACAAAACCACACCCCACAACCTCCCCAAGCAATTATAAAAATGGATAAACGTGGATATTGATAGATGAAGCAGCAGTTCCTGTCATGGGAAGAAATGTGTAAAGATCAAAGGATATGGTAAAAGAACTCTCTTTACTTGTTTACCCTGGTAAATATCCTCTTGGATGGCATCACAGGCATTGTGCTCCTAGTGTGGTGGTCAAATGGAACAGCCATCAGGTGCTATTTTTCTGTCAACCTCAGAAGACAGTTTTTTCCTAAAGGCAAAAGATGAGCTTTAAAATGAGCCAAATCCATTGCACCTGGATCACAGAAAAAAGTGTGAAATCTACCTGTAAAAGCCGACATTTCGTTTTCATGCAAACCTACTGGAAGTTTGAGAAGAAAACTGCCACTCTGAATGCTGCATTCATGCATAACTTATCTGGAGAGGTGCAGCTTTCTTTTTTATTCGAGCATAACCTTCCTTTTTCACTAAACCTATTTTTATTCAAAATTTTTTTTTCTCTTTTTTTGGTTTCACAAGCAGAACCCCAAGCCAGAGGGGAAAAAAGAAACATATGCTGCTGGAAAAGTGATAGATCATGTTTCACACTGTGAAGGATAAAATGAGCGGCTCAGAAAACACAAGGTTAGACTTCGTGCATCTGCACAGTTTGCTTAATAAAAACTGATGTCTGCTTTGCTCTTTCCCTGTTCCAGCTATCTGAAACACAGACCAGCACTTCTCAGAGCAGGATCCTGTTCTTAATGATAACTACTGAAACAGAGCATTGGCAGAGACTTCAAGAAACCATCAGAAATACCTAAACCATCTCTGACAAATTCTGATAGCAGATGCCTCAAAGTCCTGAAGGCTGTGGCAGAGCTGTACCATGACAGCCTTACCAAGCAACAGGAGACTGGGACACACAGGTGTTTCAAAGACGTGCTTCACAACAGCCCTGAGGACTCTGGTAGCTTTGTATTAACCCTCTCAGCCTGAGGGCTTCCCTTACCTCCACCAGCTGATCTGCTCCAGGAGCTCAAAGAGAAAAGCAACCTGACCACATCTCCTTAGATGGGTTTCCCAGTGTGTACAAAGCCTTCCGTGGGTAGAGAGGAAACCAAAGCAACTTCACTGACCCTTGCATCCCCAGGGAAGGGTACATGCCTAAGAGACCACTGGCTGACAGACACTTCTTTTGAGCTCTTTTGAACTGTTTTCACAGCATTTGCTGTGGCTCCTTTACTGCTTCAGACCCTGGGGTGAAACTTGGTCATTATAAAATCAAAACAAGAGTCCAGCACCTCTGTGCCCCAGAGGCCTGAGATGTTCCTGATACTTCCTTTCCCTTCTCCCTGGGAAAACCCTTCTACATAAAACACCTATTTTCAGATATGCCCAGATTGTCCATGTGACCTTCCCAGGCAGGAGCAGGTTAACATTGTTCCAGCCTTCCTTCTAGCTTAAAGTCCCCATCTCCTTATCTCTACTGGGATCTGTACCAATGGGGTATGAAGAATTTCACAGGTGTTGGGCACTTACTGCATTACAGGATCCTTTCAAATCCAATTTATATTTGGTAGCCCTTGTAGTCTTTAATACTCCATGCAGGTAAACATCTGATGCACTGTGGAAACAGAAAATAGAAAACACTAACATAGAGGTAAAGACTGGAAATTGAGAGTCATCAGGAAAAAAAAAAGCACAAAAAGTCAGAAACAAAACCTTTCAGTTAATAGTAATATTCTAGTATGGCCTCATTCCATGACTATTTCATCAAAAACACTCCCGTAAGAAAAAAAAAATCGATGTTTTTGCACTTCAAGTTTGAATTCCACAAGGCACATTAAAAACAAAAACCAAACAAACCCAAAAGTTCTTCCCCCCCCGCCCCCAAATCCTAACAAAACCAAACTCAAGGGCTAAAATTTGGGTAAAATTAGTTTCTAATTAATGGCTATTGACAATTTGGATGAATTTATATGTAAGACTACAGTGAACTATGTCTTTCGGCCTTTTGTTTTCTTTTTTTTTTTTTTCTCTGAATTAATCATGAGTTCAGAGAGATGAGCTCTCTTTGCTCATGTCAGTTCTGTGTTCCCTTCTCATGGAAGAGCAACCTATCCAACTTTCTGTGAAAGCTGCTTCCACCTATTCTTCTTCACGGTTCTTCCTCAGAACCAAACTGGTTTCTTGAGCAGAACATTAAATTAGGACAGCATTTCTGCAGTGGGCTTCCATTAAAATATCTTTCAAATAATATCTATTCCTTCCTTATGTTCATTTCAACGATTCAAGTGCCCCTACGCAAGCTCAGGCATTCTGTGAGCTATTCTTATCTCTGTAAAAATACCCACTTAGTTTCTTGTCCCAACTTACTTCTTTAATCATTACCATCATCTCCCTTTAGCCCACTATAAAGCTCACCAGGAGAAGTGATGTTGCAGATACATGAGTATGGAGACTGTTTTGGAAAGCAGACAGGCCTCCAATTTACATATGAGCAGGTAGAATTACCTTTCTGCTTAGCGGTATCTCAAACCTCCTAAGCAACACAGGGCCTTCTTCTGATTACAAACCAACATTATTTTAATTCAGTTATTTGCATTCAGCTATAGCCTTTGTTCTGGGAACACAGCCAACTGAAGTACTGAATACTTAGTGAGCGTAATTAGAAAGGTAAGCAGCTCCAAAAGGAACAAAACCAACAGACACACACACAGTCATTATATGGGATGCATGAGGAGAAAGTTGAGGAGTAGAGGGCAAAGACTTGGACACACACAATAAAATCCCCACACCCTAAGTGATCCGTCTCTACAAAACTGACATCTCTGCCAAACGAACCCCATTCCTCTGATAATTTGGAGAAATGTTTGTTTGTGGAGTGGGTGGGTTGGACTCATGACCTGTTTGCTGAAGCAACAAAAGCTCTTGAAAGAGTCTTCCTAAGATCTGACAGGCTTTGGCCTTCAGCAAACAACATGTTCAAAATAAGCAAATAAAGAGCAACCTTCATCGATGAACTGCCAGCACAGAATGCCTTCAGATCTCACAGAGTAGCTCTCACTTGGCTGTCCTTCAGGCATTTTCTCATGGTCCCAAATAACCACGTGGCTTTTTTGCTCTCCAGCTTTCCTTTCAGCATTTGAGTCATTGCTATGTTTAACATTCAGTACAGCTTCATAAATAAAGTAGCTTATCTCTAGCCAGATTGTTTCAGGTATTTACGTGCTACCTGCACCAAAAGAAAATCAATAGGAATCAAGTATCTAAATATCTTTGAGGATATAGACCACTTTTCCTTCTGAAATGCCCATCCAGCTCCTGTTCCTCCACTAGAGTACAAGGATTAATTTTCTACTAGTAATATTACACAGTCTTCCTGCTCACCCACAAAGGTCTCCTCTGCGGAGCAGAGCTTTTGCATTTAACTGGAACAGGCTGCAGTGACTAAAACCAGGAAAATACGGTCAAAACTGCAAATGACTGCAACCACCCAATCACTCCTGGGTGGTTTACGTAAATGGGCTTATTTAGATTGGTCTTTTGGAGCAGTTGTTAGGCTCTGCCTGAGCATATCAGTCCCATCCCTAAAGCATCTGTCTATCATCCACTGAGCTACCTACCAATTACCCAGAAGAAATCCAGTTAAAGTCTGATTCAGAACCTAGTGGAGGATCTGCAAAGACTTCCACTCAAACTTCTCATTAGCTCCTAACTAATCTCTTGTTGCCCAACTTAGTGGGGAAGTCAAGCAGTGACCAAACAGAGTGTATAAAAAAAAAATCCCCTCTCCCACCAAAAGTCAAGGTTGAAACCTGCTGGATATGAATTACAATAGGAAGGTATTTATATTACTGTTTCCCACTGTTTAGTGTAAAAGTTACCCAAGAGTGTAGCCTCCAGGCCCTATCGGTACAAGACAAGCCCTGCCTGCCCTGAACTTCTGCAACTCTCTCAGGTCTGCCCTTGTTCCCAGAGCTGGGAGAAGCCATTTCACAGTGCACGCAGTAAACGTTTCTCCTCTCACGGCAGTGAAATACATGCACTTCAGAGAGAAAATTCTGGAACCAGCCCTTGTTCTCATTTGAAATTTCACATCTGACTACAACCAGGAAGCTTCAGCATCCTAGAAAGTAAAAAGGATGACAGGGAGTAATCTGAGGCCAGGCTAAACCCACTAATTTTTGCCGGCCCAACTTTGCTGGATTTGGACCGACATAGCTGTGCTAACTCCAGCAGAACGAAAGAAGTTCCATTAAAACTGTGTTCTTGTTAGTAGAATTCATTTTGCTAATGATCAGAGGACAAAAAGGAGAGGGCTAAATCACCAGTCAAAGCAGAACTTCACCAGGATAAACTGTGTTCCAAGTAGGAGAGCTCTGTGACTAGTATCCGATCTGGCAACAACTTCCAGCACAGATCTGATCTGACTGTTTCAGAACAATTCAGGTGTTGATTTTACCTGCACTGAGGGCTTGTTTTCCCTGGCTTGGAGCTCACTCCCTAGAACTAAAGCTCTTAAACCACTGCCTGTGTCATGGCATCCTCATTTGTTTTGCACAAACTGAAATTCCCCCACCGTATACCTAGTTTTAGCTTTTATTTTGGCTGATACCCATGATAGCCCATTATGCCAGGCCTGAAACGAGGCATTAAAGCTGGGCCAAACTCCAGTAAGCCCAAGGCAGCCTCATTCATCGTGGTGACCTTTCCAGAGCTTGCTAAGCATCAGAGCCAGGACTGTCTCCTTCACCTTCACAACCATCACGATGGTCAAGCCATTCCCCAACAATCATGCATTTTCAATATTCCTGCCTTCACTTCAGCCTTCCTTACAAATGCAATGTGTTGAAAGGGAGATGTGTTCTGTCTCCCTAAGTGGCTATGGGACAGGTATAAGATGTGTGACCAGCATGCTCAGACCCCCCATGCAAGCATATAATTAATGTAGTCATAACATTTTAGGCCCCATAGACACAATTTTCACCCTCAGCCTTTCTATTTGCTCAGACCTGGGGCAGGTCACAAAGTCAGTATACTGCTGTCGCGCCATTGCATCAAAACATTCAAGGTAAAATCAACCAAATATCCAACTTTAAGTGGGAGATTTCACTCACTGCTGGCTTGGGTCAGATATTTTCAATTGCATACAGTGCTTACATCTGTAATACAAGACACTGGAAAAGGCAGTTTTGTTATGGGCAAACACTTTAATCACTTAACCGTCCCTCTGCCCTTCGGCTGGAAGGGGAAGTCTTCACTTCCTGGCCTGGTATTTCTGCACATTTCTACTTTCTGCTTCATTTTTATTCCATAGAGGACTGGTTTTCAGCTGTGGAGAAAATGACCTTTGAATATCTGTTTACAGAGATTTGAGATCTTTCTGGGTGAAAGTGACAGTGTGTATCTGCCATCACTACCAATGCTCCGATTTAAGTCAGGATTTAACTTTATTACCAGGAGAAAAAAAAAAAGGGAAAAAAAAAAAAAGGAAAAAAATCACAGCAGTACTTATGCTGCACCCAGAAATCATGTCTAGATTATACAGAACAGTACATCTGAACGCACTGTATCTTTGCCACACTGTGGCACCACTGCTACTCATTGCCATTCTGTGTGATCCACCATGTCTTCCTGGTTAACTGTAATTTTCCATTATATTTTTCTACTTATGAAGACGCTTTTTCTTGAACTAAGATCAGGTTATCACCTCTTTCAGTATATCTGTTTTGGTCAAAGAACACAATTTGTGTTGGCCTCCTTATGCAGATGACATCTCCCTGCTGTAGCAACTCATGAAGCTGCAGCTCCCAATAACTTGCTCGCAGTTTTGGCCTTGTCCGTGTTACCTACAAAGTATGTTTTTTCACACAGGGATTAATTAAGGCACATTAGTCATCTCCTGGAAGCAAACAGGGCAATGCAATGCTAACATAATAGGTGTTCTCAACTGCATGGCAGAGCTGTGCTTAAAACTATGACTGGCCTTAACTGTGCTTCCTATGGGACCTCGTAGGTTATTGCTGCACATTTCGTTTCTGCTTCAGAAAAACTCATTTTCTGAGCAAAGAAGATATAGCGTTAACGTTTTTTTTTTCCCAGTGAGCGTGAAGGTGGCAAAACATGAGTGTATATAATGTACTGTAGCAGAGTGTATTGCAGCACTAGTTTTGTATGAGGTGATGCAAAGGTGCTAATCCAGCCACAGATGACGCAGCAGCCCTGCTGGTGGACAGATGGGTTCTGGTCTGAGCCACAACAATCGTTCTATATCAAATCTGGCCCATTGGCCACCAGGACCTTCAGCACATGTTGTCTCCTGTCCAAAAGAAGTTAGAAAAAAAAAAAAGAGGAGGAGTAATTTCTTTCTGACAGGGCTCTTCCTGAAGGGTAGGCAAGAAAACTAAGTTTGTGAACAGGAAAAGACACCCAATACAGACAGTCCAAAACAAGGAAGGGCTGAAATGTGGAAAAGTCCCCAAGCAGAAAAACACAGACTTGAACTTGAGAAGGAAGAGTATTCAGCACCAAAGGAAGTTTGGGATGTAGAGAGGAACCGGATGACTCAGTTGCTTAGCGGAAGACAGTCTGTGAGACCAGACAGGAGAGAAAAAAAAAACTTGCTTGCTAAAGAGAGAGGCTTTGTGATTTGGATCAAACATCATACATAGGAAAATACAAAGTTTTCCTCAAACAGCTCTATCTCCTAAATTTCAAGGAAAAAAAAAATGGAACCAAATATGCACAAAGCATTGGAAAATACGGAGAGTTCATGCTAATTTCTTCATGGTCTGTGGGAAATAAAACCCACAGCTTGAATGCAAGACCATTTTATTATCTGGAGATTCTTTAAAGGGCAAACTTCATTATCTATTACCATCTTAGGGTGCTCCTTCAAAATGCTAACTATTGGATGAAAATCAGAGGACGGAAGAACTGAAGTTTGCATGTAGACAAGACATGAAATAGCATAAGAAAGAGATGAACCAGTTCATTTAAAGAAAATATAATCAAATCCAGTAATTTAAAAGAGGAAAGGCACTGGCTTTAACTACTTGAAATGTATGTTTTCAACTTCAGCCTCAAGCTTCCAGGATATTCTGCGGATTTTCTGAAAGTGCCTGTTTGCCTTAGAAAGAGCCCTTGGAAGCTGAACAATGACTTGCCATGTTAAATGTGTTAACACTCACTAGCTTATAAATATGCAAAACTAATATAACACAGGCATTGTGCTTTGTTGCTGTCTGAAAACCTAGCTGTACTCAATGATGATTCAATCTGCTTTCATTGCTTCCACGGGAACAATCCATTTGTCAGATGTTTTCTGTGTTCATGATAACCCGTAAGAAATGGAAAATGAATTGCCATCAAACGGACATGACTTCTCGGGAAGGGTTGCCAGTGTGGCTATAACCATGCAAGCAAAGCAGAATCATTGACCCTTCAAGAATCAATACAGCTATGCTAGTGCAAAATTATTTATAATAGTTCTGTGTAGGCCATGTCTACAATGGAGACTTTGGAAAGTATCAGTCATGGGAGTGCTAGGCTGCAACATGTGACAGACATAATTGAGCTGGCAAGAGTACCCAGCCTACTGATTTTCAATTGGCTGTGCTTTAACCCACACAGAATACTCCATAGGCAAAAGAGGAGTTTTGCCCATATAACCTGCACCCCCTTTCGAGTGTCATAAAAATGCTCCTCGAAAAGACCTCAACTTATTTTGTTGTAAACCATTTTTTCACCAGTATAGGTCTCATTTGTGATGACAAAAATCCTTGATACAAGATTGTGGAGGCATGTCATTTTAGACCTCCATGTGCAGAGCAATGACTTCTTTTCAGCTCCCTCCCTCCACACTCTCAGGTCAGCTAGAGATCAGCTTAGTAGGCAGGTCTGCAGGCTCAATACTTTCAAACAGGGACGAATGCCAAGCAGGGCATCCCTTAAAACATCTGCTGATATTCTACTGGCACTTCTGCAGTTGCATAAAGTAGGGTCCACCAGGATAGATGAAAAAGCCTCTCTCTGCATCTAGATGTCAGATAATTTTAGAAGGAATAATTTTGTCTGAGAGGTCAGTAAATACCAGCAGGAAAGCACTGAAAGAGTAACCTCTCCTACAGACACAACTGATCTGGAAGGATAGCTGTCCAGTCCTCACTGGGATTTCCCCTCTCTCTCCATGTTAGGGCAATTCACTATCATTACTGGTGTTTTGTTTTAGTCTTCTTCCCCAAGAAAGAAAAGAACTGTCTGACCTTGGAGATTTCCAAACCTGGGTGAATGAGATCCCAAGGAACCTGGTCTAACTCCAGTTAGTCCTGCTCTGACCATGATGTTAGACACTTCAAGGGGATCCTTCCTGCCCAAATCATCCTATGATTCAGCTATCATTAGACACCAGAGAGACCACACAAAAATTAAACCTCAGATCTATAGGAAATGAAACTTCTCTGGCTTTGCTACTCACGGAACTATCCGAGCTTTTCAGTAGTGCTTTTCTCTTGGTTTGCCTTTATTAAGAGGAAGTTGTATTAAAGCAGTAGTGTGGAAAATAAAGAATGGAAATGTGTTCAGCTTTCCCTTCAATAGGCAGAAAAGAAAAAGGCATGTTTAATCATAGTGAAAATCTGCTGCTAAAAAGATGAAAGGAATTTTGCTGTACAGCTTTGAGTCCTGGAGACAATAGGCAAGCTGATGGAAAAAATAGGTGTGTGCCTTCATTTCCAATGCAGGAAAGGAAACATTCTACAAGGCTAACTGGATAAAGCACTGAGGAGCCCAGTCTTGGAGCTGTCCCTGCTTTGAGTAAGAGTTTGGACTAGAGAGCTCCTGATGTCCCTTCCAACCTGATTGACCTTACAATCACACAGATATTTACTCAAGAGTCTTAACACTCTAGCCAATCTAGTTGGCTTGCACACATCCTCAGTTCCTTGTCTCACCAGCATTTAGTTCTCAAAAGAAAATACAAATAAAAATTTCAACGAAGTGTGGTTTTAGGGTGGGGTTTTAACCAGCAAAAAATATAAGTTGGGGTTGGCAACTCCTTTTTTAAAAGTTTCTATCTAACCCACTGGACTGCTTTAGTTTAAAAAAATTACAGTTATATTTAGGGATTTTTATTCAGAAAACACATCGTCTTTATACAGAATTTTTAACAGTCTTTAATTATTTTTAATTGAGAATGATTCAAAATTGCTTGGTTTCATTTCTTTGGACCTAACAAGATGGTTTTAGTCCTATCCAAAAGTTTGTTTATATAGAGACAAAGATCGCAGTCTTGACTTTTTAAGGTGTTGGGGCTGCTCATTAGCTCAGCAAAAGTACAGATTACCGTAATTTTGTCAGTGTGAAAAAACGTTGGTTGAAGACTTTGAAAGAGCACACAAACCAAGTGGTTCCTCTTGTGCCCTGAGCAGCTTGTGCTTTCCTATGTCTCTTGACCACTTCCAGCTCATCATGGGTCCTTCTCTCCACCTTGGCCATTACACCAGAGAAATGCTCCTAAGGCTATACGTCTTCCCAGTTTTCTGACAAACTTCCCCTAAGTAATTTACCTGAAGCAACCAAATAGTACCTCCTATGGCTCCAGATCTGCTCTCCTAGAAAGCTAGTAGGGCTTCCACTACCTCCCCAGAGAAAGTAGCATTTGTCGGTCTGGAAAGGGGAGAAGTCAAGTCCCCCTGAGACAGGAAGACCAAAGAAAGTCTGTGCTGTTAGCCAAGACTAGAACTTGCTCAAAAAAAGTCCCTCGTGTCAATATTCATGAAATGAGTGAAATGTTTGCATTAGGTGAGAGACTGACCACAGCCATGCAGCTTGCAAAGGACAATAACTCCTAGGCTAGCCATCTGACTCCTTAAAATTTTGCTGAAAAAGCCACACGTTGAAACTCAGTCAGCTGGTGTGTCTTCCCACCTAGAAAATAAACGTGAGCAATCTTATATAATTATAATAATTAGCATTTGTATTATGATGATGCTTTCATGCAACCCATTTTATGTGGCTTTTTATCATTGTTCTTTAATTAAAAATATCTTCAGCTATTGAGATCAACATGAGTGTGTCACACTGAAAGGAGTGAGAAAGCAACTTTACCTTAGATCCTAAAAATAAAGGTTATTCAGAATTTGGATACCCCTGAAGCTGGCAGTGTCTGTAGCTGGGGTTTTGGTTTACACTGGTGCGTTTAGGTACCAGCCTGTGCTTGGCAGATAAGGAAAAGAGCCAGTAAGTTCCCTAAACCCACAGTCAGAGCTGGGATCAGCCACGTTGGGTGTCAAGTGTTTTGCCACATCCAACGGGCTGTGCACCTTTCCTACTGTAAAACTGCAGATGTAGAAAACAAACTATGAAACCAGAAGTATCAGGTTTGGGTTTTTTTTTTCCCTTAATCTGTTTAAGAAAGAGAATCCATTAAAGGAATCTCCAGGTGTATTCCGAAAGGTATAGATTTTATGGCAGCTTGTGAAGTACAGTCATAGGACTGAAGCATGCAACAACTGTTTGAAGGTGCTTAACATTCATTCCATCTTTGTTCTGATTTAATTAGTAAACAACTTCAAAGGGAATTGGCTGACTGCTCAGGCAAAGGGCACAGGCAGTCCAGCACCGCAACAAGAGAATAAATGTTTAAAGGAAGGTATTTGGAACATACAAGATCCTGGGGTTTGTCGATGCCAAAATGAGAACCAAAACCTTTCTGTGACTCACGACTAGTTAAACACAAGGCAAAGCTGTGCCTACTCTGAAGCCTGCTATGGAAATAAGGTGTTCACTTACAAAGACCTGTGTCTATATGTAGATTTGCGCTGAAAGGCACTTGGGATTTGCAACTACGTTAGCTACATAATACTGTTTTCCATGTAAACGGTTTTTTTGTCACCAGTTATCGTAACAATCTAAGAAATATTCACCTATTGGAAAACAGTACTCCCAAGCTCACAGTAAGCAGTGAGCTGTTTCTAGGCTTCTGCAGACTATTACTGTGCACATGTCAGTGCTAGGCTGGCTGCAGAAAAGGCTGGAGAAAGCCATGACTCTGT
Source organism: Baryphthengus martii (assembly GCA_013396935.1). NCBI lineage: Eukaryota > Metazoa > Chordata > Aves > Coraciiformes > Momotidae > Baryphthengus > Baryphthengus martii. Next base: position 461,697 of record VWZK01018789.1, on the reverse strand, counting down.
AAACCAGAAACCTCTTGAAACCTTGTTTCTAAACAGACAGAAATACCTGCTTACAGGTGAACAGTGTCAGGCTTTGACCTTTAAAGTTAAATAGCAGTCAGTTCACCTTCTCATTGCCTAAGTATCTTGAGAAGTCTGGTCTGCAAGCTCAGTGACAAGGTCCTAGATGCTTGTAGAAATAGCATCCCTATGGATCCTGTTGATGGCCTTTCCCGGCAGAAACACAGCATGTATCTCCTACTCCCAGCTGGCATGGGGCAATGGCGAGGAGCTGCTGTGGGGCTGAGATGGAGAAGGGATCCTGGGCTACAAAGTGGAGGGGCAGGCAGGCATCTACTCCCCTGTGCTACTCTGCCAGGGGTGGAGAGGGACTGGGTGACAATTTCTTAAACTATCCCAGAAACCTTCAGCAGCGTTGTTTTCAGCATTGCATCAAAAGATATCAAAGGGCACTGCCCAAAGAATCATTGCGAAAATGAGGTAAAAGACTTTTCCCGAACACTATAGTTCAACAAAACATACGAGAAAAAAAATCTGGGGTGGAGAGAACAAGGAGGGCTGTTACTATGTTGCCTGACTCTTATGGTGAATTCGGTTCTGGATGACCACAAACTTACCCTGGGCTTTAAAAACATTTCAGTGTAATCCAGATTCTCTCTGCAATTCATATTCTACAATCTTCCTCTTTGATACCTGTTAATCACCTCCAGTTTGAACATGAGTTCGTTTTGGCAAAGACACTTTTACTGCATAGAAAAGTGCAGGCAGCCACCACAGAGTTACTGCCCCAGCTGGAATGTCCATATACCCTTGAAACACAGCCTTAAAAATCAACGTTTTTGTAAATCCTGTAAAAAGATGATTTAAGAAACCACAAGACATTTTAGGACTTAGATACTAATGACTCAAGAATTAATCATTGCTGATGAAGAGGATTTTAGAAGACAAAATAACGGAGTCATAAAAATCCAAAGATTCTTTACTTTAAAATCATCATTATTATTATGTAACCTTATTTTATAAGCATATGAACACAGAGCACATAACCTGTACAGAATTTGAGAGTGGGGATACTTCTGTAATTAAATAGTATGAGCAAAAGCTAGTCAGGAATATTTGTGTCTTAAAATGAAAAGGCACAAACAGTTGTAGGGGATTTTTCGATACCTCCTCCCCTGGGATGGACCCACAGCAAAATAAAAATTTTCAAATATTAAAAATGTAAAAAAAAAGGGGGATTTTTTTTTTTGCTAGGCTTTGTGCTTTTGGTGGAACTTTCCCATGATTAAAGGAAAAACAGAAGTGTTGCAAATGTTTCCATAGGAAGTACTTATTTCCCAAACAGCTCTCATCTTCTTTTCGCTTGATTCATACTTCAGATTGAAGCTGACTAAACTCTGAGTCCCAAAACAGTATTTGAGCACTGTGAAAAATAGAGAATAATAAACTGGTGCTTGGTGGACTACATATAACACTATGTGACTTACTGGCTAATACTTGTCCTGTTATTATTTCTCTGCTGTGGTTAAGCAGAAGACCTCAGAACAGCAGGGAATTCACTAAAATAACCCTTTCCCCTCAAGAGTTAAAAACCCACTTCTTGAACATATGAACTAGAAACAAAATCAACCTTTGCAGCCTTCTCTTTGCCATAAAAGGACTCCCTCTCCACAGCCACCAGAGTCCATTAGCTGGGAAAGCAGGCAGGTGTAAAAGAAGTTCATGTTTAACCTCACTGGGTTTGAAAGCCAGTGCTGAAGTTTATCAGCTCACAAGCCCGTGAAGGGAGGAGGAAAGGCAGAGAATGGGATTTAGTCAAAGACTTACTCAGAGTTAACACAGGCCACTGGCGCTAATAAACAAACATTGCCAGACATCAAAAGGAAGTAAGTAAATCTGGAAAGGTTTAGTCCAAACAATGGCAGGGCAAGCTAAGCCTGTTGCAGGGTGGGCAGTGAGGCGGATGACTTTGAGATGTTAACCCTTGCCTGGGCCACAGCGGCATCAGAAAGAGAGGGTTGGACCCAAATTTTTTTCTAAGGAAGCAAGAAATGTTTTTCCCCAAAATCAGGAAAAAAAATACAATCTGCATTTCCTATTTCTTTGGTTCTCCATCTTAAATTAATCGGCTCATGTAAGCTGAGGAAGCAGCCTGGTACAGCCAAGAAGTTACTCAACCAGTGATTTGCCAAAAGATTTGCAAATTTATTCTTTTTTTTTTTTTTCCCTCTTGCTAGTCAAGGCTCACTTTGGCACCTCACAAACTCCCATCTGCCATCAGGAGCACAGACACAGACCACCCAACATAAAGCAACCAGCAAACACTGAGTCACAGCTCTGCGTGGCTCCAGCCCTGCTCCCTTCCCATGCTCTGCACCTCCCAAATCCCTTTCCATCAACTGGGATGCCTTGTTGGGTGCCACACTGCCCTGGATCTCTTCAGATCATGACGTGCTCCCTTCTTTTATCAAGCAATGTAACACAACAACAGGATCATGTGCAATGGGTCCATGTTTCTTTTATTCAGATTGTGTACCTGCTGTCACTTCAGATAAGGACTATCTATTTCAAGTGGTTTCCTGTGGAGTCAACAGGGCCAAGTTTCTCTGAGAGGTCATGAGAATCATACAGAACCTCAAGGTGTGTCTATTCAGACCTGTATCCTCTATCATAGCATGGCCAGCACGAGCATCTAAAGCAGCCACAGAAGCCCAAAGAACATCAGCACATCTTTAACTTTTGGCTAAAGGATTCCTTTAAACTTCAGTTTTATCACCCCTGTGCTTAGAGCTAGGCACATGTCTTTTGTGGATCCTAACAGCATCAATAATTTACACTGGAGAAGCAGCCAGAGGCTCCATTTAAGTTGAGACTGTTGTACAAACAAAATAATTGACAGTCCCTGCCCTAAAAATCTTTCAGATTGCAAAGTGAATCTGCAATTCCCTTTGTAGCTTGCTCTTACCTGATTTATTTTTCCCCTCATATTTAATCCAACTTAAACACTTCCACACAGCAACATCAGCATGTTATTTTTAAGTTCAGCTTTTACTGACTAATGAGAAGAGTTGACCCTTGTCTTTATTGTTAGAAAAGGGCAGAGGCAGCTGGGCTCAAATGCTTAAAGATTTACTGTAGAGCAACTGGTTCTGCTGAGGCACTAACGAAGATATGAGCCATGAATTAAGATGCTTCTGAAATACTTTGTGAACTTTCAGCACTAGCAAAGGCTTCTTGTCAGATCAGCTGACAGTCAAGACAATAAAAATGAACCCTCCAGATTAACTCTTCCCCAAGGAGTTTGGGCTTAAATTACCCAGGATGGCTATGTAGGAACTGGTATCACCTCTCTTGGCATTTGGGTCAGATGCCAAAGCAAAATAATAAGCAGAACCAAGCAGCAGAGTCTCCATTTTCTTGATTGTGGTCTTGTGTACTCCAGATATTTTGCAGTCCAATCTCATGCAGAGCAGAGTCTTGGAGACAGAGCACCTCTGACAATCAGGTGCCTTGCTGCAGAGTCTGAGTATTTCTATGTGTAATTGTCATGAGCTGTCCTTGCTCACTTCTTTTCCTGTCAGGCCAGCACCCCTCCTCTGCAAAAATATTGATTCTCATTTTCCACCAACTGCTGTGGTCTCCTGTTCAGACTCCCACTTGTCTTCTATAATATGAAGCCTCAAATTGAACCCCGTGGTCCAGCCACTGCTGAGGAAAGCAGAAAATTGGGTGTCTGGGTACTTTTTGATTTGTATTTTTTTTGAACTACACCTCACAATGTCTGCAGCCCAGTAAAGCAGATTCCTTTAGCATGATGTTGGCCCACTGACTCAGTCAACTTGTCATCCTCTAAAATCCCCCAATCCTATATATATATAGGAAAATACTGGCTAGAAAACAGCAAGTTTCCTCTTTTTTTTAGGAGGCTGACGGAACTATTTAAAGGTTTTTACAGTAGTGATTTTTTTATAGAATCCTTAGCATGCACAAAGTTGATTATATCCCACATTCGTCTTAATACCTCTATAGCTGTAATATAAAAAGAGCTAACAGAGTAAGCCAACGTAAAAAAATAAATAAACCTTTTTGTTATATTTCAGGTTTTCTATGGAAAAGAATCCACAGCTTTGTTATAGATTCCCCAACACTCCCCTGTGTTAGATCCAGTGCTCTACAGGTAGACACAGATGGCATTCCCAAAAGCTAACATCCCCAAAACCTTGTGTGGAGTGGAAACTTCATGCAAGGAGATGAAAAGAAGTCCTTGTTCTTACTATATGTAAGGATTTCAGTAGCATCTGGAGTCTCCAGTCAGGGCCTTCAAGAGCTAGACACAGCTCACACGTAACCCCCCTGCCAAGTCCGGAAGGGTTCAGGTTTATTCTCCAGAGACCCCTGCTGAAGAGCAGCAGTAAACCAGCCCAGATGCCTAGGAGGACAACTGAGATTTTTCCAGCAAGTACTGAATTAAAGACATGAAACCCTTTCTTTAGGGAAAGGAGGGAAACAACACATGACGATACTCCCTATCACACTACCTGCTACCCCTCAAACCTGCCATCCACCCTATACAGTTGCCCTTTTTTTTTTTCAGCCCAAGCAGAAGCTGACTTTGCAGCTTTCCCTCTTCCAGTGGAGACCCCTAAGCATCCAGGGCTCTCAAGAAGCCCTATCTGATCAGAACTACCCTTCATGCATGACCCATCTGTCACCCAGAGCCACAGCTCAGATGGAGAACAGCTGAAGTTTTAGCTAGCCCTGTTTCAGCTCAGGTGTTCCCTCAGCAGCTGAACACATTCACCTGGAATGATGGTGGTAGCTGTCATTTTTGCCAGCCACCTATGGCCACGAGCTCTTCTCTTTGGTAGTTGTGCTAGTGATACTTTGCTCTAAAGTTGGGGTATGATGGTATATGCAATCCATACATAAACCCTGATGCAGAGGAGGCACCATGGAGCTTGCTCCTCAATCCCTCCATTCTCACCCTATGCTCCCCTGCTCCCCCATGAAGCCATCAAGAATGCCTTGTGCTTGTGTTCTTCTATGTGTCTGGGATTTCTCAAGATCAGCTGCTCTTTTAATTTAGACCTCTGGCCAATAGGCCAGAAATAATGAAAACCTGCTATTTCCATAAAAGACAATACCTCAGTGACAAGGGTATTAATAATAAATAAATTAAAAAATTCTTCATTGTTGGTTCTGGGGTAAGATCTGAAGCCCATTTCCTTAGTTCCCACAGATATTTGCCAGTACTGATTCAGACTCTTGGCCCATTTCACCATGTTTATATATATTAAATGGTGAAGGCTGACTAGTTTCATAGGTCTTTTATTACAGCAAGGATCATTAAAGTAGGGGTGTAAGAAGCCAGTCCAGTGGAATTTGTCTGTGGGGCAGAGAAAGCAAACTGCATAAAGAAAATGCTTTGTCTTATGGTTTTCTACCAAACTGTATTTAATAGAAAATCATAGAATCATAGACCCATAAAATGTTTGGGTTGAAAGGTACCTTTAAAGGCCATCTAGTCCAACCTCCCTGCAGTGAACAGGAACATCTTCAAATAGATCAGGTCACTCACAACTCCACCCAACCTGACCTTAAACGTTTCCAGGGATGGGGCATCTACTAGAAATCATACTACATCCTGAAAAAAATCCTTCCTTTGTTATCTCTCGTTTTTTAAGGATAAGCAGCCCTCCAACAGATCTGTTTCAAGCAGAGCATTCAGTGCTACACTGAAGTTACTTGACTTCTGCCTTCCTGAGATCAGGTTCCAAGAATAAGTTAAATGTATGCCTTCTGATTTCCAAAAGGGGTGCAAGTGAGGGAGACAATCCAAAACTATTTGACAGCATTAGAAAGACTGCTCTCAAGCTGAATGCATTTTGGATCAAACCCAGAGTTACTTTGTCTGAAGAAAAAGAAGAGGGCAGGATTTGAGTATTCCCCAAGTGTCAGAGCCACAAGCATGCAATGGAAATAAGGAAAGGCTGGCTGATAAAGATAGGGCAGCAGTTTCCTTACAAGCTTTTCTCTGTTGCTATGATTTAGGACAAGACAGTTTCTGACAGATTAGGCAACTATCCATTTTCCTTCCAGGAGAAGCTGTGGTGAGCATCAGTAAAGGCTGAACATACCACACTGCAGAACTCGGCTGTCTGAGGTAACAGCCTTCAGCAAGGAGACCAGCCAGCTGGTCTGAACAGGAGGCAGCCACACAGGCAGCGTGCTGCCAGACACGCAGCTGTATTTGCAGTACACAGTTACCTGACGTACCAAACATGAGGTACAATGAAATTTCTCTCACCCAAATGCTGATCAAAGAGTACCGAGATATTCCAGGCCAAGGTAATGATAATCCAGCAACATATGCCCACTGTTGGTACAGAGGCAAAAACCCTAATGCAATCCAAAGGTGACATTATTGCTGGTGCTCCGCAGGCCAACCTGCACAGGTCCTTAAAAAATCCCATAGCTCTTTTATAAGAGTGAACACAAAGTTAGGATAAAGTTCCATTTTTTTATAATTATGTGCTGCCTACCTACATCTTCTCTATTGCTATTCTTTGCTAAAATCAAGACAGAACTCATCCTTGGTGGTGGCTGCATTTGTGTGGAAGGAAAGCATGAATCAATTACTGTTTATAAAATGCTTTTGACTCCTAAAAGACTGCAAGTCCCTCTATAAACATACCACACTACCATAAGCTTTCCATTGGGCTCCAATGATTGATGAACTTTCAGGCCAGAAATGCCATTAAGATAAACTAAGTCAACCCTGGGCACAAGACAGGCAAGAGAATTTCCTGCAGCAGGTCTCAATCAGTTTAAAACATGTGGTTGAAGTTTAGAATCAAAGGTTTTATCCAACTGAAATGACTCTATAAGATCATCAAATCCAACTGTTAACCCAGCACTGCCAAGTCCACCACTAAATCATGTCTCTAAGTGCCACATCTACCATCTTTAAATATCAGGGATGGTGACTCCACACTTCCCTGGGCAGCCTGGCCCAGTATCTGACAATTCTTCCAGTGAAGAAATTTTTCCTAATATCCAATCTAAACCTCCCCTGGTGCAACTTGAGTCCATTTCCTCTTGTCTTACCGCTTGTCGCTTGGGAAAACAGACTGATCCCCATCTTGCTCAACCACCTCTCAGGTAGCTGTAGAGAACAATAAAGTCTCTCCTTAGCCTCCCATTCTCCAGAGTAAACAACCCCTGTTCCCTCAGCCATTCCTCGTAAGACTTGTGCTCTAGATCCTTCACCAGTTTCGCTGCCCCCTTTTTTGATGTGCTCCAGCACTTCAATGTCTTGTAGTGACAAGCCCAAAACTGAAACCAGTATTCAAGGCACAGTCCCACCAGTGCCAAGTACACAGGCACAATCATTTCCCTAGTCCCACGGGCCACACTTGATGATATAGACCAGGATGCTGTTGGCCTTCACGGCCACCTGGGCACACTGATGGCTCATATTCAGCCGTCTGATCAACATTCCCATGTCCTTTTCCACCAGCCAGCTTCCCAGTCACTCTTTCCCAAGCCTGTAGCATTGCATCGGGTGGTTGTGACCCAAGTGCAGGACCTGACACTTGGCCTTGTTGAATGTCATACCACTGGCCTCAATCCATCAATCCAGCCTCACCATATCCCTCTGTAGAACCTCCCTACCTCAAGCAGATCAACACACCTGCATAACCTCATGTTGTCTACAACCCTGAGCACACTCAATTCTCTCATCCAGCTCATTGACAAAGATATTAAACAGAACTGGCCCCAGTACTGAACCCTGCCTTGTGACTGGCCGCCAACTGGGTTTAACTTAACTGGCTTTGTGGCAACAGAGGTAGCAAGAAAACACAAATGTTTCTGTTTTTCCAGAGGAAAAAATAGGTGATACCTGAAAGATTTTTAGTATCAATCTCTCAGTGATTTTAATTCTGAAAAACATTTCAAGAGCTTTACACTAAGTTTTCATTTAAGGAACATAGGTCTGCACTGCATGTTGCAACTGTTTCTGTTTAGGGTAGAAGGCTTTTTATCCTTCTTCTTCCCACAAAAACCCCACAAAATGTCTTTTCCTGGAATGGCTCAATTACTTCTAGCTATAAATTAAAGATGAGCTATCCCTATACTGTAGCCCTGTCCAAGACCCACAGCAAAATATTCTGCGTCTCACATTTACAAAACACTTATCTTCTTCGTGCTAAGAAAAACTGATACTTGCAAGCAGCTGTGTGCTTTGTGTTTCTCAGAAAAAAAAACAACAAGTTTTAGCTGTGGTTTGTGAAAGGTGGGCTTCTCTCACCAGAGGCACATACTCGCCCAGGGAAGGGTGGACTGTTCTCATTAAGACCCAGTTGAGAACAAATTGCCCTGCTAAGAGGAATGCTTTGCAAATTCAGTAAATAATGAAGAAAAACACAAAATAATAAGACCTGTCATTCATGGACAAGCTTGATCTGGAAAGCTGAAGCAAGGCAGGTAGGAAAAAGTGAAAAGCATTTCAAAGCACCAGACAAAACTCCACGTATGTCTTCTCACATTTAAAAACATAGGAAAAAAAGTAATGAAAATAAACATACTCGGGTTGAAATTCAGATCTCTTAAAATCAATGGCAGTTTTGCAGTTGGTTTCAGCAGATCCAGATTACACCTACAGCTAACAAAGCAAGTCACTGATGTCCACACCACAGCACTTCCAGATTCCGTGCAGAGAAGCTTCTCTTGGAAAAGGAAGCTTTCACCTATCTTTCTAAAGTCCTAACTCAACTTGGTGCTTAAAGCCCTTGAGAGAGAGATTATTCACAGCTTTACACTAAGTAAGCGCTTATCTTGTCCAACTGCAGCCTAAGATTATATCTTCAGGGAAAATACACAAGCGAAAAGGAAGGGATGTGCCCTCACTAGGAGGATGACAAGTCTGAGTTCTCCTTAATCCTTGGTCCTAAATGTATGTTTCTTTCTGGTACTTCAGTGACTGAAGAAAATACTTTTCATTTTTCCCCGGTTTGGGGAAAAGTGGCATTCCTGGATCCTACATAACGGGGGAACTCAAGGAAGAAATGTCTATGCTCTCTCCTGAGTGCTTCATTAGTTATAGCACCCTGAAGGCTTGGGAGCAGTCCTCATGCTTTGGGAGTCTCAAATATCTGGAAAATCCTCTGAAAGCAGAGGTTAGCTAGGTATGACAAGAGGCCAGGGTGAGGTTCAGAGGGGCCTCTTCGAGTTTCTCCAACTCTTCCCACTCTGAAGGCTACTCAGTTAATCTCTGAGGATACCTGATCTCACTCTCCACATGTTTTGCCAATTACATGGCCCAGTAAAAAGGACGCAGCCATCAGCAGAAAACACACACAAAAACACATGCAGATTTTATTATCTATTTCTATCGACCCCAGAGATGACATCGTATGGCCAACAACAGGGGGAACCAATGAAACAATAAACCCACTCACCACGGGTGATACATTGCACCAAACACACAACAACATAAGGAGACATAAACCACACCCTATATCCCAATATAGCTGTGCATAAACCAACCAAATACCAGAAGATACATTACCCAGTCCATTACCCTTGCTATCCTTGGCTCTTTCATACACTCCATAAAACTCCTTCTCACAAACCCCTCCAGCAGCAGTTCCCAGCATCACCAGCTACCAGCAGCAACTCAATAGAGAGCTCTAGTGGCATTTTATCTCCACTCTCTAATCACCACCTAAATGGCAGCTGTTTCATATTTCTACTTTAGTTCTCAGCATTTCAGGGTGTGCTTGGTCTCCTGGATGGCCCTCTTACAACAGAGCAGACTATCCCTCATATCAAGGTCTGGAAGGCATGTGTCCCCACCACTCAAAGCCTACTAGGTTGCATCCAGCAGTAGAGCTAAAAGTTCTTCTTGGTGGCAAACACAGAGGCCAACCCAGTCTTGCCCTTGATTATAGTAAGAGGCACCTGGCCAACCACATCCCCTTTTACCTGGTTGTGAAATTCATCCAGATGTCAAGTTCACTTCAGGGCTCGGGGTTCAGACCCCAGCATTTCACCATGGGAGCCTTGAAACTTGCCCTCTCCATTACTTCCTTCCTCCATAAGAAAAAAAGGTCCATAAAACCACTCTTTTGGTTGAAAACACCTTGCAGCATAAACCGTGCATATTCCACCTTTTGAGCTGCAGTGGTGTAGAAAAGGTCAACCAAGACCCAAGAAATGAACAAGCTGTTCTTTTCCAGTGTTTCCAGTTTTAGCAAGTCCGAGTCAGTACTCTGGATAGAGCACATTTTTAAAGAAAATGGGCCAGAAAGTCCTCTACAGATGAGTCACACTAATTGAGTATCAGAGCAGAAAAATGGAGCTGTTGTCCTATCAGGGCCGAGCCAAAAATAGTTGTTTTTCATAAGCCTTTTTACCTGATATTCATTCTTACCTGCACTGAAGTCCACTGGGGATGGGAGAACCAATTTCAGTTCAACTCTAAACTCTGTCAAGATGTGTAGTAGAAGCATATTATCAAAAAGGATGTAGCAAATGAGATTGTTGACTAATGACTAAAATGTTGACGGAAGAGGTGTCCTTATAAGGTAATGAGGAGGACATGGCACTAATCTGGGTTTCTGTCTGCCTAATAAACTTTTTCACGTATATTACAAGTATTCTTCTTCTCACGTAAATACCCCAATAATTGTTTATTAGCATATAAGGAAAACAGGCCCACTCTGCATATTATTGCTGATCCCAGCAATCACATCGCTCCTGAAATAAAAATCCATAATGACTGCAAATTGCCCTCAGCTGTCTTTTAATTCCAGTATTTCATGCTTGCACAGGTTTCCATAAAGAGCAAAAGCCACTCTCTTTTGAGGAACATACGAGCACGCTACTAATATACACAGGACAAACCTGTTATATCCTTACAGGCAAAATATGTAGCATCTCATCTTTTTATCACTCTCACCTCTATATTCTTCTGTGCTGAGTTAGGTTTTCTGCCCAACCAAGAGAAAACTGTGTCATGCCATGGCAAGGGGGTTTGGCCTAAATTTAAAATGGGCCACAGCTTTAGATGCCTGAATTAAGACATGATTAAAGTAGTACATTTTCAGAAGTATTAAGCATCTGCCCGTAAAGAGAGAAAGAAGAAAAAAAAATAGACAGTTTCAATTTGAACACCAAAAAAAAATCACTACAGCCTACATCAAGTCTCCAACATCAAAAGCCCTTCAATAAGCCACACAACACTCAAAGATAACAGATAAATAGCACAGTATTACAGATCAATGGGCTGGCATAAAGAAATCAAACAATTCGTTCAAAACTTCTGTGGAGATGAAGGCAGAGCTCAGAAGTCAGATATTTCAAGTGGTTACTGCATATCCCTCTCCTGGAAGCTGGCAACTAATCCTGTATGCATTTTTTAAAAACCATTATGGAAGTTGTCATGTTCTGTTACATGTTGATCAAGGTTCCCCAACAAGCAAGGGGCTTCACTTAACCTCAGACCTACTTTTGAGCTGTGCACACATCCAAGCACAAACATACAAGCACAAGTCAACAGACCCACAGTGTCATGGAGCCAAACGATATTCTTTCAAAGCAGTGGGCTGGGAGAGGAGGCCAGAAGCCTCTGGCAGCACTTAGACCTCCCAGTCTGAGGAGAGCAGCTTTGTGGCTGTATAAATTTTGTAAACTGATTTCAGACCTTTGGAACATGACAAGAGCTTTATAACCTCCTCCATCTATCAAACCCCTTTACCCACCTTGCTGAGCATAGTCAAAGGATGGGTTGTGAGAGGATTCAGGGCAAGAAGAGGGGGTATTTCTTCCCCATCCCCTCAATTCATCTTGAAGTGTTTGCTTTCAGCACTTTGGGGTTACTAATTTATTCATATGATTCTCCACTTTAGCACAAACATGTCATAAAACCCTGTGCAGCTCCACTAGCTACAGCAGTACAACTAGAGCAACACACCTGTGTTGTCTCATGTATCTTCCTTCAGGACTAGTTTGTTAAAAAGCAGACAATACAAAAGACTGGATGGATACAGAACCATGTATGAAGAACATTCAGGATTGAGAAAGGGCCATCCTACACCCTAAGCCTTCTGAGACAGCAGACAAATGCCTTCTGCCTTTAAGTCTTGTCATATCTTGCTCCTGACCATGCACCCTATGCTCATGGGACTTCATTTTAACAGGTCATGCAGATACACCAACTTATACAAACAGGGCAGGCCCACCTTCTGAAGTCATACACTTTTTCAGTCTTAGTGCCTTAGTCAAAGGCACTAACTCCCCTAACACTATTATGGGTCAGCGTAGACAAGTAGAGTACTGACCAACAATGCTACTTTCTATGATGAGACAACTGTCAATTGAAAGATGTCATAATTTCCTTTGATCTGACACTCATGTGATTGCATCTTGAGCATTGTGTCTGGTTTTGAACTCCCCAGTACAAGCCATGCATTGATGCAAAGGACCAAAATACATTTCATCTATAATTCAGCTGTGCTGGATTTCAGGACTAATGGTTTATATAGGATGAGCATTGATTCAGATCACAATACAGGCTTTCCCCCAGGAGTATCATTCCTGAGAGGCAAGGTTTACTTATTTATTTGTATCAGTTTCAGCTGGGATTTTAAGGGCAGAAAAAGTGTTGTTTTTTTTTCAACAGGAACTACAAGTATGATCAGTTTGACTAGAGTGGACGCCTTTTACTATAAGTTTATGTCTAATAAAAAGTAAGACACTGGTATAGATGTGTACAGACAAAGCCTAGACATTATTACATGACAAGTAAGACGCTGTACATCAGACTGCCTACCATTTCTCTTTGCTATTTCCATGTTTTTGAGGTGTCTCTCCTTCTGTTTCTTCTCTCTCTGCTCACAAATAGGGAGACAGCATGTTTTTTTATCAGAAGCAATCTATGAATCTCCTATAGTTTCTCTGTAGACCAGAACAAAACTTCTCCCCAGTCATTTCACATTTCTTTCATATTTTTTTTGTCTGCTATCTGAAGGATGAAGGATTTCTATCCGTCTTTGCCACATGGGAGTAATAATAGATACTTTGAAAGCAGTACCTGAAAGTTTAACAGAAATATGTATTTCAAAATTGTATCCAGAATTGCAAAATTCACATATGCTATACCTCACCACTGAGGCTCCTGTATTCCAAAGCCTTCATCATGTCCATACATGTAAATAAAACAAGCCAGGGACTGTTTCTTGGCACTGGAGCCAACTGCCCAGTAGCTCATATCCAGACAGCTAAGCCCTTTCACCTCCCCAGAACAAGGTGCCTACAGCTAAATTACTACTGGGGATGGCCCCAGGCCAGTTTGAGTCCTCAGACAGTGTCCAGGCGTTGTCTGGAGAAGCACTAGCTGGTGGTGACTGGAGCTGTGCTAAGAACTTACAGTATGGACACGTATACATAGTGCTCTGGGCTATGCTTTGTCCTTGTTTAACCTGTTGGGATAAACAACCTCCTGCAGCCCTTGTTTTTGTGGGCTTTTCCTCTCTCTCAACAAAGAAGAACAGCCTCTCTTAAGCCAAAGCTCAACTGCAGTTCAAGAATCATATCAGAAAGGGCTGTAAAATAGCAGGACAGTACATAAATTCTTAAAGTTATCGTTATTATTTATCAGAAATGACTGCTCAAGGTATCTTTTAAGGGCTACGATGACTTGTTTTTCAGGAAGTAGACCACGTGGGAAGGACCTGGGGATAAAACCCGATGTATCTGTCAAGTTCTGGAGACATAATATCAGACAAGAGGTGACAGATCAAATACTGTACATCTATCACTTACAGGCTGGTCTCTAAGGCTCCAAAAGACACAGCTCTTATTTTAAAGTCAAGTTCCCACACCCCTCTACAGTATCCTTGCACAATTTGATGGAGACACATCCCTGAGGGCCACCTTGTACACGCTGGCCCTGCCTGCCATTTATCATCATGCTGGAAGTGCTCATGAATTACTCTCCACATATACTAGTTTACTTAGAGATAATTTGAGCTGCTGCATGTGTGAACAGAGCCTTTCATTGAAAACCTGTAAGCAGTCAGACAGAGGGAGGGCTGGTGGGGAGCCATGATAAAGTGTTTCAAGTAAATGATGCCCTGAACAGTTCCACCTCTTCAACACCAGCAGGCAGCATGTGGGAAACACCACTGCAAACAGCTGTCACTTTTTGCTCGCCCAAAACCAGGAATTCTGCATATTTATTTAAACTCAGATGACTATTAAAGTATACATATATAATGCCAACCACGGGTGCAGTAATGACGTGTTTTAGTGGTATCTTGTTTTCTACTGATCCCTTTCAGTGAGAACAGAAATGGGTAATTCTAGTGACAAAAAAAAAAAAAAAAAAAAAAAAGCGCATATTTTCTTCCTTGAAGTAGCTTGGGCTTTGTATTAACAACATCTGGGTGGATGCCAAGTTTCCACCCTCCTAGAGGGAAGGCTTGAGAATATGCTTCATTACTAAAGATAATAAGAAGCCCAATACAACCTGCTCTGTGAATATTAATAACAGTGTTAAGCAAAGTCATGTCAATCACCTTACAATTACCACAGTAGTTACAATTACACCTTAAAATTTTAATCCATAGGTGTGGAAGAGGGACAACCATGTGCAGCTGTGCATTGGCAAATCACTGCCTAGGCAGGTAGTACTGTTCAGAGGCCTCACATGAACCTTCCTGGTCTTTCTGTAACTTCCCATTTAGCCCTTGCTATTCTCCTCTTGTTCTTCTCAGAAGCTAGATTGTGAACACGTTAACAGCTGATATATGAAGGATGTGGTCACTTGTTGACCTGGAGCAGAAAAAAACCATCCTTTGGCAGTGGACAGCACATACTTCCTAGCCTTAGTCAATGTGGTGATTATTAAAATGTAAAAATAGCAGGTTCCAATGCAACTGCTATGGTATCATAGTATACAGCTGTATACAGTCTGTATAAAGTCTGTATACAGCTGTATAAAGTCTGGGCTAAAGTGCGTAGCTTGTTTTTGCAACATGTAAGAAACACACAGGTCTGAGAGTGTATGTTGCTGTACAGTCAGTGTAATCCTGCATATCAACATCAGTCTAAAACCAGGTCACCCACTACACTGGTCTGTGCAAACTTCACATAGACCTTTCAGCTAATAATTGACCTCTGAAAGAAACCTAGTTGCTTCTCAGGAGGTGACATCTCCATCTAATGACCCCCATTCACGGTGCGAGACATCACTATTCAGTATCACAACAGTCCTGTGAAACCAAGCTTACTCCTTGGAGAGATCTGGCTTCCAAGTACTGGCAGAGAGGCCAAAATCTTGACTGCCGAATGCATGTGAGACTAAAGACTGGTTCCTGCTAAATAAAACTTGCAAAAATAATATTAATGATAGCTCATGTTACACAGAACTGCACTTTACCTAGACCTACAGAGAGGATTATTCCACCACCAATGAGAGCATCTCTAGGATATAGGTAATGACTAGATGTCACCATGAACCACTGTCATTTCCAGCCCAGAATTTCTACTGTTTAACTAATGAGGGCTGGTATCAATACAAACAAGGACCTTCTGTTCTTTGCATGCTGTCATCTATAGTGCTTTAAGCCATTTGTCCATTGTCAACCACATTATTTCCCCTGGCAGGGGAAGCAAAAACCAAAGAGTAAACAGCTTTCTGTGGAGAGCAGTCTTCCAGTCCGAGGACTGGTGAAGAACAAATACTATGTCTACCTACAAAAAGGGCAAAAAAAGAAGATCCAGGAAACCACGGACCTGTCAGTCTTGCTTCAGTCCATGAAAAGACTATGGAACAAGTCCTTACAAAAGCTATTTCCAGGCACACAAATGACAAGAAGCTGATTGTGAAAAGCCAACATAGATAACCTGAAGGGTCATGCATGCTTGAAAAACCAACCTGCCCAGTGGATGAAGGGAAAGTTGTGGATATCACCTACATTGATTTCAGCAAGACGTTTGATACAGTCTCCCTCAAAACCCTTTTTGACAAGGTAAGGACCAGACAGATGAAACAAAATGGCTGAGAAACTGACTAAACTGTTGAGCACAGAGGGTGGTGGTTAAAGGCTCAAAGTCATGCTGGCAGCTGGGCAGAAATTAATTTCTTCTGGAGTCAATGCAATTCATCTTTATGAATGATCTGGAAGGTAGGAGTGAATGCACTGTCACCAAATTTGAAGATGAGCTTAAGCTGGGAGAAGACATAGATGTTTTGGAAGGAAAAGCATACAGAGGGATCTTAACAAACTGTTGAGGTTTGGCCAACAAGAATGAGGTTTAACATGAGGTTCAGCAGAGATAAATGTCAAGGCCTAAACCTGGGACGGAATTAATCCCAAGCAGTAGCACCAGCTGGGCACTGGCTGGCTGGACAATTGCTCTGCTGAAAATGCACAGGGTGTCTTGGCAGACAGCAAACTGAACATGAGCCAGCCATATACCCTGGCAGCAACGAAGGCCAACAGCACCCTGGGCTGAATTAGTAAGACTATTGCTGGTAGATGAAGGGATGTGATTTTCTTAATCTGCTCGGCACCTATTAGGCCACACCTGGAACACACTGACCAGTTTTTCTCTCCCCAGTTTAAGAGAGATGGTGAAAGCCATGCGATGGTCTAGAGGGGATGAGCAAGATTAGGGGGCTGGAAAACTTCACAACTGAATGAACTGTACTTGCTCAGCCTTGAGCAGGGAAGGCTTAGTGTGAGGAAATGAAATCACTGCCTTCCATTACCTAGAAGGTAATTGTGGAGATGTATGTATCTCTTCACAAGGATGAAGTATGACAGAAGATGCAATGGGCACAAGTGGCTTCAAGGGAAGTTCCAGTTGAATATTAAAAAAATTCTTTGCTGCGAGAACAACTAAAGAGTAGGATCAGTTGCCTGAAGAGCGGAATCTTCCTCACTAGTTAAAGATTTGTCTTGACTGGGCCTCAAATAACCTAATCCAAGACCCTTCTTTCAACAGAACATTGGATCATTTGGTCTCAGGGGGTCCTTTCCAACCTAGACTTGTCTGTGTTTCTGCAATTCCTTTCCATTTCTTCTTAATATATACTTTGCTATGTGTTTATGTCGAGGGGAAAAAAATGTCCTGAGCTTTTAATTTGGAGCAGAAAGCAGTAAGGATGTAACAGTATTTGTTTTCTGTGAGCGTCCAAGAAAAAAAGAGTTAAAGATCTCTCACTAGTCCAGACAGCAGCTCCAGCTCCCACATATCCAGACTTTTAATGGCCTAGGTTGCACCCTAACCTGGACACCTGGCAGATATCCTCCCTGCCAGGTTTCCGCCCAGTCTAACCCTGCCCAGAGGGGCAGTGAGTCTCATGCTTCTTGCTGGCCATGCTTCCCCAGACAACTGATTGTTTCATGCTCCGTATCATGTGCCAGCCCAAAGCACAAGCCCTGCCATTCCATCTCCTGGACATGAGCTGGCATGCACGGCCTAGCCACTGAATGGGCATGAAGGGGAAGAAAAAAGGTGACTCTTACTGGCGAAGGCAAAACTGGCTGCAGCTTAAGGTCTCAGCCTACCAGAAGCCCTCATAATGGCTTGAGCTATGAGCCCAAGTGATGAACAAAGACTCACAGATAATCTGCTCCAGGGCAAGCAACCAAACAGTTAATCGTGGTAGCAACAACAAGGCAAACAATTGAGCTGTGTATTTTTGGCTGGACACCTTTAAACTCACTGTCTCAGCTACCATTTCGCTGCTAGGATCCATATCCAGATGGACATGATAAGGAGGGTGGATTTATCACCCACACCAACACTTCCCTTTCCTGCACACAGGGGCAGGAGGAAAGGAGAGCTGTCTTGGGTGGGAGGCAGACAGCAAGCAAGGGAGCAAGCAGGATGGCAGAGAGCTGAAGCAGCACTGGGGACATGTGCCTGAGGAGGCGTCGGGGCCACCAAGCGCTGTGGCACACCTTTGGGATGGCTTCCACCATTGTGAAATCGCCATCATCACAGAAGCTGCACCTGAAATGCCTCTCCAAAATTGCTTCAGACAAGCAGTGATTTATACTCTGAGGAGTTGGAGACCTCTAATCCCAAACTCCTCTCTTTCCTGGCCCCAGCTCCAAGCTTACCGTACATACATGACAGTGATATAGTCACCTCCATCACTATTGAGCACAATGAGTCATCTGAGACAATGGGAACCTGCTTGGTGCAGCTGTCCTTGAGGTACCTGGGGTGATGCTCAGATGTGTTTTGTTTGGCCCCATCCACAGGCTTCCAGGAGATCCTGTGCTGCTGCTTCTTGTTCCAGCAACACACTGGGGCAGCCATGCAAGCCAGGGAGGAAAGCAGAAGCATTAGTAGCAGGGCAAGAAGGAACCAACCAGCCATCATGCAACTGCTTGGAAATAGAAAATAGGCAATATGGGCACCTATTTTTGCGAAATTTATCTGCAATTACATTTATATTAACTTTATCAGGCCATTCATAAGAAGACAACACAGACTCGAAAACAGGCATGAAGCACAACTCCACAAAGGTAGGAAACCAATGCATGCTCACATTTATATCAGTTTTCCATGTAACAAGGTTCAGGAGATCACTGTCCATTCTCCCTCTGCTGAATACACTGGCTGAAAGGAATCAAACATGTCAGAAAACCGAAAGACGATGAGATTTTGATCCATTGTGTGAAAACAGCTGAGCAGAGGAGAGAAATCCTAAATCTGCCAGCCTAGCTTGGGGATGAGTTCATGCACTATCAGAGATCAGAGGGTTTGATGGGGACCAGCTACAGTTCTGGGGCTGTGCGTGCAGGGAAGGCACAGATCTGTCTGGAGATATAAAACGGTGGTGGGCAGGTGTCCCACCAAGTGACCAGGCAGGTGACCAACTAGACTGGGAGATGGGACATGGGTCTCTCATCTTAAAGAGGAACTGCTCAGTGCTGGTCTCGTGCATGCTCTCGTGCATGGTAAAACATGGAGAAAGCAGGCACACCCAAAGAAACAGCAAAATTTGCGTAAAAATAGCATAGCCATTTCTTTCTTAAATCGACTTACAGCCTCAGTGGGATTCACTGGGCACCACTTTTTATCCACGTTTCTCAGCTCCTTAATGCTTCCAGTATTTCAAAAGTTTTTCCATGTTTCGTAAGATCAGGAGCGTGCAGCACAAACACAAGCAAAGAGAAATGTGGGACAGCCAAGACATCCAGTGCTCACCCAGTGCTCTGCTCCATTCCCTGCAAACACAAAGGTGGTCATGAGCCACCATCATGGGAAGATCCTGGGCCACCTAAGCAGTGGGCAGCCTTAGCTCCTGCCTCCTCTCTTCCCTAAACAAAAGCAGCTATAACTGCTGAACCACCTGGGTTTGCAGCAGAAGTATTCTGAAACAAATTGCTATGAATCCGAGGGCTATCCTAAACCAGTGAGCAGATAGGGATTTGGGAATGGGTGTGGGCATCTGCAATTCAGCTCCACAGTACACTCAGGAATTTTAGGGTCTTCATCTTAAATTTTCCAGAGATCTTTTGAGTACCCATTCACCACCTGCTAACTGGTTACTCTGAGACCAGGGCATTTTGATTTTTATTAAAAGTCCCATCCTGATATAGACAACTTTGTACAAAAGAGGACATCACTCCAGAAGGACCAAGTGTAGATGACAGATGTGACAGTGAGAATGACAAACACAGTAGTCCTGGTTATCAAGAAAATGTAGTGGATAATGTAGTTGTGCTCACAGCATCTCAGCTGGTTCAAGGCTCAACCATAATGTCCGAAGTATGATGGAGACACAAAATGATGAAGACAAACAGTATGGTGATGTAGGAATAATAACAAGTGATGGGGATTCTTCCTCTTCTCTAAGCAAATCTTCCCATGTCTTGTCTTAGGAAATTATTTCAAATATCTTACCTATGACAAAAGCGGACTATGTTAATTGAGGGTTAAAAAACTGGAAATCCTATGGCCAAAAGAAGAAACATCCATCACAAGGAGGTATGCAGAAGATGGAACCTCCACACCAAGCAAAATATCAACAGTTTCACAAGAGCAGCAGATTACTCAGCAAGTGCCAGACTTTAAAGCTTTTCCTGAACCTGGGATGCTTTCTTCTTAACTTAGCAGACCCTGACACCCTTATCAGTACTGGAAGTTAGGATGACATGGCAATCTTCCTGAACATTTTCTTTAAAATGAATAAAACTGACAAGCACAATGTGACCTACAAACCACCTTGACTTCCAGAAATAAGAGGATGGTTCAAAGAATGTAACTATGGAGTCTCCCGTGCAAAAAGAGCATATCTTAGGGCAGAGCCTTCCCATCCCCACTTTTTTGCAGTAAATTTTCTATCACCTGCACTTTCATTACAAGGCAGTCGGGATGTCTCTGTGCAGCAAGACTCATTCCAACTGGCAGCTCTGGATCAAAGAGCACTGGAAACATTAATCAGTGTGCCTAATCATTTCCAATCACAAGAAACTTTCCTCTGTGACCTGGCATATAAACACCGAGTCATTTCATTCACTGGTTGACAGACCAGAAACCAAACAATCCTTATCGTACTCAGTTCATCTTACTCCCCCAGGTTATACATGGATCAGCCTGCAATCCTCCAGCAGCAGTAGCAAACTTTAGGTGCTTTACTTAATCAAACTGATTAGCAGCCTGTCCATAGCGCCTTTTATCTGTTGGTGGCAAAACAGTTTACAAGCATTAAGTGCATCTAATTTTGCAACAGCAAAGCAAGATGTGGTTAGTGTTTTCAAAAGTACCTCTAGTAACGAAGGAAAGCTCTTGTTTTAAGGGGGCAGGGAGGTTCAAGGCAGCAAGTTTTGCTGATGCATGAAAACCGCTTTGAAAATTAAATGAGCAAATGGTGAAGTCAGGGAGGGAGCCCAGGAATTTTGATTGCCAGCTATCTGTGCTGCCTGTATTGCCATATGGTTTGTAGCAAAAGGAAAGGAATAATCAAAGCAGACATCTGTGCCCAGAGCCTTATCTATTTGGGCACCATCCTCTGGACAGCCGCACTCTAAGCACAAACAAAGGGTGATGAGATCTCTCCCGTCAGCGGGTCCGTGGGGGAACATGGTGCCTCCTGCTCTGGTTCAGGTTAATATGTGTGTGATTGCCACCTGTTTGGGAGTTTGCTTCCACGGTAACATTGATTTCTTGCTTAATGCCAAGAGCAGAACAACAGCCCTGTCACAAGGAAAGCTGACAAAAAGCTAAGGTTGCTTTAGCTTTCCTCAATTTTCACTCAAGTGCCCCTGACTTGAGGAAAAATAAAAGGCAGAATTACGCCAAAGGTCACACTGTTCTAGGGCAGCCTATTCCCTCTTTGAAGGAGAGAGAAGTGAGGGGTGGCAGAGAAACCTGCTGCTACATCTGACAAGCTCTCATGGATAAGAGCCAGTGGAGGAAAGCTGGGGGAGCAGCTTGCAAACTTGTACGACGTGCCTTGAACCTTGCCCAGAATTGCCCCGTTCTTTTCCCCAGTGCATGGTACTAGAGGTAATCCAGCTCCCTTTCTGCGCTCTCCTGGGCTCTGAGTAATATTTCTTTTCTTGAGAGTAGGTGCCATCGGAGACAGGTGTGGGGAGGTGAAGAAGGGATGGAAAAGATGCACAAGCACAAGGTGACTTCCCTCCTACATCAATGCAACCTCATCCACTGTGGTGGAAAGTTAAATGAAGGATTTCCTGGTGGAAAGGCTGCCAACCCAAAGCTTGGGAGAGCAGGATTTCAACACCTGCTCAGCCACAGGCTTGCTGCCCGGCCTTGCACAAGTTGCTCAAAAGCCACATGTATAATGGTACCGACATATCTGGCTGCTGGAAGGAAGTCCATGACACCAAGCTGCTTGCCTGCAGAGGATTAGGCATCTATGAATAGGTTTGGCATGAGGTAACACATCCAGTAACGGCTGCCAACCAGGCCAAGAGGAGGTGCCAAAAGGCAGGAGCAAATCTCCCCCATGTCTTGGCTGTTTGAATCGCCCGGCTCCACAGGAGCCTGCTGGTGGTGTAGGCAGCAAGGGGCTGCTTCACCCTCCACTGATGCAGCACCTGCAGCGGCTTAGCACATTATCACTCCTTGCTCCCATCTCCCTGCCTCAGGTTTCCACAACCATTCGCAGACCCCAAACTGTGCTTTATTCCTTTGATTCCCAGTCCCAATCTGCTGCAGAAGCTAATAAACCCCACTGGACAGGCAGGGGACAGGCAGGAGAGCTGAAAGCAGTAGTACTTCCAACCAGCTTCAGGAAGAAATGCCAAGGCTGGTCCCTGGGTACCTCTTCTCTCTCTGCAGATGGCTGGGGACAGCTTTTTTGTGCCTCTGTTTGACACCTGGTTATCAGGCACTGGGAAAAGGGAGCTGAGACTTTGGATATGGACTTGTGCACAAACTCCAGACAACTCTAAAAAAGCAAAGCAGACCTTTATTTCCCTCCAGTTATGAGCAGAGAGTGCAGATCTCTTTGCTGACCTGGCTGAGACAGCATTACGTTTTGGTAGCATCTCAGCACCCTGGGGCTACAGGGTCCCAAGAAGGCAGGAGAGAGACAGTCCTACAGTGTCATCATCACACTTGCCCCAGGCTGGGCACTTCCAGCAGCATCTCTGCAGACACCAGGGAGCTGTACCAGTACCCTACGTGCCTCTTGAGTTTGCTGCCCAAGACCTTTTCTGTAGCTGCTCATCTGACCTGTTTCCTAACGCAAAAATGGGAATAAAGAGAGAACAGTGTCTTGATTTCACAGAGCGCTGCTGGTGAGCTCCTTTGGTCCTGGGAGTACTCCAACCAGGCTCCCACGCTGCTAACTGGAGTTGTTGCACCTCCCTCTGAGCAAGGCTTTTTGAGTTCAGCCTTGGCACTAATAGCACAGCAATGAGAACAAGCACCAGTCTGTCCATCTGCACTTATCGGTATTGACGGGGCCTACATAAAAATGAAGTGCTTGATGCAGCTGTGGTGACTGTGAGATGCACAATATTGTCATCTGAAAGGGAGCCATGAAAAATGGGGACAAGAGCCCTAGTGGCCCCTTCTTCTTCATCCCCTTCCACTAATTGAAAATTTGCTACCGGTAACACACAAAAAAAGGTAAGATACACTAAAACACCCAACTCTAGACATATTATCAGAGCAGGACTGCTGCTAGTTTCTCCTGTCCTGATCTGCAGCATTTTTGAAGTTCACATGACCACACCTCCCAATCTGTATTCATTTGTTAATGTGAAAGTAGGTCAAAATGAAACACTTGCGATTTTGATGAAATTTAAATAAAACGAAAAAAATGGAAATAACCGAAACCCAATGCTTGGCTTCTCCACACTCTCACTTTCCTTTTGCCATCAACTTGCTTATCAGAAACCATTTTCTCATACGGAAATCTTCATATACAAGTAAACATTTTGAATAAAAAAAACAAAACAAAATCAACACCGCTGCAAGAAAAGGAGGGAGATCCTGACTTTTTCAGTCCCATTAGATAATTTGACTCATTCAAAACTGAGCACTAAATTCAAGGATTAAAAAAATAATCTCACAAAACTCGCCATTCTCACATTTTCCATAATGAATCGCACTTCTCAAGTCAGCTCAAAAATACGCTGTGAACGTTAGGGTTAGAATCGCACTGTCACCCATCAGTTAAAAACCAAGCAAAACCTTCAGCCATCCACCAGTGAATAAAAGATAAAAGGTGAAAGAGGTTTGTACTTCAGCTATTCAGTCAGTCAAAAACAAACAAACAAAACTCATCAGCAAATCAAGATATGTTGTGCACAAGGAAGAGGCAGTTTGCTCTCGCTTTGCTGGAGTGTCGTCCAATGGCCCTGGAGCATTGCTCTGCCTGGGCAGTCCGGCCAGGCCTCGATATGCTGGTGAGTGCTAGCAGCTTGCATCCTCTTGGGGTACAGTGAGGGCTGATGGCATCCCAGCTGCAGCTCATGGGATGGGTACGCACAGGAGGCTGAAAGCTCGGTGCCCATTTGGCAGTTCAGCAGCCCTTCCAAGAAGTATGTGGGAATCATCGTCCCAGCAACATTTTCCCGGAAAGAAATATGAATTATGGTTTGCTGCAAGCAGCCCATCGCTATAGTCTTCTCAAAGTTCAGAGATTTTGGATTTGAGTTTTTACCCACTGTTGCTTTGTCCACTTAGATGTCCCAATCTGAAGCCATGGCAAAGTGGCCTCCATGTCATTTAGGGAGCTGAGATGGGAGCTTGGGTTCATCACAAGCCTCTGCTGCAGACAGTCCTGCCAGAAAACAGGGACATTTGGCAAAATAATCATGATGCTACTTGCCAGTAGCAAGTGCACTCCCTCCATCACCAGAAGGCAGACTATAGCCTGGGATGGGAGCAGCCCCTTGGTAACAGGCCAGTTACAGTACTGGAGCTCAGCCCCAGGACATACACTCACAGCCACTCCCTGAACATGACACAGCTGGAGAGACTGCAATGCAGCAGGCAGGGGTGCAGGGAGGGACCTGGGAAATCATTCGATCAGGTTGGAAACAAATCTCTCCCAACACGTCCCTTCTTTCTGAGCAGCTCAAAAAAAGCAGTGCTGCAGAAGGCACGTTTGCATTTAATAATAAAATACCCCACCTCGTTCTTAATAAAGTCTTACCATTTGTTGCCTTCCCCTGTGCTTCCTTGTCTCTTTTTAGATTGCTGTCCTTTCACCCTTCCAACAGCAGAAGGAAAGTCCAGTGCCGCGCTGCTGGGGCCCAGCAAGTGGGTTAGGCTAGGTACGGGACCTTCAGGGACCACTCAGCTTGTCAGAGCTGATTAAAGCTTCCGTATTATATGGCTCACCATTAGGTGCTTTGTTCCAGTAGCTCCTTCTCACTCATGCAGGCCATGAAAGGGAGCATCATCTCATGCAGCTTCAGACATTTGAAGTGCAAGAGTCCACGTCTCAACCAGCTGTCTGGCCTCTTCCCATAGTCACTGAATGACAACAGTCATTAGCAGAGGGAAACCCACTTATTTTTGATGTCTGCCTTGAGATGAAATGGCTCCAAAGAATTTTGCCCTGAGAGTTTAAACTATGACCAGTGTTGCGGGAGAACTGTCCTACCCCAGGCATGAAGGGAGGAAGGTGCTGGGGAGTATCAGACCTCAGCATAAAGGCAGAATGATCCATCCTGCCTTTGGTACACTGCAGATCAGTCCCTTTCACCCAAGACCTCTACCTAATAAGTCCAATGTTTTAGACTAAAGATGCAACACCAAAGAGATACCACAATTTCCTTGAAAATCTGGAAAAAGTCATAAAACTTCCAAGGGTTCCCTTCTGCACACCAAACCTCATGATTGAAGCTTTCTTCCACTAGATGAGACAATCACACCACCCCCTTGCTGGCCTTCACTCAATTAGCCAAATGAACCGAGTTCCTTAAGCCTGGAATTTTGGTTTGGCAATCTCAAGCCATTTGTGGTTCTCCTTTGAATTTTTCCTGGCATTTCTCCATCCTTCTTCAAGGACAGACACCAGCCAGTGCATCCTCTTTTAAAGCGACAAAGTCACATCCCAGCTTCTATTTTCTCTCTAGAGTTGCAGAGATCTTTTCTGTCCCACTGCTCCACGACTTCTTAAACTCCCTCCCTGATACTGTGCTCTCCAGATAGATTCACTCAGGCCTTAGACAGAACTCAATTCTTTGTTCCCAATCACACCACCACGCATACAACTGACATAAATGAGGGTTTTTTTGCATTGGTGCAACTTACTCATATACTAGCCTACAAGGGCTGTTTACACCCCTACTACTAAACAGTGGGAGGGAATACTCCCAGACACTGGTACTCAAATCACCTCTGCTGTTACACTTCTCCTCCGCATCCTCTTGGCTCCTGACAACTGGCACCTTCCTGAATGACGACCAGGAGCCAATGTGGACCATTCCCAATAACCAGCTGGTTGCAGTCCCCCGACATGGAAAGCTGGGTAGTTTATGCCCTATGGATACAGGTTGTCCTTTGGCAAAGTGTCAGAAAGGACTCTTGGGTGCGTCAAACTGTCTCATCACACACATCAGGGCCTCACTACAAAATGGATACTATTCTATCGCTCTAGACTAGTCTGAAAACCCTGACTACAGTCCCTGCTGAGGTCTGGATAGAAGTGTTGCTGTAGGACAGGAAGGGTATTGGAGCTCTTTCATAAAAAGGATGGTGGATCCAAGCTGCTGCAAAGACAGGCCACGCCTGGGGCATACAATCAGGGATTACCACTGAACTGCTAAAACCTCCAGGTGCTGGGTGGCATCATGTCACATGCCACATCTGGCAGGGAGGAAAGGGCTGCAGTTAGCAACTGCTCTGCACTTTAATCCCAGTTGCACACTGGGAAAGAAAGTCACATTATTTCACATTGTTTTTATTTTCATTACGATTCTGCCACATGACTCTTCTTTTCTCCAATTATTGCATTGCTATGGGTTTTCCCAAATTCCCCTGTTGTAACAAGGTGCTGCTGAGGACCAGAGTCCAGGGACTTTCACACAGCCAGACAACTACGGCATCTCTTTCCTATCCTGCTGGTTCCTGCAGTCCTAGGTTTGGTAGCTTGCAGATGGATTATCTGGTCACTAACAAGAGCACATACGCTGCCTTAAGAGCTTTCCTCCTATCTTTGCCTTGTTGTAAGATCCCATGGTGCACGATTCCCACAGGGAACAGAGAAGAGACAGTTGTTGGCTATGCTACAGTGATATGCTGGACCTCAGATGTTTCTTAAATCAGGGCTGGTGTTAGGCATCAGTCATTCCTGTGGTCATGGGAGGCCCATAATAATCAAGGTAGAAGTTGTTTTTGCCACCCATACTGAAATTTAAATAACAAGCTCAATTTCATCCTCCTTCTAGGGCAATTCAAAAGCACCACAGTATACGAAAGGACGAGAGAACAGATGGGCTTTGTTATCTGCACGATACCAAGACAAACTTTTCGGGGAAACTCAAAAAAAATAAATCCCCAGACTATGTGATTCATAATTACTAAAAACTGAGAGAAACTAGCTAAGTGATTTTATCTGACCTCCTGCCTAATAAAGACCACAGAATTTCATCTAGTGATTTCTGCCTGAAACCCAGTAATTTGTGGTTCAAACAGAGCATCTTGACCAGCCTACTGTCCAGCTTTGATGTGAGGATGTCAAATGAGGTGCTAACCACTCCCCATAGTGCCAAAAACTGGCTCTTCTACAGGTTGTCATTTCTTCACCACTGCATAACTTACTATAGTCTTCCCAAGGACATGAATTTTTTTTCCCTCTGTTAAAATTCTCAAACTATCAAAAAGAGGGAAAACTGAGATTCTGAAGCAAAATGTCAAGCAAGGAGACACCAAGGAAAGGATAATAGAGCATCTCAACGTAACTTTCTGCTGCGATCAAACGGCTGAAATCTATATGAAAATGGAACTCAAGGTCCACTCGTTTTCCCACTCTAGATGACATAATGGAAAAGCAACACATTTATTTGGTTACAACAGTAGTTATTTCTGCCACCTGTAAAGCTTGCTACAGTTTCACAGAAATTAATATTTCCACAGCAGAGACCTGGAATGGCCAGAGCAAATCCATTTCAAAACCATCCCCTGAGAGATAGGCCCAGTAAGACAGCTCACTGCTACCAATGACTACACCTTCCGACCTTTTGTTTCCAAATTTCTGTGGTTGGAAGCACTTAAGGGGTAAAGAAAACTCTTATTCTTTCCGGTTTTTTTTAAGAAACAAACCCAAAATGGCAAGCAGATCAGAACACTACAAGATCAGACTCCTCTTAGATGAAAAATATTTACATTGCACACAGAATTACACAAGCTCTTCCTTTCCTGTATCTCACAAATACAGCATTTGATGACAACCCTGCTCCTCTCATTTATTTTTCACTGTTTCAGTTGCTAATTTGTGGCAAATATTTCGAAAAAAAAACACAACAAAAAACTAATCAAACAACCTAAACCTCAGGGACTGCCCATCCTTGACAGGAACAGTCTTAGCATGCCTGGAATGTGTAAAACCACAAAAGAGCCATTTCTGTTCATATTACTCCGTATGAAATCCCCTTTTAAAGAAGAGTCAGCATTGAAGGCTTCAGCCACTCAACAGAGCCCCTTCAGGACTGCCTTTCGCTTTCTAATGTGACTTATCAGTCAAGCCCAGGCGGGTTTGGGTATCTGACTGTTGTGTCCTTTGCTTTGAACCCTGGGACCGTTATACGCATGGCCTCCAAACTGCTCATGTCATTTTCCTGTCCTCCTTTGTTCCCAGGTTCAGGGTAGATAAAAGCTTCACCAGGCTCACAGCCCTACCAACACCAATTTGACTGTTAATTTTACATTTAAGGAAAACCAAACAATAAAACCCAACACCACACACAATGACTATTACTGTTACCCACACAAAGGCCAGAGCAACCACAGTGTGATTCAACAGGACCCAGGCTGCAGTGGGTATCTCTGGATACACACAGGAGTATTCTCCAGGCCATGCAGCTGAGCGGCTCGCTCTTGCTCTAACATGTCCTTTTCTTGCACGGCTTCTGCAAGTCTTTTTTTTCTCTCTCACAACTTGTCACATCAGTGCAATGCTACAGGTGGGAGCCTGGTGTGAGCACGGCTTTGATTAGCCCCTTGCACTTACAGGGATACCTACAGACTGGGCAGATGTGAGTTTGCTTTGCTGGAGCGGGGAGGTAACCAACTCATATCACTGCATTAGTGCAGGTGCCTCAAAAGGGTCAAATCCTACTCATGTTTAAGTTACTAGGCAAACTTTCGCTGGCTTCCCTTTGTTTTCTAGCTCTCTTCTTTCCTTTCCTGAGCTTCCTGAAGATTTCTGGGCTCACCTTCCCAGGTAGATCACCACTAGAGGCATCTGTAGTGTGAAGCTCAGGTCTAGCATGAACACCAGAAAGCACTAGAACAATGTAGGGCAAATCTGAAACACAGGGACCGTTAACCCCAATTTCCAGCACCTACAGCCTTTTTTATTCATGCAGGCTCACATGGAGCCCTGCAAAATGCAAGAAACACTGCAGCTCATAAGCATGAGGTCTGTCAGGACAAATAAAGACTGTTAAGAAAGAACAGGCAAAGACATATCTTGTACAGAACTGAAAAAAAGAAAAGATAAAAGATGATAAGCAGGAATTCCCCAGTGGTCTGAGTTTATCGGTGTGATTGCTTTCAGGCCTTTTTTTTTCTGGTGCACCACCTTGATTTGCATACAAAGCATCTCTAACAGGAAATATCAGCTGTCCTGGAAAAAAACACAAGAAGGACAAGGATTTTTGCTGTCAAGGGCAGAATGGCTTTCAGGACCGTATGACATGCCAGAAAGCCTCTCTCTTTAAAAAAGCAACTTGCAGTGGTACACTGCAGTTCCTCCTCACTCCTAGCTCTGCATCCCATCTTGGGGGAAGCAGCACATGATGCAGCTCCTCAGGAGAGCTTCCATGGTCAGAAAACCTGAAAATGAAAGAAAAACAAGCAGGTGAGTTGATTTGCATTCCAGATTCACAATTAACACAGTACCGAATTAGTTTGTAGGAAGTAGAAGAGTAAAAAGGAAAACCGCCAACTTGAAAATGCAAATCTTCATTCTACTACAATTGCAAGCCACAGTCCGGATTCCCATAGGCTAGGAAGGTGCTAGTAAGAACACATTTTTCATTATTCTTTCAATGTGGTCACTTCATGAACTCGACAGTGGCTCGTGATATGTGGTTTCAGGCCTATCCCATATATAGTCAGTCTCATTTCCTGAAAAGAACATGAACGGAAAAGCAGAAAACCTTTAAAATGATTGTACAGGTCTTTCTGTCTTTCCTTTCTCCTTTTTGTCTTTTATTTCTACCACGCTGCACTAAAAACCCCAGCATTTTTAAAATTAGTACAAGATTAAAAAAGGGATCTTTTCCCAAGGCTCTTGGATCTTAAATAATATAGGTTGCTGGTTTGAAACTCATATGCTAACTGCTGGCAGCACAGCATGAAACTGCAGCATTTTCTTTCAATATGGTATACATACGTGTATACATAACACACAGGTCCTCTACATATGGCTACCAGGAGTCATCCCTTTGTCCCCAGCAGCAAGCACAGCAAATGAGATTTGTTCAACAACTCATTTCACTGGTATGGCAGGACCTGAGTTCTCCATGGCCATCAACAGTCACAGCCCCACAGCCCACAGCAGGGAGTAAAAACCTGCTTTACAGATGAGTAAGCGAGATGGTGGTAATCATAACACTACACCTCTTTTCATTTTTCTGCAGAACTCAGTTCATTGCTTTATCTGTCAGGGGCTGCTCTCTCTCCCCGTAGGAGACCATGGCATTAGCAGTGAGAAGAGAGCTCCTCCATGCTTCTCTCCTGACCACTGAGAAATATTCAGGCTTTCCAAGCACAGTGGCAGGTCCCATCTAAAAGGTCATGTAGGCACAGTCCATCATCCCAGCTGAGCAGCTCTGCCACCGCTCGAGGGTTGGGCTGGCAGTCATTGGGACTGCAGGCCACCTGGGACCTTAGGAAAGAAACTGAAGCAAAGACCCACAGCATCCTGGGCTGCAGCAGCAGAAGCACAGGCAAGAGATCTCATCACTCATTCGACTCCATCTAGATATTACACGTAGTTTTGAGACCCCAAGTACAAGAAAAACATTGACAAATTATAACAAGTCTAGTGGAGGAGCACCAAGATGGCCAGGGACTGATAGACTTGCCTGGAGAGAAGAGGCTGAGGGAGCCGGGCTTGTTCAATCAGGGGAAGAGATGGCTTTGAGGGACCCAGCAGCAGATCCAGGACGTGCTGGGAGGTTACTAAGAACAGGTTCTCCATGGTGATGTCTGGCAGAAAAATGAGAGGCAACATGCATTATTTGAAACAAGAGTAGCTTAGACTGCATGTTAGGAAAAACTTTTTCAATGTGATGATACTCAAGCTGTGGAGCTACCTGTGCAATCTCATCCTTCCAAGTCTTCAACACTTGACTGAATGAAGTCAAGAGCAGTCTGGTCAGATCTCACAGCTGACCCACCTGAGGTCCCTTTTCAGACTGAATTATTCTACAGTCCTACAAGCTATCCTCTAACTGCCACCACTGCAGAGGCTTCAAATGAAAGAGCGGGAATTATTCACTGCTTGGGTACTGTGATATCCCCCATGCAAACCACATCCCAAGATCATGAAGATCCTGACGGTCCCCCTCGGCACTGTACCTTATATTCCCCCTAGGACATAACAAACCTCACTTCTGCATGCAGTCCCACAATGATCCACATGCAGCTGTCCATCCATTTGAGCATAAGTGGTTGAGGAACCATCTGCAGCACACACAAGAGCAGTGTTGAAGGGCAGTCACCCCTCCTCCCGCTTCCATACACACACATATTTGCAGAACAAGCAGGATTTCCTAATCCCCATGTACAGAACTGACTGTATGAAGGCTCTCTGTGCTGCCTGTGGCTGCCGCCTCTATTCCACAGGACAGAGCCGCCTCAAGAGGCCTTTCCTCTGCCCCACAAGCTGTGATGTTCTGGCACAGGATGCTCAAGCTACACTGCCAGCATGGCTTTCCCCTTCTCTCCATTCCTTGTGTCGTAACTGGTGTTGAAGCAATGTCTTGCTTCCAGTCAAAATAACTTGATGTGGCTAAGAGACAGGAAATGTCACAACTGAGAAGATGAAAAAGGACCTTACAGACAGAGCTGCTGAGCTCTGGCTTCTCAAAGGAATCTATACAAGCCATGAGGCAACTGTCACATGCACTGGGTGGCCAGGAGAGGAGGTGGATGAGAAGAGGTTCATCTTTAAAACTGTGTTCAGATTTGGACCCCTCACTATAAGAAGTACATTGAGGTGCTGAAGCATGTCCAAAGATGGGCAATGAAGCTGGCGAAGGGTCTAGAGAACAAGACTTATGAGGAGCAGCTGAGGTAACTGGGATTGTTTAGCCTGGAGAAAACGAGGTTCAAGAAGACCTTACGGCTCTCTGCAACTACCTGAAAGGAGGTTGTAGTGGGTGGAGGTAGGTCTCTTCTTCCAAGTAACAAGTGATAACGACAAGAGAAAATGGCCTCAAGTTGTCTAAAGGAAGGTTTAGATTGGATATTAGGAAAAAAATTCTTCACCAAAAGGGCTGTCAAGCATTGGAACAGGTTGCCCAGGGAAGTAGTTGAGTCATCATGCCTGGAGGAATTTAAAGGCTTGTAGATGTGGTGATTAGTGACACTGTGCAGTGGTGGACTTGGCAGTGCTGGGTTAATAAATGGACTCGATGATCTCTAACATCTTTTTCAACCTAAACAATTCTACGATTCTATGATTCTATCCCCTGGGCCCAGGTCACCCAGGAGGTCAGTGGCAGAGCCATGAACCAATCTCCTTCCCTCTATCCCAGAGTCTTGATGCTCCCTACCTTCTTGATGCCTCTGGCTTGACAGTCAAGTCACGCTAGGGGCTAATGCCACCCTCCTCACACTGTGCATAACCATGGGGTTTTTTTGGAGATCAAAGCCTAAGGACTGCCAGCTCCCCATCAGAAGCCAGTCTCAAAACACAAACCTGCACCCACTTTAAGAAACCTGTCCAGCTCTGAAGATATGCTCGTCACTGTTTTTTGAGACGTCTATTTTCACAGGGCCTTTGAAGGCTCTAAGATTTTATTGATGTGTGGGGTTTTTTTCGTACTTGGAAGTGAGACCAGAAAGCATTTTTACACTTACCTATTCATAGGTTTTTATTTTCAGTACGGAAGAGCGTATCAGATCACTCAGTTTCAACTTCTTCTGAAACTCCTGTGTGACCCAGGATGGCTAATTTCAAGCAGTTTCTGAGCCCCTGTAGTGACTTGTGTTGGCCTAGATCTCTCTAACTGCATCCGTACCGAGGTCTGTACAAATCAGCAAAAGAAACCACAGCTTTAGTCAAAATTAGTACCTTGGTACAGAAATAAAGATTAAAAACCCCATCTCCTCCTTCTCGTTGATAGGTGAGGTCTTGAAGCCAGGTATGCCTTCATAAACAGTCTCCCTCTCTTCTTTCCACCCTCCCATTCCTCCATCCTTTGAGGAAGGTCTCAGGGCAATACTTTGCAGCCTTGTTTGTCAGAGGAGAAGGATGCTTTCTGTCTGGGAAGCTGGGAAGACTGTGTCAGAGCAGAGCAGACCCCGGGCATGCAATTAGTCAAGCAGCAGCAACAATATGTTAATTCACTGGATCCCTCTGAAACGAAGCACAGTGCAAGTCCCTGGAAAAAGTGAAAAGGAGCCTGTTAAGGAAGCTGTGTGAAGGCCTTGTGCTCAGCAGCCCCTTGGAGTCCAGACAAGGACGGACTTTGCACAGACATCGTTTTTAGAGCCGAACTGGCAGCCAGCAAGGCCTCCTCTTCCCACTGCAGTGCATCCAACAGTAGTGAGGGGAACCACCCTCAATGCCAAAAGGTCGCACATAGGACAACATCCTTACTTTAAAGAGTTGCAGGCACACGGAAGAGCCCCTCTACAAGGGATGCCTCATCTTTGGCAAGTTCACTCTGCACAGATCATGGTCATAAGGCCATGATGCTATGTGCTCTCCTTCAGTCCAGAGCCTTCTCACACTCTCAGGAGCACAGTCTCCAACTTAAGTCTCCTCAGCTACCATGTTCATGTCTTGAGCTCTCTGTTGCCTAAGGTGCCCAGAGCTCCTTAGGTAACTCCTGCCCAACAACAACGCCAATATAGCAAGGAGAGGAGAAGAAAACTGAAATGGTCCTCTAATGGGTTTACTGTGAGAAGTCAACACTCTCAGAAGGTCTGCACTGACTACCTCCTGATGCATCATCCTTCTGACTACTACTAATTCCTCTAACACCCAAACAGAAATTATGGCCCTGTGCCAGCACCATGATGGAAGCAGTCTTGCATTCCTAAACCAGTGGGATGCCTTGCTGCAGACAGGAAAACTTGCCTCCCTCCTTGAAGAAGAGGAGCAGAGGAAAGGTCAAGAAGATCTCTCCTACCTCTGTCCATTGGACAGGCTGCCCACACACATGCTTTTAGTGCAGCTTTCAAATGACTACGAATCTCCCTGAGGAGCAAGCAATGACTTCCATCAAAGGCAAGCATGGCTTTAAATCTGCACAGACTCTTGTTCAGAGCTTTCTGTTGTCATCCATACAGAGATTAAACTCTGTCAAGTGGAAGAGTTGCACACTGAAGCCCTTTCTGCACCAGGCTGTTGACCTCTGAGGTGATAGATTGAGGTCAGAGGCTCATCTGTACTGACACACTTCTTCAGGGACATAAGCAGGGCTTTCATGCATACATAGAACCACTACCCTGAGGTGCAGGGGGCAACTAGTTTAACTACAAGAAGTTTAAATTCAACTCTTTGTTTGCACCAAAACTCCTGGGTTCCTGAAGAAACAAGATGAACAGCAGCAAACCTCTAGAGAAGGCATTTAACGGCTTCTACCATATGCCGGGTTTCTTGAAGATTGTTTTTTGAATGCAAGACTAAGACAATACACACTGTTCGTTCTTGTTTAAAAATGCATCTATTTTCCATGGACTCATTTTTGCTCTCTGAGGAAAAGATGGGCAAAGCAGAGTACAACACTGAACTGCAAAGTCAACAGTGCCCAGCAAGGAGCCATGGCCTTTACACTGCTCCCGGTGACTGTCCCTAAACTGGAGCACTTCATTGCCAGGTGACGTGTCTCAGATGAGTTAAGTTTCCTGAAAAGACTGACAACACATGGTTAAAAGCTTGGTTCAAACAAGCAGCAAATCAGTCTGCTTCTGGTTTCTGGGTTTAATATTCAATGCTTTCCATGTTTGCTCACTCACAGGTTATCTAGGCTGCACAATCAGCACAGCTCCCACAAAAACACTTGCTGGGGCTGAGCAACCAGGCTGTCTGTAATGGAGCTGTTTGAGAAAAACAGAAGTGTTATCATGCACACGGTTGTCCCAATACAATTAGTCATACCTAATGGTGAGATACGCATCTTCACAGAGCTCTTACTGCTTGTCAACTGATGAAGTCAAAATGAAAACATCCTAACTATTAACAACCAACTTGAAAGCTGAATCATGAATCCTGAAAGCAGTCTCGATGTTACGAAGAGATGTCTCCTCTGCAGAAGCAGGGAACTGCTTTCCTTCCATCTATCCTGTGTTTCTCTTTCCTGTGTAATTTCCTGACACTGCTCAGTGAAATAACATTTCTTCTTTCATCTCCCCACTCAAGCAACCCTTCTCTGCTCTGGCTGAGGGGTGCTGTGGGATTAGGAGAAGAAAATGCACTCAAGGCAGGAAGAGAAAAAGGTCAGAGCTTCAGTGGCGGGGAAAAAATGTCCCGGTCATCTCCTCTGTGTGACCTTGGACAAGTTCCCCAATGTTGCTTTGGCTCATTTCCTTATTGAAATAGAAAGTTCCCCACCACACTGGGCAACTACCACTACGATCTGCATGGTAGGCCTGGTGTTACTAACCTAGGGTCAACTGGTTATCAGAGAAGACTGATGGTGTGTCTAAGCTTCCCTCCTATGTCAGTATCTCATTTAGTCACATGGAGATCTTCAACACAAACTAGACCGGTTTCATGCAGCACTTCTATACCTGAGTACTTCAGGAACATCTGTGTTGCTCTCTTCTAGCTGTTGGCAAACATTCCCTACCACTACCAGGCTGGTGCCTTAGGAGATCCACCTACTCTCTTCACTACTTGACAGACACTTCCAGTTCCACAGGGCACTCTTTTTTGCATTGACACTAATGGATGATGAAGAGAATTGCCGAACGAATGGGAGCTGTTTGGCTCATGATTGGTACCAGAGACAGAACATCAGGATGCAACTCAGTTGCTGAACTTCTCCAGCTGGGGGGTTACATGGTCCGCAGGCACCACATCAGCCTCACTGGGATCCTGTCATTGCTTGTCAGCAGGGAGAATCCTGGCGCTTGGGAGGATCTAAGCATGTGTGCATGACAGTGGGGCTGGCAGCAGACACCCAGTGGTTCCTCTTGATAACCATCATGAAATCCATTTGAAAATTAATTATTTTTTTAGAAGTCTCCTCCCAGTGCTGACAACTCCTTCAAGATGCAATCTGCATTGCCAGGGCTTGCAGTAAGGCACAAGAGGAAGCATCCCTGCTCTGAGGGACCACTAGGAAGATAGAAGCTGCTGAGCAGCTCCACACGCATGGCAGAGCTCATAACCAAAGACAAATCCTCCAGATTTGGGTAATTCTCAGGCAAGTCTCAGCCAAAACCACATATCTGCACTTACACCAAAGAGCAAAGACACATTAATGGTCAAGAGCAATTGCTGCAGATTGCCATGGCACTGAGCATGTGTGATTTTATCACCCTTATCAGCTTCAGCAGCATTTAGGTCCATTATCAGAGCATATTGGAGTATTTTTTTAAGGGTGCAATAGGTATGAGAAGCAGAAATTCAGTGTCAGCCAGAAACTAGCAGTCAGCACACAAAGCAAGAGCCCTTACTCCGAGTGCGCTGCCTCCCATGGGCTCATGGCCGTTTACCCAGCCCTGGGCTTGCACTGGAGCCCACGGGCGTTGCAGGGCTCCTCAGCAGCCCCCCAGCCCAGGAGGAGAGCTCTCTCCTGAACAGAGGGGCATGCAGCCCTCCAGGGAGCATGGCCATAGCAAGCAGAGGGCGTTCATCTGCGTTCCCTGCAAAGCTGATGGAAGTAGGTCAATCCTTCTGCTCTGCTGAACCTTTTGGCAGGTTGGTGCTGTGCTGCCGTTGCTGCTCACAGCTCGTCGTTTGTGCTGTGCGGCAGCCACGCTGTTCAGAAGTTAACGAATTCAATACATCTAATTAAATCAACCTTGGCATCCGTTCAAAACCCATCTCACTGTTGTTTATTTTTTCCCTTTTTCATTCCCTCCTGTTGGTGGCAAAGAGACACATGAGAAGAGAGATGCAAGAGAGGGTTCCTAAGGGGCGAGCTGGTTTTCATCTCTCAGCTATTTCCCTGCTGCTCTTCTGTCGTCACGGAGATGCTTTGTTTTCCTCAAGGGAATGTGACAAACCCACATGCCATGACTCCTTATGTCCTTTTCCTCCTCTCCTGCTCCAGACAAAATGACCTTTTCCATCTTCATGCAGGCTTTGCAAAGAGTCCAACATACACCAGTGATCCTTTGGCTCCGCTGCTGACACTCACCACACTGAACGTGAGCACAGAAAGCAAGCCAAGCTGGCATGGTTGGCAACAGGAGGCACTTGAAAGCATGTCCTGCAGCATCTGGGCTGGGCTGAGCTGGACGTGCTGCAAGGTGTGAGCATCATCTTCCACCATCACACTAAGCAAAGCCAGAAAGAAGCGGAGAGGTCACTGGAGACAGCTCACCCAAGCCAGGGTCTCCTCTGGCTGCTTTCCCACATAGCTCCTGAGCTCCTTCGTACACCATCCCTGTCTGATGGACATAGTCATGAACATGGGCTCACACCAGAGAAGACATCCAAGACATATTAGCAGACGGCCACAGAACTCTTGAAAAGTGCTCCAGGATGCAGAGCTGCCATTGAGATGACATCCTTGGTGACATGAGGACATACCGTTTAGCTGCCCAAGCCTGTCCTCTTCCGCAGCCCAACATGGGACCACCCTGTCCAGTCTCTTATGCCTCTTCACTTGCAGATGTTAGTAAAACTGCCATTCTTGGCTGCAGAAGTATAATTAAAGGCACTTGCACCATCCCAGAAGAACACACTTCTCATCCTTGGAGGAAATTTGTCTTTCCCATATCCTTCGGGTCTTCTATAGCTTTGCTGGGCTGGGGAACCAGGACTAAGGAATATGCCAGCTGCCATCAGACCAATACTATGCTGTTTCCTCCCACCAAGTGCTGTTTCCTCCTTAACTTGATAGAAAAGATCTCTCTGGCAAACAGCAAAGAGTGTTGTATCTGATGATGGCATTTTGCACAGCAAAATCTGCGGTCTGTTCCCGGCTATCACCTCAAAGCGATCCTTGGCCTCCCTGCTCAAAAAGCAGCTGTTTACCTGCCTATATCTGCACTATTTCCTCTCTTTTGATCCACCCTCCATCAAAATAATTCCTAAAATACTCAAAACAACTCTGGGCAGCTTTTCCTTCAGACTCCTAAAATGACAGCATGCCACAGAGTTACTTTGCTTGCCAGAAGTGGGTGCATTGGAAGAGCTCTGGCTTGCAGTGCTGCAGCTGCAGCAGTCAGGTGCTGCTCTCCTGGCAAGGAAGGACATTTCGAGCAAAACTTACTGCTAACCCCCTTCTCAGCACTATGAAAGTAGTCTAAAAAGCACTTTCAACTCCTCTGAGATGAAAGGTGCAGAGAGAGTGCAAAATATCCCTCTCCCTCATGGCAGTGGATGTTACAGGAGTCTCTTCAAGAGCACAGAACGTCATTTCTCCACAAGCAAGCTCCCCCTCCTTGCACAGTGAGGATGATGTGTGATGCTCTGCCAGGCTCAGGCCAACTGTCCCCTCTACCCCCTTCCTCACCTTTCACACAGGACCACGTATGCCCCGGGCTGCACACCAACAGAGAAATACTCCTGGATCAGAGAAAAGAAATGGGAACAGAGGAGACCAATTCAGGGCAACTACCTTGGCTGCTGTGAATTAGCACACCTTTCCCGACACCATCACTGCTTGAGCCTTTCCCATGCGCTGATCTGCTCAGCAAAAAGTGATTTTTATTTACATACCCTTAATACTGATTAGATATGAGATGGGCATTTATGTGCTACGAAAGCGTGTCCCAGCCACGTCAGTGGTGCCAGGTGCTGTATGAATGCAGAGTAAGAGGCCTTGGAGGAGATGCTGGTGACCCAAAGAGCTGAGGGAGGCCAAAAAGACCAAATGCTACATGGTACTGAGCTACAAGCAGCGGTCCCTCACACTGCTGAATGAAATGGCAATTAAGGATAGTGCAAAGGACAGTGGGAGAATCTGGTGGGTTTAGCACCGGGGTTGTTGAGAGCTGCTATGACTTCCAAACTCTGACATAGAAGACAGCTTGGTGAGGGGTACGTACAGAAGTTCACACAAGTTTTGTCACAAGAGACAGATGTCTTTCCTGCGTCCCTTCAGGCAGGCCAAATTTGGAGGAAGACTGCAATTATGGAGGTGGAGTCGCAGATTTCGGCTTGCCTGCTTCTCCTCACCCTGCCGAAGGGCCACAACAACCATCTTGTATGCGTCAGCTCCTTGTGAGACGACTCAACAGGGGATGTGCCTAGGGTCCTCCCTGGTGGGCCACATGTCCGTGGCGAGACCACAGCAGAGACTCCACTTTCCCACTGCAAGCCCCTGGCACAATGGGCCGAGTGTTGCCTCAGCTAAGCCACAAGGCTACAACCACGACAGGGGCTTGAAGAGGTGAAGGACCTACGGCTTCTACTGCAAAAATGGAGGAGCTGATTCCAGGTGCTCTGCATCCAGAAAACAACTTTCTCTCAGTTCTCCTCTCTCCCCCTATTTGCCACCACCACCTCTAGTATGAAGGAGCTTGTTCAGCTTGTTCAATAAGCATAGGGCAAACAACACAGCACATGAGGTTCTGGCCTCTTTCCAGTGGGTTTTGCAACTGTCTTTCTCCAAAGGATGAGGTAGCGTAGGAAAGTCCCATCTTCATGTTGCATATCATTGCTCCTATCAGAAAGGATAAAGTTTACAATGATGTGACCGGGATTGCTGAAACACATCAGGTTCAAACCTCTACAGCACAGACTAGCAGCTACTGGAGCACACACAGGAGAGCAGCAATTTGCCCTTCCAGGATGATAAAAAAACCAGAAGCTGCCTTTGGCACTAACAAATACACCCTGCGTGTTAGTGAGTGCAAGTGACAGTATCCTCAAAGGAACAGCCATCAGCTTAGCACCTCCTTTGTACTCAGCTGTTTCCTCCTTGCATGAATGTCTGGTGCAAGCAAGCCAAAAAGGATAAACTAATTTTAATGTACTTGTTTTTTTATGACATCTAGGTACATGAGAGGCCAAACAGTAGGACAGGTGAATAACCTCTGTGCCCTTGGAGCAAACACCATCAGCTTGGCCATCTCTTCAGCAGCAGTTTCCTCTCCCTTGCATTTTCGTCTTGCCCAGTGGGACCAAAAGGATGGTGGGTCTAAAGCAATTTCTTTGCAGAAAAAATCCAGAGAATCAATGCCCCCAGTGTCCCCAAAGCTGTGCACTCTTTCAGGTCTTCTAGATGCTGCAAACATCAGCCTATCACGGGGTCTCACCATGGCTGCTTCCAACCCAAATCAGCCAGGACCACCCCATATTGGATCCTTACCCTTCCCCTCTTCCTAAAACAAGATCCTCATCATCCCCCTGAGCCAGCCTAGCACACTCACCAACGTCTGTGAAGTACTCAGATAACTAAGCAGTACAGGACAGTCTGCAAGTGATTCAGCCAGCCTGGGGCCAATAGCTGGGACGTTTCACACCACCGCTGACAATGCCACCAACGTCTCCATCACTGGCAGAAGCCTTGCAGGGCCATGACAGGAAATCGGGTCTTAATCACCGTTTCACTTTTCATTCCCCACTTCAGTTCTGCTACTTTAGCAGCTGCCATGAGCTGGCTCCACACTTTCAGATCAGCAACCGTTAGGGCACAGGGTTTAATTTGAGTGTTTTCAGGCTGCAACTCCAAATGCAAACAAAAATGTGAAGCTAGGGGAGATTGAGGGGTAGGAATGAGGCAGCGATCAAGGCTTTAAGACACAACCAAGCAAACACCAGCCTCCTGCCCAGGCTGACATTGCCTGCACTGCCTGGGACAGGCAGGCAGGCTGGCAAATCCATGCAGCCAGGACATGGGCACGGCACAAACCTAACTGGGGGTGCTGCCCACTTGGGACAGCTGTGCGACATGGTCCCATGCAGAAGTGCCTCCACGTGCACCTCCTTCTTCTTATTCACAATACATCTACAGATCCATTGTGACACCAGGGCTGGGCTTTATCAGCTAACTGCTCAGGCCCTTTGGCAGCAAGGAAAACTTCTCCTTGCAGGGGGAAGTCTGCTGCCACTGTAACGTGTAGATGGCAGTCAGCCCCTGTACACCTGCACAGGGACCATGTAAAAAAGAGAGAGGGTGCTGGGACCCAGAAAGGGACATGGCCAGGGCTCACTGGCACAAGCATCCCTGTGCACTGGCCTGTCTACTAGCTCAGGTTAGCTCAGGTTGAACACTTCCACAACTCCTATGGGCAGCCTGTTCCAGTGTCTCACCACCCTCACCATAAAAAAATTTCACTTCATGTACAGTCTAACTCTATCCACTTTCAGGTTAAAACTGTTTCCCCTTGTCCAGCCACTACAGGCTGTCGTAAAAAGCCTCCTTCCATCCTTCCTATATGCTTTCTTTTATATATTGAAAGGTAGTCAGTGAGGTCTCCCTGGAGCCCTCTCTTCTACAGGTTGGACAACCCCAACACTCTCAGCCTTTCTTCACAGGATCACAATCCAAAAGGACCCAGAAACCTCTACAAACCTCCAGGCAAACAAAGCTACCAAACGTCTCTCTCCAAACAGAGACCACAATTGCAGTAGCTGAAAAAAGTCTTTTCTGTTCATTGCCAATATCAAGACAGAGGCACTACAGAGACTAGTGCTTCCCTCCCATTCACATATGGATGTTTCCATGAAAGCTTGATGCTGCAAATGCCTCGTCTGGCAAACATGGCTCCTCCAGGAGGGAATAAGAAACATGCGCAGAGGAGCCGGTAACTTTGTCCTTAATGAAAGCACACTGAATACATCAGTGAAGACGAAACCTCACAACACTCTCTCAATGTGTTCCTTCATTGTGATGAATGTCCTGAAGATCACAAGGTTCCTTCCACAGTGACTGATGGTAGGCCATACTGACACCACCAC
The DNA here is from genome assembly GCA_013396935.1 of Baryphthengus martii. NCBI lineage: Eukaryota > Metazoa > Chordata > Aves > Coraciiformes > Momotidae > Baryphthengus > Baryphthengus martii. Next base: position 419,750 of record VWZK01018789.1, on the reverse strand, counting down.
AGCAATAGCCTTGAGACACCGTAAGGAGAGGGAGCAGAAGTGACAACAGGGTTCTCATGACTGGCCTACTACCTAGAGGATGATGTGTGCTGGGATGAGATGTCAGGGCATACTCTGAACCTGTCACTTTCCTTTGACTGAAGCGTCAAGTATTCCTCTGTTGGCTTCCCATTAGTTGCAAAGTTTTTCCTTAAACCCATCACACAAAGCCAGCGCTGTTTAAAATACATTTACGCTTCTTAGATGGCCACCAATAATTCATGATAGACCACTATGGTTTCATCAAAGCATCTTGTGACACTTGCCCAGCACAGTTTGCCTAGACATAGAGAAACACCCAGAGATCTCTTCCGTGTAACTTAGCGTCAAAATCTCAAGTCTTAAAATTATGGAACCGCTGACCCCAGACCCAAAGCAATCTTTGCCACAAAACTACTTAAATCTTTGTGAAAGAGGATTGTATTTACCTCCTGCCTTCCCCATTACTGCCTCAAGCAACATTCCTCCTGAAAAGCTCCCAAATGGTCCTTGTGCCATGCCTTAAGTCCTACACCTGCTTCCCCATCACCATCACATATCACAGCTGCCGTGGGTGCAGAGCCTGCAAATGACACAGGCACTGACAAATTGCCAATGATATATAGCAGTTTTCCCTTCTCCAAGCTGGCCCTGATCTGACCAACTTCTTCATCAGAAACAGATGAAAATTAAGTCTTGCTGCAAGAGAGGCTCACAAAACTTGCTTTAAAAATCTCCCCCCAAACTGCCCACAATAGCCTGGGGCATGAGCATTGCTACAGCAGGTATAGGATTCATCTCACCTACCCTACATCCATGTAAAGTGTATATATAGTATATATAAATATTATATATATGCAGTCTAAGCAAGCTGGCTAGGGCCATGCCACATCTGATCAACAAAAGGTGTTTGCAGCCTTGGCATCTGCATAGGCTGCTTTTGCAGTTGGTGAAGAGTCTGCCACAGAGCCAGGGAAAACAAAGATGTAATCTCATTCACCAGATCCATCTCACCTTAAACTTCATGGACAACACTGACTAGGTCTCCGCTAACTACAGCAGAAACCAAACCTGCACTGCCGACCTACGGGGGGTGTGGGGTGTGCGTACCATGTGGTGACTCCCACTTCACCAACTAGTCACATGGAAAGAAACAAGTATTTCCAGAGGGTAAAACTGCTCTCAAAGCCTGACTTCAGCATCTGAGACGTTAATGCCCCACTCCAGCATGCTTCCAGTGGTTAAACCCCGACCCCTCTAGCAAGTGGAGGCAGATCAGATGTGCCACATTTTAGCTTCCCGACCTTGTGCTCCAGCTCCCCCAGTAAGTGAAGATAGGTTTGTGCTCATACAAAACAATGGATAAGGTGCAGATGAACACATAGAACATCTCAAAGCCCTGTCTCCACAGGCAGCAGTTTTTGACAACAGGGTAGGTGGGAACTGGGAGCAGCAACACCTTGAATGGCTCCATCGGGTTTCATTTCACCTGAGGATGGTTATCAGAGCATGTAGATTTGAGTGGTACATTCAGCACAGCTGTATTAACATATCTCAGTAAAGCACTTTGAGACTCCGAGACAGAAAATGCCACATAGGCAGCTAATTTGCTAATAGTGCATTTACCTCTGGCAAAAGTTAGAGACTGAAAGTGCTTCATGAGCCATTTACAGGAACATTTGTAGACATTACTGAGTAACTCAGGAACTTAATTATCTCTTTTAAAATGACCTGTGTAATTTAGAAACCTATTTGGATTTAAAGTGCCCTGGGATCTGTAAGTCCCAATCTAGTAGATCAGCTGATACAATATTGAAGCTACCATTCAAGATACTCACATTGCTCTAAATTTTTCTACCTACCCACCAAATCCACAAACATGCCCTGAAATTCAGCTTCTCGAAGGGGCAGAGAAGCAAAACCCCAGCAACCACCTCCTTCAACTTTTCTGCTACTTGCTCAAGCTTCCCAAATGACAGCAAGAGTACACATTCTCTATGGGTCTCAGCAAGCTTTCAGCACGAAAACGCCCCTGGGCATCTTTAGACGTAAAATACATGTATTTAGGGAAGTTATTATTCTTCTCGGAAACTTTTTGCAACATTATTTACACGGCTCAGAAGCAGTTTTTAGAGTCTGCTGGCAGTTCACAGCTTGAACCAAAAGATACACCACGCGCAAACTCTCTTACTAATAATGGCCCAAAGGGCTGGAAAGCCCCTGTAGATCTCTCAGCCCCGACACCGAAGCAGAGCAACACGCCTGAGTGCTTGATTTGAATATGTATGGCTGAGGCTGCCCACGGGGAAGCACCAGATACTGCCTCTGAGCTGTAATCCTGACCCCAGAGACGCAAGGTGAGCAGAGCAGGGGCTGGTGTTTTCATTTCTCTACCCCAAAAGTATGTCCAACTAGTGATGGTTAAGAGCATTCATTGGAGTTTTGGGGTGTTTTTTTCAGGCATGTCATTGTAGGAGGACCTATCCAAATTAGAAGAACATGCCAGTAAAATTCCTGATATCCCTACCCTTGTATTCACTGGCTCATGTTACATGATGTCCAAGAGCCAAACCCCCATCTTTTCCCCAAAGAGCAACACCAGATTATCACGCAAAATAATTTAGTCCTGAGATCAGTTCATGGCACACAAATACCTGACACAGAGTCTCAAGGGAGAAGGCCTTAATGAGACTTCCTACTTTCCTAGGCAGGGACCTAATGGAGCCTATGTTATAAACCGTCATGTAGGGACTTCTCCTGCAATAGTTCTCAGAGCTAGCTGCAGTGTAATTTACTTTTATAGTACGAGTGGGACACAGTTCTCTACTCCAGAGTGGCACAAGAGCCTGAAGAACAGAAGGTCCCATATAGACCTCAGCACAGAACATCTTGCAAAGTGGATCCCACATCAGTTCTTGCAACGAGCATAGCAAAGTATCAAAATCACAGAACCAAAGAATGGTTTGGTTTGGAAGGGACCTTCAGAGGCCATCAGATCCAATCCCCCTGCTACAGAAAGGGACATCTACTAGATTAGCTTGCTCTGAGACCCACCCAGCCCCACCTTGGACACTTCCAATGATGGGGCATCCATAACTTCTTTGGGCAACCTGTTCCAGGGTCACATCACCCTCATGGTAAATGCAGAGACCCAAATCACACGACTGGGACACAAGCACAGATCCTCAAGCCAGATTTCTCTTCTATATCAACATACCGGGGCTCTGGTTCATGTTCACTGTGAAACTGAGACCAGCACCTGACACACCTCCACTGCTCCACTGCAAGTTCCTGCCCCAGGCTGACACTAGTGAAAGGGACATGCTGCTTGTGCCACAGCTATTCAGCATCATGGTCCAGCACCTTAACAGAAAACAAATGTCTTCAGCAGTTTAACCCATGGCATGAACCACAGATGATGACCAAGTCCAGGCAGGGTATGAGTGGTCCTTGGTGACAGTGCATACAGGAACGCTGGGCAGAGCCATGCATGCTGCCATCACTGGCACGTCTCTCACTGCAGTGCTCCCTCAAAAGGCATCCTTTTGACTCCAATTTTCCCTCATTCCCATATGGTCCTTTGCACCCCTCCAACCTCCAGCTAAAGCCATCTCAGACCCCCGCCAACCCACTCAAGCTAAGACCTCCCCAGCAGCTCCTGCCACTCTGTACATATCATCCAACATTACAGCTTAGCTCCTTCTGCATCTCCACCAAAGAAAAGTTACTCCCTCTTGCTCATAAATTGTTACATCTCATCACTTATTGCTTGCCAGTGATTTTAGAAGCAGAGGGAGTTTCGGGCACATGCTCTTAGGCAGCTTGCAAATTCGCCCCCAAATATAGTTATTCCAAGAAGTTTCATGGAGCTGAGCACACTGGGTACAACTCTCACTGCCCTTGAGTCAATGGAGTTGTTTTTTTTTACTTTACTGCAGGCACTATTTTGCTCTTAATGACTCAAAATTAACATGCTGCAACAGCAGTTGCCTTACCTGTTTCTGCAACTTCTCCTTTGTCATGTTGGAGAAGGAGGGTAATGGCTCTGGAAAGAAAACAAAACAAAACCCACAAAGAATCAAGGAAAGCCACTAATGGCATCTATTAAAAGACAAAGATTGCATGTTGTCCTGGAGAACAGCTACAAGGTTGCAGCCTTTCAATACTAGCTTTCATTTCAAGGTGACACCTTGAAGTACAATCTGAAATGACAGTAGCTGTCCCATACCCTGTATCCCATCAAGGGATGCAAAATCCCTCCAGTGAACCATTTAGATGGACATATCAAGAAGAAAAAGGTACCCAAATCATGTTTGTGGAAAAGCAAGGATGGTGGAATTAAGGTTCCTGGCTCTGGGCATCATGCTACAGCTGTTATAAACCAATATATTCATCTTGGCTGCACTACTATCAATCCTCTAGCATAAGTCATTTGTAATACTTATCTAAGGGGGAGTAAGCTGCTCCTGCCAGTCCCACTTTCCAGACAAACCTGTAAAGAAAATCAGAGGGGGAAAAAAATTATCAGAAAATGTTGTCAAAGAAGTAAAACGAAGGGGACAAATACCTGGACATGAAGACAGTACCCAAAGTGGCAGAAGGAAAGTAGGCTTGGGGGTCACTGGATGAAACACACACACCAGGAGGAGCAAGAGAACTTTAAGGGTCCATATGGAGAATGAGTGATGTACCAACTGTATGTTACCCTTCCTGACAGTGGATGCTGCAGCAAACACCAATGGCACAGGTGGTACATGACACAGCTTTTGGGACTGGGACTCAAATTTACAGAACATATGGCAGTCTAGGGGTTTGTGCTCATTACTTCCTTACAGTAAGCAGTATTTGGCAGTGAGTGTGGGTCCAAGTAAGGACCCAGCAACCCAAAAAGAGCTGCTTTATCTAGAAAATTCCGAACAGCAGGGAAACCCCAACTCACCCACACAGTGGGTGCAAAAAGATCCTGAACACGTGGGATGCTTCCTCACCTAACCCTGCTTTCACTAAAGCTCGGCGACTAAGTTGCAAATAAAGGTGCAATTAATGAAAGAAAAAGGCAACGGTGACTTGTTCCAAACCTCTTTGATGAAAGAAACCCTGAATGACCGTCGCACTTGCTCTTTCACACCCAGCCAGATGTGACCTTTGCATTTGCTGCCTGCACCTTGGTGGGCTCTAGTGAGCCACAGGAGCCGAGGCCAAGCCTTAGAAGATTTTCTCACCAGAAAAAGCGCTGCCGAGGAGGTGGGGGAAATACCCTAAGGGTCTCCCAAGGGGGCTGAGTCATCACATGGGTGTCTCACAGAGATTTTGGAGGGGTAGCTGGGGAGCGGGGGCAGAGAAGAGAGAAAACTCCAAACATGTCCCCAGTTTCACATAACAGAAAGTAAGAGAAAAAAACAGGTATGAATCACGCTGCCTCAATATCTGAGAGCCACCAAAGCATTTCACACAGGCTGCCATGAAGCCTTTTGCCAGCATGGAGAGCCCATCCGTTGTCCTAACAGCCCAGCTGCAAGGCTTTGTGGGACAAGGAGCTTGAAGGGTGGGCACAACACTTCTATAGGCTTGCCTGCAAACGGGCAGCAGGCACACAGGCACAGCCACAGGGTCCAATCCAGACCCACCAAACCCTGAGAACTCCATGCTCAAGTGTGAAGTCCAAGATGGCCACCTCCATCTCCTACCTGGGAGGGACTGGAAAACAAAAGCTCTGTCATGGCTAGGACAGCATTTTGTACAAGAACAGAATGGTTTGGGTTGGAAAGGACCTTCAAAGATCATCTTGTCCAAATCCACTGCCATGGGCAGGGACATCTTACACTAGATCTGTCCAACCTGACATTTAACACTTCCAGTGATGGGGCATCCACAGCTTCTCTTGGCAACGTGTTCCAGTGCCTCACCATCCTCAACATAAACAAATTCCTTCCTCATGTTCAAACTGAACATATGCTTTTTCAATTTAAAATCACTGCTCCTTGTCTTGTCACTAGAAGTCTTCGTAAAAAGTCTCTCCACAACTTTCTTATACACTTCCTCTACATATTGAAAGGCCTTCTCTTCTCCAGGCTGAATAACCCCTACTCTCTCAGCCTTTCCTCACAGCAGAGGTGTTCTAGCTCTCTCACCATTTTTGTGGTCCTCCTCTAGAATTGCTGTAACAGGTTCACACCCTTCTTGTACTAGGGACCCCACTCTCGGAGCAGTTTCACACTGCACCCTTCAGCACTGCTCAGGGCTACCTCTGCTTTCCCTACGTGTCCCAGATATTGAGGCTCTTGTAAGACAAATGCAGGAACCGACCCCATCAAGAACAAGCTTGACTGTGTTTTTTCTCCTTGGTTAAATTTTGTTCAAGTCAGTGTTTTGACCTAGGTCACTGCAGGGTTGTGTGAACCCTCACACCAACACCAGGGATGGGCTGGGAAAGAACCTGGGACAGGAAAGTCAGCAGGACCAGCCCCTTTGGCATTGGCAGATTCACACCAGATGAAAGGGGCCGTATAACCACGGCCTTGGACAGTTGCTCTTGGCACTAACCATCAGCCTTGGAATAAAACTGATTCCTTCACGTGAGCACAGGCTCTGTACGGGGCCAGTCATTTAGAATTAAAACCAGGCCAACTTATTCTCTCCTGAATCCTCAAACTCATTTTCTTTATATATACTTTTTTTTTTTTTTTTTTTTTTAACCACGGCATTGAGAAGGGCCTCGCTGGAGCACAAGCTACATTTGAATCCACCTCAGGGAAAAATATAATCCTGCCCAGAAATCAAGCAAACACCTCACTCCCACCACTGTTATTAAAAAGCTTTTCTAAAACCTCTCTTCTGACATGATTAGAAACTTTCTGCTGATTTCCAGCCTCAGCACAGTCATGCCAGGTGAGATCCATTTGCTCCTGAACCAAAAGCATCCTTCACATTCAAGAGGTCATCACCTCTTGGACACTCCTGGACTGGACAGAGCAGGCCATGCTGCTCCAGACTCTCGTGACCCAGCTTCTCTCATCCATGTCTTCCCATTTGAATTTATCTGGAGGACACAAGAACTGGATGCAGGTGGGATCACCCTTCCAAGACAGGCTTTTGACTGAGTACAGTTCTCATCTCCCTTGATTTTTTAAGGTGTACATCTGCTGCTCTGAGACTTTTCTGGCAGAGTCTTTCACTCTGGTTTGGGGGCTTTTCCACCCCCCCACCCCCCCTTTTTGAGCTGTAGGATGAAAACTGCATATGTCTTTTAAACACCTAAATATACATTTCATAGGAAATCAGTATACAGGGGAAGATGGGGAAAAACCGCCAAATCTTACTGTCAAGATGCAAATAAAGTGCTAGGTTGGAACTGAACCGACCACAGCTGTAATCTAGCCCTAGCAGTGCTTTTGCAGCACGTGTGACATAAAATTAGACACAGATTAGCAGATTCTTGCAAAAGAAAAGACCATTTTGTCAGCTATAAATAATTTCTGGTGAAAAACACGTGAGGTCTTCAGACTCAAATCATTGAAAACTTGATCCAACACAACATTTAGCTTAGCCAGGGAAAAAAAAAAACAACCAACAATAAAATCAATAATTATCTATGTAGTGACCTTTCACAGCTCTACACATCTCTATTGGTAAATAAACGTAATGGTATTACAAAGATGACCCATCTATGTTATGATACAAAGGCAATCAAATGCGCACTGATAGCTTCAGACTGAGGCTCCGGAATTTACAGAAGCAAGGAAAAATCAACAGGGCCTTTGCCTGACTAAAGACCGCTGGTTTAAGCATACACGGCTTGTGCCCATGTTCAGTGACCCAGCTTGCTTTGCATGCGTGTGCGCACAGTTAAAGATAACTATCACAATATATTTATATCAAAGAAGGAAGAGAAAAAAAAAAAGTCTCGCATGCAAAATGTGGTGACGTTCACACAGATCTTGTAGATCTGTTGGCAACCGAGCGATGCTCTCACCAGAGGTCACAGCTCTGGAGTCAATAACCCCTCTGACGCGGCCATTTTCTGAAAAGTGAGCTCATTTGGCTGCCCCTACAACTTCTGCTCTACACACAACTGAGGCAAGTAACATAGTGAGGACGCAATGAGGTGGCACAGCACCGTGGTCATCCAGCTCTTCATTTTCTACAAGCTGGAGAACATTTTTGTGTCCCTTATTTTAGGCTTGGAAGTTTGGAGACAGATTCTTAAAAAAAACATGCGAAAATAGTCTTCCTCTTAACCACTAATGTGTCCGTTTGCTTAGATAGCACCTTTATCCCAGAACTGCTGGAGAGTTTTTGTTTTTTATGGAACAAAATTGCAGCCACCGGTGACATGCAAGAGAACGGCAGCTCTGTCACCTGCTCTACAGTCAATCTACTTTTGGATTTGCATCTGGTTTGGTCACTCAGCTTCATCCAGCTGCTCCAAGTGCACCTCCCAGTCCCTGCAGTAACTACTAATTCTTGTTGTACACCGGGATGTAAATATAGCTGTCATCTCAGATGTTTGCAGCCATTAATTAAAGCTCCTGCTTTAAGTAGTGAGAGATGCTATCTCTCTTCGAAAGCAGCAGCCTTGACTCAGCATATAGTGGAGAAGGAGAGACCGTGCTTCTTCACTTTCTTCAAAGGTCAGCAAGGTAACGCCCCGGAAACCCTGAGTAGTAACACCTCGTCCTTAACCAAGGTACAGGAGCTGTATTTAGGCAGCTGCCTGATCACAAGAGCTACAAGGGCACGTTTCTGCTCGACAACAACCAACTCGAAATACGGATGCCTTTTATTAGCCGTCCTTGTGTTTAGTTTTGCTCAGAAGAGCGTGCTGCTCCGCTGGTGGGACCTGCAGCGCGCGGAAGAGCAGTTATTAGTGCGGCTAATTACAAACAATGTGGCTACCTTAAGAGGGCTAAAAATAGCATCAGTGTGTTAATAGATGGAGTGCAAAAACTGGGACACGGAAGATGAAGATTCTCATCTTGAGCACGGCAACATCCTACACGATCTCGCGGAAACCTCTTCATCAGCAGGTTTTGTTTTCACGGTTTACAAAGTAGGCAGAAAAATTACTTCTCAGAAAGGCTGCAAGGCTGAATTCCTCAATGCCCAGGAGCACTAGAGGTCCTCTCCTGCATCTCCACACAAGTGGAAAACATTCCTGTGTCAGCCGGACTGGCTCCCTGACAATAATTTCACACCATTTATGTGGTAATTCAGATGGCAGTTCCCAGAAAGCTGTAACATTTACCTGAAACAGCAGAGCTCACTGGAAAGCAGGCTTTGGAAATGGTTTCCAGTTGACCCAAAACTGCTAGAGAAGAGCCACAAGACAAGCCCTCAGCATACTGGCTCGTGCCCAGCACTGAATTGCAGGCAGGAAGACCACGGCGAACGGGGAAACATCTCACTCATTTACATCATGCAAAGTTTAGCCAATCTAAAAACCTTACAATCTTGCATTTAGCTAATGATCAGAGAAACTGACTTGTAAAGACATTATAAAGGCTTCTGTCTCCCCACCAGACAAGCACAGTCTCAGCGCAGTGCCTGAGAGCAGACATGAGAAATTAAGCCTGCACTTCCCTCAATCTGCAACCCCTCAAACTAATCACAAAAGCAAACAAGCTCCTGACTACCCTTTCAGGTTGGATAAATGCCACTGCCACGCTGGAGGGCATCTGTTGAACGTTGGCTTGGTAGCCGGAGACCACACCAGCCACCAGAAGGGAAGGACACGAGGACCCACAGCTCCTCTCTCAAATTCCTGAGGTCCTAGAGAAGCTCCAGTGTCCTTGCAGAGGTACCATGGCACCCTTGCACTGCTTAGGCTGCCATCTACCTGGCTTCCAGGCTAGTTTCAAAACTTCACAGCACTGATTGGCTACGTGCAAGGTAGCCAGATGTGCACAACCTCTGGTCCAGCCATGCAAGTTGCAGTTGTGGGGATGCAATCCTGACACTGACCCAGGATGTCAAATAACCCCTCTACATCCATTCCACTGATGCAGCTGCTTATTCAGAAGAATTTTAAAAATTGTCTTTAATGATGGTGTGACTGCTGTGCTATAGGAGACTTGTTTCCTAATAACTATAATGCAACATACCTTAAGGAGTAAGAAAAGGGAGTGCAAAATTAATATACTCCAGCATTGACAGAGGGCTTCATCTCTTTATTTAAAAAAGAGCAAGCTCGAGTCTAAAAATGAGACAATGCAATCCCACAGTAAATGACAGTAGTTATCCTACCTCTGCACTGATGTAGAAGAGATAAGACTTTGCCCTTGAGTCTTCTGTTATCTTCTGCTCAAGGGTTCAAGATGATAAAAAAAATAAACAGCAAAAAAAATATAAAAGCCATAAAAGCCACAAACCATACTACTTTCAATACAAACAAACAGGGATGTTTTCTTTAGCCATTTCTAGCATTGCAGGAGTGAGATAAACGGACCTTTCATAAGAGTATTGTGAGAATAGCTGCAGGAAGATAACAAAAACTGAAATATGTATGTTAGATGTAACTGTCAGCTGCTGACATCTCAGGCTGCAACTGTTCCCATGCTTAATGCCCAAGATGAGCAAACAAAAACACCCAGCAGGGGGTTCAAGAAGTCAGCATCAACTGGCTGCACAATTAGCTTCTTAACCAGAAGGGGTGGTGAGACCCTCCTGAAGCAGAGGCTGAGTCCCAGAGGCAGAGTGCTGACTGGTGAGAGGAAGGATGGAGGGGGCAAGGAAGACAAATAGGAAGGAGGAGCAGTCTCCTTCCTCTCCCATGTTTCCTTTACTCCTCGCTCTCATGAAATTCCTCAACACTTCTGTCACCTGTCATGTTTTCTAGTGGACAGAAAGTCCTTTACCACCCTCAGGATCAGGCACTTGGAGAAACCCAAAGTTGCTTCAAGAGCAAAGGGTGGCCTAAGGCACCCCAAGCTCTTCACTGAGCTCCAGCGGTTCCAGAAAAAGACCCAGCTCAAGGCTGAGCTGCTGGGACATCCTTGTTTGGCAGCATTTCAAGCTCCAGCTTTACCATGCAGCAATCCTGAGTTTGGGCAAGATGTTTGATCTCCCATAGAATTCTGCAGTGGAAAGGGGGATCACCTCTCTCTTCTGTGCTTTGCTTATCACAGGAATTCAGCTGTAAGACGACTGCAGCCCAGGACCTCGGCAGACACACGGCACAGCAGGTCTCTGCTGTTGATAGGGACTCAGAGGTGGTATTCTTCAAATCACCAATGGGAGCACAAAAAGAAAGTAGCAGTAAATTACAGTCCTGGGGAGAAAGAAGGGACACGCCTGATGCATGCTTCTTTTTGAAGCAGATGAAACATTTCCAAACCTCTGACCTAAACTTTTCTAAAATATCACTTTATGTTGGGATAAAGCAACTACCTGAGATGGAAGTGCTCTCCAAAGCCAAAGCCAATACTCACTGCACCTCAGAAGGACCAAAGGATTTTTATCTACTCAAAGGCAGAGCAAGATATTTCAAAGAAGTGAAAAAAATACATGAACTCTCAAAATAGTAATTTTTTTTCTTTTTTTTTAAATAATCACCTAACTCACAAGCAAAGCAAAATTAACATTAAGAAAAGGGAATCTTTAGAAAGATATTGGGAAGTATTTAACAACTTCATACATCTTCCTCTTGGGAAAAGCTTCCCATGGGAAGGTTGTTGGCAGGGGAGCACAGTCACCACCAGCTTCTCAGACCAGGGCTGCACTGCCTAATCCAGTGCTGGCAGCATCCTGAGCAGCGGATGCGGTGGGTCCTTCCCAGCTCGCCTGCTGCAGGACGGAGCTCGGCTGACTTCATCGGAAGCGAATCCCCCCACTTCCCGCCTCCCCCTCCGGCCTCCCATTCATATTGGGAAGGAGCCTGGCAAACCCTGGGGAGATTACAAGGCAGGGGAAGCAGGAGGTTAAAATGCTCTGAGGCTCCTTTCAGTCTAATAGACAAAGTAATCGTGAAACTAAAACAGATGATTTGCTGAAAATAAAGAGTGGGTTACACAAGTCTCAAAGAGAAGCCAAAAACCGAAAATACTGTAGTCCCAGGAAACCGTGAACATCCTGCTCTTATAAATAACTATAATACTTGAGACTACAATAATATTATTGCAATATTTTGAAATTGTGATGAAAGATTACACATGTTGTTTGAAGGATAAATTTCAGACGGCACGAAAAGGAGACCGTGCTGCTGCATTTGACGTAATGAAAACTCTGAGGTTAAAAATACATATATTCACAATTTACCTCCAAGATTGATGCCAGGAAGACTGACAAGACCAACCAGGCACAGGGATGAGCAATCATCTATTTAAATGAGCTCTCAACAACCAGAGAAAGAGATGTCAAGAGAAAGCTCAAGGAAAGGTAAGGCAGCAAATGCCACTCTTCAATGTAATTACGCTTGACTCCCATCCCATCTGGTGCACTGACCTGTTTCCCCCGAGACCCAGAGAGAAGCAATGTTCCAAGGGAATATTTCTCTGGGTTCTTGGACATTTGTCCATGGTCTTTTATGGTGCTTTAACACAGCTCACCTGTGCAGATTAAAGAATGCTCAAGCTCCCAGCTCATCCACTCCTCTACCTTTCTGATAAAACTGCCACTTCCAAGTCACAGCAGCTGCTGGTGGTTTCTTGGTATGCGAACACACCTCTGCTGCTGAACAGATGGAAATTGCCATGTTTCTTCCTTCTTAGTTAAAGCAAATGGATGAATTGCAACAAAGGATCACAACTTGCAAGGATTTAAAGAATCACAGAGTCACAGAATGGTCTGGGTCGGAAAAGAATCCTCAAAGATCACTGTTGTGGTTTAACCTCTGCTGGCAGCTAAACACCATGTAGCTGCTCACCCACTGCTTCACCCCCTACTCCACACCCTTTCCTGTGAGATGGGAAGGTGAATCAAGAGGAAGAAAAAAACCAGTGAGACTCCAGTGGTTGAAATAAGGACAGTTTAATAAAATAACACTAAGAGAGAGAAGAAAATGACAATACTAATGCGGTGATATACAAAGTGAGTAATAGGCTATGGCTGTGTCCAACACCCCAACTTCCCCTGCTTCACCCACATTGAAGCTACACACTAAACCACACTGAAAACAGGCACCCCTACCCAAGGCCAGCCCTCCCCTTATACACGGGCATGGGTCAGTATGGTATCAAATACCCCACTGGGTGGTTCAGTTGCTTATCCTGGCTGTGGCACCTCCCAGCTGCAGTCCCTCCAATTGCTTAGGGCAGCAGCTGCTTGTGATAATTTATTCAAACCCAACCCAGGACAATCATCCAGACCAACCCCCCTGCTGTGGGCAGGGATACGTTCCAATAGATCAGGCTGTTAAAAGCTCCATCCAGCCCGACCTTCAACACTTTCAATGATGGGGCATCCACAGCTCCTCTTGGCAACATGTTCCAGTATCTCACCACTATTATCGTAAAAAAATTCCTTCTTTATGTTCAATGTAAACCAACCCGCTTTCAGTTTAAAACCATTGCCCCTCATCCTGCCACTATAGCCCTCAATAAAAAGTGTGTCTCCGTCTTTCCTATAAGCCCTCTTTTATATACTCAGAGGCCACCATTAAGGTCTCCCCGGAGCCTTCTCATCTGCAGGCTGAAAAATCCTAACTCTCTCAGCCCTTTTTCATAGGAGAGTTGTTCCATCAGGGCACTGAGGTAGATAAAGTCAGGTCTTCTGGAGGTGAGGTCACCCCTCAACTTTGGGCTTTATCAACTTTATCTCTCTGGCTGCTGCATTTGCTAACCCACCTTTCTGAATGGGAAAAGTACTCTGCAACATCTTCCCCCAGTCTCTGGAGCTTGAGGTGAGGAGCAAATCTGCAAAGTGTGAGAGCAGCACAACCATTAAGATTTGGCTCTACATTGTGCTGCCTTCCAGAAAGCTTGTAGCACCCATACAGCTGTCCTGGAACCTGGCAGTTAAACTCTGCTGCAGCTGCACTGCAGGTATTCACACCAGACCATGTCTCATGGGCTTTACATTCACTGGCTACTTATATACACTGAATTGGAAGATGGAGAAAAATCTTCCTATCTACTGCCCTCAAGACATCTCTCACCCCGCTTTCTACAGGCTTCCCTCCTGCGTCAACAGGCGACTTTTCATCCCCAAGTTCAAGCAAGAGTTATACAGAAGTGACACCTCCTTTGTTCAGCTTTTACACAGCCAAAATACCTGCAGCCCAATTACAGCATGAAAATTCTCAGTGCCCGGCAAAAAGAGCTGCCAATTTTTTACATGCAGAACACAGTGGCAAACACTGGAGAAAAGAGAAGAACAGAAGGGAAAACAAAAAGGGAGGAGGAAGGAGAAAAAGGAAAATAAGCGGAGGAATAAAAGGACACATGGAGAAAAGTATACAAAGAACAAAAGGACCAGGTGGGTTGACTTCAGTATGGCTCCGGCACCAATCCAGTATTTGTTCACCTGGCATACTGCCTATCAAGAACAGGCACTGCATTAGGTACCAGGTCCCCGACACAGTGCTGGTCCTTTAGCCTTCCTCCTGCACAGACAGCCCCATGATCATGTGTCGATCCTTATAAATTATTTACATTAGATATGAGGAAGCGGAGACATCAGAGACGGAAAAGATGCTTCAGCCCATCCCGTGGGGAAAAGAGCTGGATCCTTCCCCGTGTCACACAAGTAAAGCAGTGATCTCTGTCTCTCCTTGAGAAGGTGTTTTGCTACTCAATGCCCTCACCAGGCAGAATTTCTTCATAATAACTTTGCATAAATTTGATTTGTTTTGATCTCTAATCCCTTCCTGCTGGCATTATCACCTGTCTGCAGCCCAGACAGTCCTCTGGAGTCTCATGGCATCGTCAGGACACTTCAATCTTTAACATTTTCAAAAGACATGAATCACTCCGCAAAGTCCAGTGAAGGCTATCTCTAAAGAATAATCCAGAGATCAAGTATTAAAAAAAAAAAACAAAAACAAAACAACCAAAAAAAAACAGACTAATTTTGAAAATTGAAGACCTTCAGCTAGAACTTCGCTCTTCCTGCCTTTGCCTCCCAGAGGGGGAGGGCAATCGCTAGCTAAGGATGCGGTCAGCAGAAAAATATTTCCTGAGCTGTGGACTGACTGCTTTGTAGTTACTCCTGCAGCACCAAAGGAAACGAGTGACTCCAGCACAGCTTCATCCTGCATTCCACGATGCTCAGGCAGCTGGAGTTCATAGGACGGGGCAGCACCCACCCTCCTGAACGCTTGGCAAAGTTCAGAAAGCACAAACCAATCCCGTCCCCATCCTCAACATCACATATGAAGAGCTAACTCCCCCCTGACAGCTAAGATAAGAGTACATCAAGGAGTGTGTCATGCTTTGAACTCCACAGCATTTCACCTCCTTTCCAGGATTTGCACATTCTTTCTGTTGGCTCCAACAGTTGTCAATGCTTCCCTCACTTAACACAGAGCTTCACACAGATGAAAGACTCCTGTAGCGAGTCATCAAGATTTACTGTAATTTTGGTTCGGATCAGGAAAGCACTTCCACGTGCGCGTAAATCACCGCAGAAGTCAAGGGCACCCAGTAGCACAGAATCATAGAATCACTATGGTTGGAAAGGACCCCCAGAATCATCTAGTCCGACCTTCATTCCAGCATCCCTAACCCCTAGACCATAGCCTCAAGTGCTGTATCTACTTGTTTTTTAAACACCTCCAGGGATGGTGACTCCACCCCCTCCCCGGGCAGCCTATTCCGGTGCCTAACCACTCTCTCAGGAAAGAATTTCTTCCGAATATCCAATCTAAACCTCCCCTGGCACAACTTGTGGCCATTTCCTCTCGTCCTATCCTTTGTAATTTGGGAAAAGAGACCAGCATCAGCCTCACTACAACCTCCTTTTAGGTAGTTGTAGAGAGCAATGAGGTCTCCTCTCAGCCTCCTCTGCTCTAGACTAAACAACCCCAGTTCCCTCAGCCTCTCTTCATAAGGCATGTTTTCTAGACCTCTCACCAGCCTCGTTGCCCTTCTCAGT